>JAQQZU010000003.1:2180652-2188152 GCA_030068025.1 Parauchenoglanis punctatus | reverse complement strand
CATCGCTGCTGTAATCGTGGCTCGTTTATGGAGAGGACAGACTTGTGATAATGACGAGCGCTCCTCTGAACCCTTCGGGTAACCACACTGTGTGGTCTAACTGTGCATGTGTGTGTGTGTGTTTGTCAGGACTGTTTAGCAGTCTGATTAAAAGGCTAAACTGTGCTCTCCAGGAGGACGTGAAAGAAAATGAGAGCTGGTTGAACACAAAGAGACGGTGTGAGAGAAGAGAGGAAGGTGGATAATGATGGTTAAAGTGTAAGGTCAGTGTGTGCTGCTCTCTCCGCTCTTATCTCTCCGCTCTTTTTGTTTGTTGAGTCTAAGAGGGAGTGAAGTCCCCAACAGGGCCATGTTCTTTCCATCTCATTAAACCAACCCGCTGTTTTTTTTTTCACAGGCTAAGCGAACTACCGTTCCTTTGGCGAAAAATAAAAAAAAAACTCTCGTAATGGGTGATCATTGACATCACGCCGCAAAAATGCTTCGCAAGAATGCACGCGTGGTTAATGCGGTTTTATAACGTTTTTTTCAGATGACGACGGAGTCGCTCGGTTGGCACGCGCTCAATGGCGGTTAACGCAGCCGTGGATTTGAGTGACATTTAAAGATAGCTATTGTTGGTTAAATTTATGGCCAAGCTCAGCAGTGCCCCAGGTGCAGTTCTTTCTACCCTGGACGAAAATGTCAAATGCAGCTCCCAGAGCTGCTATAGGCTTATTCAGAGAAAAGGCAAGACGAGCGGGGCGAGAGCGAGCCATTTTCAACTGCTTTAGCTTTGCTTGGCTGGCACTCAGTCAAGCAAACCAGTGACATTTCCTACACCGAGACGCTGATGCCTCGTTACAGAAGCCCAGGCACTGAGTGAAAGACGGACTGGATCTGTAGCTGTCACTTATTATTGCAGTCATTATTTATTAAGTAATGCGTTGTTTATGAAAACTCTGTGCTATTAATAGCCCTCTCATTAATCCACTCTCTGCTCTATGAAAAAAAAAAAAAAAACTAAACCATTACTTGAATTCTGACTTATTATTAGCAAACACTGCTCTAATAAGTCTTTTCCATTAGATAGTTTGGTTAGGTGTGACATGGTTATTACGCCATATTCTGGATGCGAGTATTTTTATCACAGTGCTGTGAGTCGCATTGATGGTGAGCTAGGCTGATAGAATACTGGAATTTGTTTTGTTTTTTTTTACAACTCCCTGGTTTTCATGTTCTCCCCATGTCCGTATTCTCTGGCTTCCTCCATCTTCCCAAAAAACATGTCAATGGGCAAATCTCAAAATTGCTCTTCGGTATGAATGAGTGTGTGAATGTTTGTGTTGTCCTGCCATGGACTGGCATCCCAAACAGGATGTATTCCCACCTTGTGTCCAGTGTTTCAGGGATCATCACTCTGACCAGGATAAAGTAGCTATTAATAAAGATTATTGCATGAATTAATTATTTCTTTTGCACAAAATTCAAAACAGTCGCTTATCTAGTATTTCCTAGTGCTCTGTCTTAAACAGTGTGTTTGCAGTAATGGCATGGAGCGACACAATTGAAGGCAAGGGTGCCAAAACTTATGTCTTAGACAATGTTCAGAGTTGCCAGATAAGAAATATGACAAGGAGTTCTGATTTCCTCAGGGATCCGCTTCTTGGTGAACTCTAGCACGGTTCGAATGTGGTGAGAAAGTGATTCGACTCTGAATCGACTCACCTGCAGAAAGCGAATCGACTCAGTGTATCAGTTTGAGTCAGGTTCTGCAAATGGATGAATAGGTGTTAAAGTGCAATTAAAGTCTCGTATGTATGTACATATGTGCATTTCCTGTGGTGCGTTTGTGTGACAACCAACAACGAAGCCATTTCTCACTGAGACTTTATATAGAACCTTAATAAGGTGTGCTATAGAATAGAAATCTAAGATTAAAATTATTGTTTAGGATTTAAAGATAGAAGCTTCGCTGTCTCTCTTTAATCTCTCACCACCCGTGTGTGTGTGTATGTGTATGTGTGTGTGTGTGTGTGTGTGTGTGTGTGTGTGTGTGTGTGTGTGCAGATATGTGTATAGGGGAGGAATGTAAGGCCACTGAAGCCTCCATCTGAGTGAGAATACGTATAATAGTACATGGTGCCCTGCCCCCACTGACAACGTTAATACCACAGTGTTCAGGCCCTCGGTGACTTACACACACCTGTACAAACTACCTGGGCAGAGTTGAGGAGTGAGCTGTGGGTATGCACACATTACACTCGTACACACGTTAAGATTTGCTTTATTTAAATAGACTGTTAACGCACGTGTTTGCTTTTAATCATTAGCTTCTTAATAACAGACATAGCTTCTCTGGTAAATGGATTTTTCCGTAGAAAGTGACCTCAGGCAATCATGTTTAGGAGTATTATTACATCAGATACCCGCTTTTACCCCAACCATGGAAACTGGAACTTCTTTCCATCTCATTCATCCTCTTGTTTTATTTTTGCAACCATGAAGACCGAAAATCTCTAAAGTACAAACCAAAGGCATTGGCAAGGAACAGCTCCCAAGCAGAAGAAATGAAGAAGAAGCCATGAAAGGAACCGAAGCTCAGGTCTTAGAGGGATTACAGAAGAAAGAGTTTAGATAGAGAGAACAGGAGGAGAGGTGAGATTAACAGAGGGACGTTGCAGAGTAAAGATTACAGATTGGTGCTGGAGGTGTCGGAAAACTAGCATAAGTTTAAACCGGAACTGTTTCTGAAACGATCCAGGTGTGAATAAAGGATATGTTTATTAACTACCCCACCAGGCGAGTAATGCAGCTTTCAACTTAAGGTCAAAATCAAAGAACTCGCCTCAGAATTTCTACTCGGGATCTCAGGGTGGTCTTCTCAACTTCAGGAAGTGACATCAAATCAGCATGGCTCCCTGAAATGACTTGTACTGTATATACAAGTACTCGCTTTAAATCAGTCGAAATACAGACATATTCACTCGTTACATCTACAACAATGACTACACAGTCCACTGTTTTAAGCAGGAAAATATGCACCACAGTTAGCTGAATAGCACACACACAAAATATCATCTTCTGACAATTTTTCTAATGTAGCACTTCATGTCTGTGTCCTTGACAAAAATAAGCAAATGACTGGCGAATATTTTGGCTATAAAAATTGGCTTTCTGTCCTCTTGTTGCATGTAAAAGTTATAATTCGAGTCTGGCTCGCATCTTCCTTCTTCTTCTTCCTTCGCATTCTTCATGAGGTGACTGTGTGTCATGCTAGCAGGAGAGCTATATGACTGCTTTACACTGCTCGGCTTCATCAGTATTTCCACAAAACGCCATGTTCCTGATTTGGAATGAGACGTGTGTGCTTTACATGCATTGGTGATGAATGTTACAGCACTGCATTAATTGTTTCTAGTTTCTACTGACTTGTCTCTTGTCTCTCGTCATCGAGCCAGCCATTTGGACTTGTCGTTTTACCGCATCATACCTAATTTGCATGAAACTGAGGGAAAAAACCCGCACAATTCAAATATTATTGTCATGCTCTTGCTTGCTGTTATATAGAAAATGAAAGTTGCTTGCTGGTGGTATATTAAAACCATATAAAATGTTTCTAGAAGGGTTTTCATTGCTATAAAAATATAAGAAATAAAAAAGAAAAAATGTAAAAAAAAAGGTTTTTTTCCCAGGCTGTTGAACCTACTTGTCCTCCGGGCAACTATGAATAAAAAACGGGAAGCCTGAATATGAAATCCTGCCCCTGGTGCTGATTCAGAATACTAAAAACTTGCAAACTTGGTTCAGGTTTTCAAAATCCGATCCCTAGTGTTGAATCAGACACCCTGTCCTTGGCTGAACCGAGCCAGACACGCCGCCCATCGTAATGTTACAAAGAACTAGTGGGAGATAAATGTAAAGGCCAATTTCTCTGGGCTGTAGATAGTGCTGGCGAGATAGCACACTGGCCTTATCTCCCTCTTCATGTGGCGTGCTACCAGCTTGGGTTCATGGAGGCAGTGAATTATACACGCTTCGCTCCGCTCCCTGCCTCAGTTTGCCCTCCGGTTGGCTCTATCTGAGCAGCTCTGAGATAGGGAGGATCTGTGTCAAGGTTGAGTGACTCACCATAACACAAACAGGATAGAGTACACACAGCAAAGTTATCATCAGGTTCATTTAGTGTGTGTAAACAAAGCTGTGCGTGGTTTTTTTTTTCTGTTTTATATAATCTAGGTCATGATGGAAGGATTCGTTTAAATAGCTGAAGTGCTTCTGTACTGGATCATTCAAGAGCCTGAATACAGAGTTTTTCAATTAATTATGAACTTGAAGGCATTGCATTCGTTCATTCATCTTCAGAAAGTGCTTTGTCTTATCCCGAATCTGATCCCTAAGTCTATCAAGGTGGGAATAGAGCCTCAATGGGACGCCAGACCATCACATGGCACCATGCACACACACATTCACACACTCATTTACATCCAGCGGCTATTTAGCATTGACAATCCACCTACTGGGATGCTTTTGGGACTGGGAAGGAAACCAGAGAACTCTGAAGAAACCCGAGCTCAGGATTGTAAGGTGGTAACGCTACACGGCGTGCCATCATACCACCAACCGATTAGCTTATTTCCTGAAAGCACTGAAGTGCACCTAGCTAACGTTATCCTCTGTCTTTTATTTCATTTCTTTAATCAAAAGTGGCACAAGTCTTAAATGCCACTGAAGATTTCTTTACAAACCTTTGCATTTTAAGCCCAACTCGCAGCCAGTGCAGTGTAATGTTAGCAAGCAAGTCATCCTGCTAATTTGCTTGAAGACAGACGCTAATATCAGATGAAACAGGACAGTTGCTTCCATTTACAATGGAAGGAACAAACATTTCTCAGTTATTTTGTTAAAATCACACTGTTCAGAGCATGTCCTCCAAGCGCGACGTGTCCCGCCTAACGTTGCACTCTCTCACCTCATGCGTGATTGATGATTTCGAGCCGTAAAAGTAGTCCAGGTTTTAAACTAGTTTATAGCATGAGTTAAAGCTTGGAGAATTGATTGCATTCTCATTTCCATTCCATTAGTGCATTAAGAGTTGGGGCAGATGATAACCTATGTCAATATCACACATTTCAGTATTGATTGCTTGTATTGAATGAGAGTGGATGCATGCTAGCATCAAGAATGCATTAGCTTAGCAGCTGCCGCTCTCTTAACTAGCACTACACGGAACGGAGCCGGGTGTAATGTTATAGTAGATGGTAGGCGATGATGGCTGAGAGTTGGATATCTCCTGTACAGTCACTCATGGAAGTGACTCATCCACTTTAGCTCATGTTTTCCTTTAGCAAATAGCATCGGAAATCAGTGTTTGGTTATCCCCAAGCCAAAGTCCATGGTTAGTTCAGTGAGCTCACAGGTTTGTGGTTTGGTATTGACCACTGTTTCAAGCTTTACATCCCTTTAAGACAGAATCTGCCACGATTCAGATGGATTTCTGACTTGTCGAATGCTGATTTGAGTTGTTGCTTATCAGATTCATGGGAAGACGCTACAGGTGAATCAGGCAATCCAAAAACCAAGACAAAAAAAAAAAAGAAAGGGGGAAAAAGACATCATGATTAAAGCTTCATTATGTGATTGCTGATATATTTACACATTTTTTGTAATGAAACTTTAAAAAAAAAAGGGATGCTCATTTATGGAAATGAGGCTTTGTCTAATTTAATATGCATTCTTAATATAACAAAAGATGTTAGAAATGAAATGTTTGTTTCCCTCCAAGCACACTGATGTGATGGTTTAAGAAAATTCATTTCTTTGTTTCTATATTTAATTCAGAAGACAGAGTTTCTCAGGAATATAGTATATGCGAATGCTCATTGAGAAAAAAACTAAAGGAAATTGAGAATTGCACTCAGAAGCCACTTTAACAGGAACACCTGTACACATGCTCATTCATGCAATTGTCCAATCTGCCAATCAGGTAGCAGCTGAGCAGAGCCTTCAGTCACGCAGGGCTTCAGTTAACGCTGTGAAAAAGACCAGGAGATGGGTTATTTTCCAATCTTGTAAGCTCGGTTTTGTTTCGGATTTCGTTTTCCTCTGCTCACTCGTCTCCATGTTTTAAGATGCTTTTCTACTACAGGTTCAATCCTTGATGTTTTCCCTATGAAAGGAATAGAAATGGATTTTAGTGGAACTATTAAAATGTTCATAAAAGTTTAAAATGATAAATGGTAGAACTCAAGCCACGGTTTGGATTGTTGGTGTTGTTACTGGCAGGAGCTGCGCTAAGTGCGTTTCTGTGGCAAACAGCAGTGAGGCCATTTCACAGTGAAACCACGAGCGTACCTGCGCCAACCCCTATGTGCTGAATCAGATGTCCTATAAAATAGAAACGTAATAAATCTCATTGCTCCACTGTGCTGTATTTGGCTTATGCAAGCAGATTATTGGGCCATCCAGAGACTTTTGATTAAATTGTGCTCTAAGTGGAGTTTGATCCTATCTGCCATCTAAGGATCATCGCAGTCCTGCTGGCTCGAAGGTAAAATGTTTAGCCAGTGCATTGACATGACTGATCAGTTCGCCAAAGCTAAGTCTCCTCACAACCCCTTCACTTATCCATTTATCTTTCAACGCAGGCTAACATGGCAACCTAAATGACTCCGTGTTTTTTTCTGCCGTAACCCCCCCCCCCACCTCGTTCTGCCCTCCTCTCATTTCCAGCGCAATAAAGGCCGTATTTATTTTTCTCTCTATTCAATTTGCCTGGCTCCAGGGCCATGTGGGTGAAGACTAAAGAGATTACAATACAGGAGAGGGAATCAATCGCTGCTTTTCATTTTGTTCAGCCAAGCCCAGCCCGACGGGACTGTTTAGAGTTGGCCCATCACATGTAGAGAAAGCTTTAGCTGAATCGGTTAAGAGGGGCCCAAGCACACCTGCTTTTGTGGAATAATCAGAGCTTTGGGCATGTCTGCACACAACACACACACACACACACACATAACATAATCTACCTTCCTAGACATTATTACACAGGATGAAAAGCCACACTCATACACAGTGGGGAAATTATTCCTCTTTTAATGTTTTTTTATTAAATAATTAAATATGCTTCAAATATTAAACATGTCTTTACTGATACTGAGTTTGTATACGGACACCTGTTTAGTGTATTCATTCTGTGATATTTGGAGATCGGTGCTTTGAGTAAGCGATAAAACACTTTGAGGTCACGCTGTTGTAGGGAAATAATCAGTCACTAAGTTTTAAAAAACCAGACAATATTCCTACTAAGCTGTTTACTTGGGTAATAAAAATAAACATTACACTAATATTCCCGTTTACATGCATTCATCTCTACCCCTGTCTTGCAAACTGCAGTAAAAACCCCAGCTGAGACACATATTCTAAAAGCGCTGTATATCAGTACATGTCCATCCATCCGTCCATCCATTATCTATAGCGCTTTATCCGTCTGGGTCGCGGGGAAGCTGGAGCCAATCCCAGCAT
>JAQQZU010000003.1:2148183-2158886 GCA_030068025.1 Parauchenoglanis punctatus | reverse complement strand
GCTCATTGGGACCTTCAAAGCAGCAGATATTTTTCTGTAACCTTCCCCAGATTTGTGCCTTGAGACAATCCTGTCTCAGAGGTCTACAGACAATTCCTTTGACTTCATGCTTGGTTTGTGGTCTGACATGCACTGTCAACTGTGGGACCTTATATAGACAGGGGTGTGCCTTTCCAAATCATGTCCAATCAACTGCATTTACTACAGGTGGACTCCAATTAAGCTGCAGAAATATCTCAAGGATGATCAGTGGAAACAGGATGCACCGGAGCTCAATTTTGAGCTTCATGGCAAAGGCTATGAATACTTATGTACATGTGCTTTCTCAGTTTTTTCATTTTTAAAAAATTTGCAAAAATCTCAAGTAAACTTTTTCATGTTGCCATTATGGGGTGTTGTGTGTAAAATTCTGAGGAAAAGAATTAATTTATTCCATTTTGGAATAAGGCTGTAACATAAGAAAATGTGGAAAAAGTGATACGCTGTGAATACTTTCCGGATGCACTGTATATGGTCAACCTTTAGGGTACATATATATATATATATATATACCCTAAAGGTTGATCATATCCCATTTATTTTATATATTTCATAATATTAATTTTTTTTTTTTAAATAATCAGAAATAATTTTTCATACTTTACAAATGAATTAATCTTTAATTTACATTTTGTTTGAACTTTCTTTTTTTTGTGAAAAAGCAGAATATTGTATTTTTCTTTAGAATCCCTGTTTTTTTTCCCCAAAAGTGTGGGTTTTCAAGCATATGCCTTTTAGGTTAAAGGAAACTGGAAAGATGATAATACATAGTTACTGAGTAATTGTTTAAGAAAAATAACTGAATAATAAACTGAGGCTTAAACAAACCTCTCTTTGTTTGCTAAACGTGCACAATACTGTTATTCTGTGTTCAAGTTCACAACAGCTATCCATAGCATCTGGAATGGAAAAGAAATATCCAATATTGTTAGTTATTAGGATTTTAGCTTCTTATAAATGATATATTGATGTCCCTTTGATGCTAAATGATCTCAAGTGTAGCTGCAGCACAGCTCAGACAGAGATAGTCCATGGGTTTAATCCAACGAAGCTCTGATTTATCAGGATTGTGAGAATGATTCGGTTATATCCCGGGTCATTCCTGAACCTGGTCTGGACATAAATCCGGGATGTTTCTGGTGTCTGATGGAGAAGTGATAGCTCTGGCTGTGACATGTGTGTAGAGATAAGAGGAGGAACCCTGGAGGAACCCTGCTCATCCCCTGAGATATGACCTCTGTATGACCATTGATTGACCCTGTACTGAACCTTCACTAATGCACTGCCCAGGCATGTCTTAAACTAGGGACTGTCACTGAGAATTAAAATATATTTGTGCCATCAGACACGCCCTGATGGATCATTACGCCGGATGAGCCGGAGCCGGTGTTCTGCTGCTACACTTTCTCTGTAGGTCATCTTTATGAGCCTTCAAGACATAATACATTGTTATAATTACAGACGAGTATGCGGTACACTTTATAGCTATATATATTATACGTTATGTCAGAAATAAAACACTGCGTCCTGTTGTTATAGGAAAATCATCAACCATTGGGAGGTGTGATCCAGCCCAGTGTGAAGTGGAGTTACTGAAAGCATAGCAAAATTTATTTAAAGTCTTTAATTATTGATACTGCAGAAATTTCCACAGCAATGTCATGAAAAATGTTGCTTTGTAGACCAATCAAGCTATTTCAGCTAAAAACCATGACTGTTTGAGATGCTTTTTTTATTTCATGATATAGATATTTCACGGATTCTCAAAATTGAGCTTGGGGCCATTTTTGGATAGCGATATCTTAAAAACGGAAATTCGGATCAACTTGAAATTTTAAGGAAGTATAGTCAGGACAAATCTCTCTGCGATTTTGGGAGCTGGTGTTCATAGGTCTAAAAACAAAGGAGTTATTGAGCTGCAAATATCGCTTCAGAAGCAAATATGTCAATACTGTCTGGGCCGCTGTCAGTGACTACAATGTTTCATTTATTAATTAACGCCATATTTTTATCCATTTATAGTTCAATTTAGTGTTGCTCAACATCAAAACAAGCTTATTCCTGTTCTCACTTATGTTATATCAGCTATAAACAGTCGTTCCCTTACAAGCTTTTATTTTATTGTCTTTTTTAAACTTATTAGGACAAAAAAACATAGATTGTCTTGTAGCCGAGAAACCGCAGTGTGTCCTTAAGATGTCATAAAACTTAAGGCTTTAATTCTGGTACTGGAGACTCCTTCAGAAAATGATAAACAAACGTCTTCTTACACCATATAATTGCTGTTATAGAAAATTAATCAACCAATCAATCAGAATCCAGGTATAATATATATATTACCCAGGTATAATATACACTATATTATTTTAATACATTATATTATGTGCATAGTTTTTAGCTTCTGCGGTACAGAACATAGCATCTGAATGAACCTTTGTTAGAAGATATTCTCTTATAAATTATCAAGGAATTACTTACAGCATGTTATTAGAGCTTTGTGAGACATTATTAGAGTCTATAAAAAAAAAGAATGCTTACAAAGTATAAGTACGATTTTAATGATTCCTTCTCCTCTCATTTATTTCATACTTTTTTGCCCTTTTTTATTCCTCTATCATTCATCCTCTGATCGCATAGCCATAACTGTCTGTGGATGATATCTGACACCCCATTCGCTTGGCTCCTCCCCCTCCAGCCATGCACAAATCAGATAGCAGGGGTCTCTTTTGACGGGCAGCTAATGATATTAGCCGCTTGTTCCCTTGGTGCTTTAATAAGTCACTTGACTCGATTAGTGACGTTTAGAGCCGGGGGTATGTGAGAAAAAACGGAAGGAGATACATCAATTCATCTGAAAGTCACCCAGCGGTGCCAACCAGGGTGTTGATTGTAATAAATATTCCTTGACTATTTGCACATGTGCTCACACTCCCCCCACTGCCACACTCTCATGCCGTTTCGATGCCTCGGGGTAAAATCCATAAGCCCCATGCTCATCCTCATCGCCCAGTCACCTCCGCCCCTTTTGTCTTCCTCTTTCTTTTCCCCTCCCCAGATCTGAATCTAGTCACTGTGCATTTGCCAAGCGTCAGCCAGACATTTGGAGCGGGTTAGGGGAGAAAGAAAGCGAGTCGTAGGGAAGGGCATGCCAACAATGTGGTGTCATTAACTTCCTTTGAGTGGCAGCTGTCAGGCTGGCCGAGCTCCACCCTCATGCTGTGCCGCACTCAGTGTCTCTCCATCATCACACTTTCCCGTCGTGCTACGCCTCCTCCTACTACTGCAGCAACTCCGAAACATGGCACCCAGCCTTCGGGTCTCAGCTGCAGGGAGAATCTCGACTCGCGATACCCCGCTGTTCAGGGCAGCTCCTCTTGGATCAACGAGGAGTTATCTAGGAATGGGCCAAATCCATAAACAATCACAGATCCCTTCCCATTGGCCCTTCCTGGAGCGTAGAAAAAGTACAGGCTAAGGGGAGGTAATCTCTTTGGCTTAGAAGTGAGCGATGAGCTCTGGTCCAGATTGGCCACAAGGATTGAAAAAAGCCATTGGATACAATTTGATTTTACACTTCCTGGTGGTAAATCAGAAAACAAAAATCAATTTACACATTTTTGCTGTCCAAATGTAATTCATAAGCCATAACTTCTTTTGTTTTGGAGCTACAAGGAATAGACATCTATCTCAACCAAATTGCTTCGGCTGTGCCGCAGGCCAAAATAATAACCAAAGTCAGCTGACACACCTATAATAACTTCCTTACTTGCACCAAAAACACCAAACAAAACATGTCCTTTCTCATGTAGTGTACAAAAACACATACTCAAACCTAAACCCTTAACAAAATAATGGCAGTTACACCCAGTGATGTAAAATTCTGCGTAATGTACAGAATCTGCAACCTACAAAACGAAAAAGGAAGAGAAATAAATCAGAACGAAGCGCGTGGTTCAGGTGTTTTTTGTCCAGACAGAAAGTAGAAATGACATTTTATTCTATATTTGATTACAGTTTTTCAAGATGGTTACCAAGTATTCAGCTACTTAGAGACTTTTTGTTCAGGTTTGTAAATGACTTCTCTTCAATTAGTTCACACTGTATCCTAAACCACGTCAGCATAGCATCATGTCTTAGCCATGTTAGCATCATTGCTGTGTTGCAATACTCAAATGAGTAAATATGTCTTGACTGATTGGCAAAAGTTACGGTAAGGAACTGTTCTTTGAAGTAGAGTTGCTGAAGTGATGCTTAGTGACACCTGAGTGGGCAAATCCATGTTGAGACGTATCTGTCAGGATAAGGTGAAAACCAGAGGAACTCTGAGTGAAGGTGACAACAGCGTTGCTATTTTCCAGGCTGCTGATCTCCTACTCCTACTTCTACTCGAGGCCACAGAGGAGATCCTTCCAGTTTTGCTTTTCATATCTGCCCCTGGCTGGGTTTCCAAAATGGGGGAACTGGGGGGGGGTCCTCTATGTCTGAAAGGGAAATGGGCGGAGATCGATGACATGGCCTTGTTGTCATTGACACTGGCGGGGTTTCTCCTTGTTGCCCCTGTGGCTTTATGCCTGGCCTCGTTAATCATGGGGCATGAGCCTCGTGTCCTGACAGCTGGCAACCTGGTGCTTGCCATCACACCTCTCTTTCTTTCCACTCCTCCATTTTCACATTAAACCTAGCTAAGGTCGTAGGACACTCATGAAACCCGCTTGATTTCAGATACCCAGTTGTTTACCGCACTTGAAGACTGAACTTCACACAGGGGGGTCGGGATAGGGGGTCTGAGAACCCTGACAGGCTGAAATGTCAGCGTTGGCCAGGCATGACGTGGCTGTCGAAAAGAACCAAGATCCCCCCGTGAATGACTTCTGCTTCTCGCTGAAAGATTTGGAGAGTGAGTGAGCGAGGGCAGATATGAAGCCTGGGTGCAGGGGTCCTGGGGCTGTTAGCATCCAGCGTGGTCCAGTTGTGTCAAGAACACACTGGCAGCCTGTCACTTTTTCACTAATTGGCGAGAGTCAAACCCCCTGAGGTCCCACAAGGTCAATATAGGACCCTCGTCTGGACCTTCCCTAACCCCCTCCCCCTTTATTTCTCCCTCTCTTCATCTTTCCTCTGTGTTTAGACCCCATTTACATCTGTAGCTTTGCAGATCTATTTACATTACATACTTACCTAAGATCTTGGATGAGAATAATATGAAACCTTACGGCATGTCCTAACTCCTTTTTATGCCTAAAACTCTGCTGCATCTCGTGCCATGCTTATAAACACCAGCACAAAAACCAAAATACTTTCGGATACTTGAATACATAATGTCCAGCGAATTGTGCCTGTACAATGTTAATCCAAAGATTTCCCTCAAACGCTTAAAGGTGGAACAGCCGTGCTGTTACGTAAGGAATAAAACATAATGGAGTGCTTTGTGGTTGGAAAATAATCAACGACAGGCATGGGGTGATGAAGTGGATTTACTGATACCAGCTCAAAGTTGATTCTTTTCTTCTAAAAGCACACCCTGAAGTGTTTTATTCCTCACTCTACTGCTACAATATTTTATTTGGAATGACATACTTTTTAATAGTTAATTTTTTTATTCATAGCTACTTTTAATATTGTGGAACATCAGTAAAACAGTGTGTGTGTGTGTGTTTTGTGGTCGACACCTTCACTGTAGTGCAGTTTTAATTTGTGTACACTTCTAGTGTGTTTTCTCAATTTCACTCCTTTCTGCTCCTCATCACACTCTTTAGTTTCACATTTCATTGCTCCTGTGTTTCAATTTGTTTTTGCATCTGCACCGTGCACTTCAGGGTGTTAGCATGTGTTTCCACATTACCTCCTCCATTAAGATCCATTTATATGCATTTCCAGGTTGTGTGTGTGTGTGTGTGTGTGTGTGTGTGGGTAGAAGCGCTGTATTCCAGCCTGAATATTTTGTAAGCAAGCTGAGTGTAATTTTCTCTTATTAACTTCAAGAGAGAATAAAAAAGGGAGGCTGGTGAGAGAACGACTAACTTGTTTGGCGGATGTTCCGTGACAAAGTTTTCAAAGTATTAAATCCATTTTAATACTTTAATCCATTAAAAGTAACTAAAAAAGTAACTACTGAATCCATTAAAAGTAGCTATAAACAGACAAAAAGTATAGAAAATAGTAATCCATGGCATATTGCTGTGGTATAAGAGGAATAAAACACTTCAGAGCATGCTGTTATTGGGAAATAATCAACGTTAGGATGGTTACGGTGAATCCTCTTCGTCACACATTGATTACTTTCCTGTAACAGCACATCCTGAAGTGTTTTATTCCTTCCTAATTTCTATGATTTCATTCATTTCACATGATCACTCTCCTCTAATAAAAGATTCTGTCCGACTCTTTTTTGTTGTTATGGTCTAAATATTATAAGCTTCACAAAGCTAAGTTAGCTTTTAACTTTTAAGTTAGCTGGTAAAATTTAACCAGCTAGCTGATTAATTTTGTTAAAAAAAAAAAAAAAAGCATGAGTCTAGCTGCATGTTCCAGATGTTGTGGTTTACTGATTTCTGGTTTATTAGCATTATTTTAATGCCTTTTAATACACAGCTAGCTAGCATGTACAGGAGATTAGAGTGAGGTGTTTGTTTCCATGGTGATGATGAATGAGCTGCAACCAAGACAGCGTAAAAGCATAGAACGGTTCTAGAGCGAGCATCAGAACCAAAATCAGTGCCAGTGAAAAAGCATCATAACTAATGCTGCATTCTCTCATAACACGGGATTTCCGACATCCGACTAGGAAAACCATAAGATCAACTCGGAAATTCCGAATCGGAACGTTGGAAAGGTCTCCTCAACCCAGAGTCCGCAAACGACATCAAATCAACAGAGAAGCAACACTAAATAATAAATCACTTCACTACTTTCAGTTAGTTTTTAGCGAAGCACACGCTGTATTCCAAGACACGCGCTTTCATTGTGATGTCTGTGATTTTTCCCACTCTTACGTTCCAAGCTTAAAAATTCCAGAATTCAGAATCCCCGCTTGAACGTAGCATGTGACATTTAGACATTTAGCAGCGCATTATTTAAATGATTTTTGTGTTTTTCCAATTATGGTCTGAAGCGTCTCTTTTTAATGATTACTCCATGAATACAGTTTGTTTTGAGGCCACTGTGTGTGTGTGTGTGTGTGTGTGTGTGTGTGTGTGTGTGTGTGTGTGTATGGTGAAAATGTGTGCAAATTTGCATTTTTATGCCATCATTTGTCTCCATGACCTCAAACTTTTGCTCAGTTGACATTTTTGTATCTATTGAAGCTTTGTAGCAACACATAACTCTCTCTCACACACACACACACACACACACACACACACACACAGACACACACACTCACACACTGTACATGCTAAATGAGCCTCTGTGGAGAGAGTTATTGCCTGTGTGACTGAGAGAAGGCTTTGTCTCTGGTTTGAACAGGTGTTTTTAATGGACACGTCTCTGCTGGACTCGATACGGTCATGTAACACAAATTAGCTCTGTTTCACTGTGTGTGTGTGTATGTGTGTGTGTGTGTGTGTGTGTGAACGTATCTGTCTGTCTCTGTCTGTCTGTCTACTCTTCAGCTGTCACCTAGTATTTACACTACCATAAGAATGATTGATTGCTTGACCAAACATTACTATTGTACATCTAGCTTTGTTTTCTGTATCATATGATTTCATTATTTTTATTATTATTTGATTTTCTTGTATTTACACCTCTCTAATATATGTCTGTGGCTCCAAATAGACTTTCATATTTGCACTGGCCCCTCTGACAACAACCCTGTGTGCGTGCGTGTGTGAGAGAGAGAGAGAGAGAGAGAGAGGAAGACGGAGTGTTATTAACGTGATTGGAGGCTTGAGGGAAGTCCTAAGATTCGTTCTTTAAGGACAAAGCCATTTTTTCTGTGAGCTTGCTCTACTACACACACACACACACACACACACACACACACACACACACACACACACACACACACAGCCTCTGGACCCCTGAAAGCCACTGTCCTCCAGCAATGTGGCTTTGTTCCTTTTTTCCTCTACTTATCAAAGCTGGAGCTGTGAGCTCTCTAAATCACTGCTTGATGAATGAAAATAAATAGATGGATAAATAAATACATCTCAAATCTGTAATTAATGCATCTATTGAAGGTGGAGCTTTAGACACTAGCTTTAGCTTTTGCACTATTGTATTCCTTCATTCACTGTGGAACAAAAAGGGGCGGAGCTTGTCTAGCTGACAGATAGCTTACAGATAGCATTTACATGCTGACAGATGTGTTAAAAGGCTTCTGTGAGTTAGTTAACAGTCACTACGATTTTGTTTCCTTGCATGCATCTTTATTAACGGTTAACATCTGAACTGCATTAAAAATGGTTCAGTGTATCGATCTTCCAGATTTGCAAGCACTATACATATACATATATTATGCACTATATTGGGGTGAGTATAAGTCGGGGTGAATTTTCAGCGGATGAATGCTATTTCCTGGACAGTGCGCTATGAAGGACACGTACAGCCGACGCACAGGCATCACAAGGTGGGACAATTGCTTTTAGCATGAAACTTACTTCTCAGCACTGAAACTAACAGTTATTTATATGGTCACTTAAACCAGTAGGTATGTCTTTAATCCAGAAAATTGCTAAAAAGTTCTGTATTTTTTAAAAAAACTGTCTAACAGTTAATTAATAAAATATAAATTGAAAGTTAAAAAAGAGTAAAAGATTTAATAAATAAATGAAATAAATAATAACAAATAGAAAATGTATGTACAGTATATTTAAATAATATTTGAACATGAATGTATCTTAACTAGCTTGTATATTATAATATTTAATATTGAACTATTTTGTAAACGTATCTGTATAATAAATGTAGGTATTCAACTCAAAATAGGTATCTACGTTAAGTCATATTAACCAGACTAGTGTATATTTTACTATTTGGTTATAATGGATGACCGGAGACACGGATGTGACACAAAATGTTGATTTTATGTTTAATTTGTTAATAAATTATTCTAGACATGTTTTCTTTTGTTTTGTTTTGTTTTGTTTTTTAGCTGTGTCACTTACATAATCCTGCATTATTAGTAATAGTAGTACTTATTTATTTCTTTATGTATGTTTGTACCTGATGCGTGCAGGATGCCAGGAGCCCTGCTGAGTGCATCAGGTTTGGCGCGTGTGTGTGCTCTGTGTGTATCCTTTCATCTACACACTAACCGCCGGTGGTTTCCCCTGCTCAAGTGATTGGATTGCAATCATTAGGACTACAAAGGGATTAAAAACCAGGAAAAACAGACATTAGAGGAGTGTAAGGGAGCGAATCACAGCGGAGGAATCCCACAGGACTACAAATCCCTTTTCTTCCAAATCCCATTGTTAGGAAAAGCATGAAACCGGATTCCTGTAACAAGCCCTGTGATCTGACGAAGCACGGCCCAAAGGACTCAATTAAAGCCCAGCGGCCCCTGTTCCCTGCTCGTCCTGCCTTTCTCTCTTCCTCCCTCTTTCCTTTCCTTCATTCTGCGCTCTCTCGTTCGCCCCGCTGTGCTTTTCTTCAGCAGCTGAGGCCGCGGATGACGAGCGTGGCTGTGCACACACGCTGACCAATATTGACCAGACTGGCCAATTAACCTTCACCACAGATAGAGGGCAAGAGAGGACACTGTCTATACACGTGTGTATGTAAAAAAAATAATCATAATAAACCACACCGCTCCCAAACATAATCATAGCCGTTTAACTCAATCAGTTGTTCACATGCACATCTGAGCTAGGCTAATGAAATTGGGGCTGTTCTGTGAACGTGAATACCCCCATCCCACCCCGTCGTCTGGAAGCCTAGAGAAACTGATTTGCATTGGCAGAACTGTCTTCTGCCTCTAGATTTATGATGTCAGACACCAGATTTATGATGTCTCCCATTTCAGATGCAAATGACCCCGCTAACAGCACGCAAGCACTGATAATTTGAAGAGATTTGCAAGCGGTTGCGGAGATTGATATGTTTATGGACGTAATAGACAGAGAACGATGGAGCAATTCGGACGTGCCGCGTCTCGAGCCAGTTTCCTGTTTCCGAGTCAGTTTCAGTTTTCGAGTTTCCACACCCTAAAATCCAAACTGACCTTTTTCACCTTGTTAGCTCGTCTCCGCTGTCATGTCGTGTACCATACATTTGTACAAATCCTGTGAAAAGGGACCTTCAAAGAAATTTTCCCACCTCTAAACTGTCTGATTGATTAATAATCAATAATTTTGTGTCATGTTTCACCTCTCATCTACCCTCCCCAACACTTAGTCATGTTTCACTCCACCCTCCCAAACATGCCAATCATGTTTCATTTCCCTTTTCCCCACATCCAATCACATTTCACCTC
Source organism: Parauchenoglanis punctatus (assembly GCA_030068025.1). Lineage (NCBI taxonomy): Eukaryota > Metazoa > Chordata > Actinopteri > Siluriformes > Auchenoglanididae > Parauchenoglanis > Parauchenoglanis punctatus. Next base: position 2,148,430 of record JAQQZU010000003.1, on the reverse strand, counting down.
CTCTTCCCCCACATCCAATCAAAATTCACCTCCTCTTCCCCCACATCCAATCACATTTCGCCTCCTCTTACCCCACATCCAATCACAATTCACCTCCTCTTCCCCCACATCCAATCACAATTCACCTCCTCTTCCCCCACATCCAATCACATTTCACCTCCTCTTCCCCCACATCCAATCACATTTCGCCTCCTCTTCCCCTACATCCAATCACATTTCGCCTCCTCTTCCCCTACATCCAATCACA
>JAQQZU010000003.1:2120033-2142161 GCA_030068025.1 Parauchenoglanis punctatus | reverse complement strand
GTTAGGTGGAGAGGAAAGATCTGCTTCTCCTCCATTACTCACAAGTAACACTTGTTCTCTTCTTGATGATCATACACACACACACACACACACACACACACACACACATACACAGTGTATATTCCACAATCACACAGTCATAGTCTTTATTGATTAGGCGACGATATAGCCACATTTCTATTCATAATATTTAAATATTAGCTGATACATAAGCAATAACACGCTCGTGTGTCATGCGGTTACAGGAAAATAATCAGCGACGGGGCGGTGTGATGCAGCGGAGTTGAATTTAAAGTGAACTGAAACAAAAACAATAAAAAGTTTCATTCAAAACAAAACTTTATTTAAAACTAAAAAGAAGAAAAAAATATGAAGATAAAACTTATAAAGGTTAAGATAAAACTTTAAACTCAAATTTTTATCATTTAAAACTTCTAAAATCGTCGACGTTTCTAGAATCTCAGAAATCTAAAACTGTAAAGGAAAAACGCCGTTCCGCTTGATGTAATATCTACAACAAGTACATTTTGATAGTAAAAAATAACGTTTGGTTAACTTGAATTAAAACTTTAAACTGTAGAGTTTAGACTTGAACTTTAAACTTTAGATTGATGAGTTTGGGGGAAAAAAAGAGCTGTTTTAACTTTTCATTGTTTTTTTTTTAAATCATGATATCCATGTTGTCTCAGAAAAGCATACTGTGATATAATGTACAGTGATTTTGATATAATTCCGTTGTGTTATGTGTGTAAATAAATCCCACTCCTGTACTCTGCTTCATGAAGTTACAGATTCTCCTTTTCTACTCCACACTTCCTTTTCCTGATGGAGTGAAAAGTGTAGGGTGTGAAGGACGCTGTCCCATCCGGACGCAGTGTGTGCGTGTGTGTGTGTGTGTGTGTGTGTGTGTGTGTGTGTGTGTGTGTTCTCTCCTATTCCTCCGTGTGCTCTGAAGCACGCAGGCAACAGATTGCAGTCTCCATTAAAGCTGAACGCTGTCACATTCTCTGACAGCTCTTCCACCGGGTATTTGCTTGGAGAACATGGCAACAAAACACAGATCGCCCGAGCCTCAGCGTCCCGCAATTACTGTCTCTCTCCGTCTCTGTCTCCGTCTCTGGCACCGTCCCTCCGTCCCTCCGCTTGGTCTGTGAACACTTGCTCAGAGTTCCTCTTATTTTATATTGACATTTCTTTTTTATCTTCATTTTGATTGACGACTCAGAACACTAAAAAGTGGACACGTGTAAAATTAAGGTTAACGTGTAAACATATAAAATTACTTGAATGAAAGGAAATGAATTCGAATGGCATAAACGGAATGTTTACGCTCAGAAACCGTAAAAATAAATAAGGATACATAAAAATAATGACGAACGACAAACATAAAAATAATGCAAACGTACACGTTTTAATTTAACAAAATGTAATTCGTTATTTCAACGAGAAAATAGAACACATAAAGCAACAAAGAAAGCTGCAAATATATGACAAAATACAAATTGATTAAATGAAATCAAATGAATATGTAAAAGTAAAAAAAAAATTAATAAAGCAGCAAAAAGCTCAAATAAAATAGTAATTTGATGAGAAGACTTAAAATGAATAAAACAAATTTAATAAAATATGTGAAAGTTAATAATAATAATAAAATTAAATTAAAATAATCCAACACAAATATAATTAATAGATATAATGAAATGAAATAAAAATAAATAAATGAGATGTGTAAAAGGATAAAAAGAACGGATCAGAGAAAACCGCAAAAAGAAGAACCCACACAAAAAGCTACTCACAAGCCTGAGTTAAAAGGAAGGACGTCGTCTTATTTCTAACAGATGTCTGATGTGTGGGCTCGGCATAACGTGCGTTCTTTTAATTATTCAGCTCAGTTCATTACTCGTCTTTATTATTAATGATATTGATCTGTTTAATGCAGTTCATTGACTCGCTGCGTCTGATCTTGACTTCAGTCCTCAGTCCACACTGCAGCCGTCTGGAAGAAAAGCTCACGTCTTGCTCGCTATATTAGTTTTCTCAGAAGTAGAGCGGGCCCATAGCGGTTACCTGAGGATCCCCGCTCGCTTTCTTTTTCATTTGCACAGAGACACAGAGACGAATACAGATATGAACCGAAAGCGTGTCAGAGAAGTTCACAGGGAATCTGATTAGAGGTTAGTGGGGTGGAATCCTGCGGGACAAAACGACAAAACAAGAAAGTTGTTCCATCGATGAAGGTTTAATTTTCATGTCAATGAGCGGTCAGGTTTATAGCTTGCAAGAAAAGAATGAGTGAATGTCAGAGATGCATTAACAGAGATACATTCCTTCATCTTTAGTAACCGTTAGTAAGCCTGGTCAGGGTCCCAGTGAGGTCTGTGTCAGGACGCTACATCATAGGTTCATTAGAAAATAAAAATATTGATGAATTTGAATAAAAAAATGAAGGAAAAAAAACTAAACAAAACCAAAAAAGCCTATTTTGGGTTTAAATATATTTAACACATGTTTTTAACATATATTACACCCCATATATTATTATTATTATTATTGTCGTTGTTGTCGTTGTTATTGATAAAAATAATAATAAAAAATTACTACTACTACTACTAATAATAATAATACTAATAATAATATCAATAATAATAATAATTTGTTGGAAAACAAACGGTGGTCAAAAAATAAAATAGTAAAATAGGCAAATTATAATAATGCAATAAGTAATGACAGTTACATACAGAAAAACAATATAAAATGTTTTAAAAGACAAATATTGAGTAAAAAAACCTTTTCCAAAAGCTTAAACCCTGAGTATCAACTGAAATCATTTTTAATTTAACCTTCTTTTAGTTTAAAAACTAAAACGCTTATATACTATGTACGTTTATCCTATACATGTAAAATGATTATATATGAAAAATTAATTCTGACCAAAAACATTTCTTTTTACATATATATGTAAACATTTCCAGCAAAAATAAATAAATAAATAAATAAATACATACATAAATAAATCCTTTCCAGATCCAATTCTTTTCCATTGGTTACAGGATTGATTCAAATCCTTTCTTTTCTTTCCTACACAGTCTTCTGCTGAGATCAGACCGAGACGGATCCACGTCAATCAATTCAGTGATTTCTCCAGTAAAAACGGACTAATTAAAATCAACAAAATAAATAATTAAAGGGAATTAGTTAATGAGCATAAAAAATGTCTGAAAGTCTAAATGGCATGTTCACACCCCTCTGCGTTTTCCTCCTCTTCCTCTTCGGTCCTTCATCTCTCCATCATTTTCCTTTTCTTTTTGCTCTAATTAGCTTTTTTTATGAAGTGCCTGAGGTCGCTGCAGCAGGTGAGGCCTCGTTCTTTAACACAGTCCACGAGCAAGACAACAGAGACGTGGAGAAGAACAAAAAGCATTTTCGTCTCGGTCACACTCCGGCGGATTCTTATTAAATTGTGAATATGTAGGAGTGATTAAAGCACGTGTAGCAGGAAACGCCTTAGCGAGTCTACAAATAAGGCTGAAAGCAGGCCTACCACCCCAGAACAGTCAAGTTCTTATTTATTTCATTTTATTCTCTGGTTTTTGGAAAGAGAGACTCTTCTTTATTTCTCTTCTTTACTCTTTTTAAGGGCTTTTCGGGACTACGATGTAGATGATAGAAAAAAACACAACAACAGTGCCATGGGACGAGATGTGCTTTAGTTATTTCTCCTCTCTTCCTGCAAATCCTCGCTTTGAAATCCCCCATCCCCCACTACTTCCTGTCCAGAGGGACGCACTCTTTCCTCATTAAAAAACCAACAGGCATTAATGTTAGATGAGAAGTATAGAGTGGAGGTAGAAATATATAGAGCAAGAGGAACAGGGGCGTGTGTGTGTGTGTGTGTGTGTGAGTGTGTGTACATGTGTGAGTACTAGTGTATATATGAGTGTGTATAATAGTGTGTGTGTAAACGTGTGCACTAGTTTGTGTAAGTGTGTGCACAAATGTGTGTAAGAGTGTGTGTGTGTGTGTAACACAAGTGTGTGTACATGTCAGTACTAGTGTATCTATGAGTGTGTGTAAGTGTGTGTGTGTAAGCGTGTGTACTAGTTTGTGTAAGTGTGTGTGTTTGTGTGTAAGGGTTTGTACTTGTAAGAGTTTGTGTACTTGTCTGTGTACGTGTGTGTGCGTAAGAGTGTGTGCACAAGTGCATGGACATGTGTGAGTACTAGTGTATCTATGAGTGTGTGTAAGAGTGTGTGTGTAAGCATGTGTACTAGTTTGTGTAAGTGTGTGTACAAACGTGTGTGTGTGTGTGTAAGGGTTTGTATTTGTAAGAGTTTGCGTACTAGTCTGTGTACATGTGTGGGTGTGTGTATAAGAGTGTGTGTGTCAGATTGTGTGTGCGTAAGTGTGAGTGTAAGAGTGTGTGTGAGTGTTTGTAAGATTGTGTGTGTAAGTGTGTCCCTGCCGTCATTCCCTAATTCAGGCCTCCTGCTTGTAAGGCGGCTGTATCTGGGCATGTCATTGGTTGGTCATTGTAAAGATGAAATTCATGAATTTTATGGGAAATAATTCAGTCTGATTGCCGGTGCTCATGTCCCTCTGCTCCACGGTGGCTCGAGGGACAACCAGCTCAATTCCAATTCCAACATCCCACACTGCATCGACATGTGCGTCCAGGGAATCAATGGTGTCAATGGAGAATTGACCGTGGATGTGGACAGCGCAGTCTATAAGGATCACAGCGATGCTGACTAAACAATAGCCAGACTTTACTCTGCAGCTGATCTGCATTTCTGTAATGTCAAATTATACATCACATTTAAAAAATATATTAGAAAATTTTCAATCATTCGTTTTTATTTACCTAAAAGTATTTTATTATTTTTATTTTTTTATTGAATATTATTATTAGCAATAGCAGTCATAAACTCAAAAATAAATTCATGAACAAACCTAACAATTGTTTCACCAATTTTATTTATGATAATTATTTATTTATTTATTTATTTATTCTCAAATGTATTAAGCCCATCGATTAATTTTATTAATATATTTTTTTCAAATCCTTTACTCAAAGCCTTAAGATATGCTTTTATTTCTACATTTTTACCACAAATGTTTTTAATTCAACTGAAACTGTTATTGTTAACTGCTTACATTTTTAATATTATACAAAAGTATATCAAATTAATTCAGTAATGAGCATCTGTGGGTGCTTGTGTGGTATAATGCGTTGGCTGTGTGAGTGTGAGTGTGTGTGTGTGTGTGTGTGTGTGTGTGTGTGTGTGTGTGTGTGTGTGTGTGTATGTGTAAGGCACGCAGGCCATGGGGTTTGTGTGTGTTTGTGTGTGCCTTGTTGCATAATGCATGCTGTGGTCCTGAGGCTCTCTTTACAGAATAATCACTTGTATCGCAGTCTGAACACACAGCTACAGCTCATGTCTTCTACACAAACACACAGCATCGCCATCATCACCACCATCACCAACATAACTACCATCATCACTACCAGCATCACAACCATCACCACCAGCATCACCACCAGCATCACAACCATCACCACCAGCATCACCACCAGCATCACAACCATCACCACCAGCATCGCCACAATCATTGCCAACATCATCAACAGCATAACCACCATCACCACCACAATCATTGCCAACATCATCAACAGCATATGCACCATCACCACCAGCATCATTACTAGCATAAACACCACCACCAGCACCATCACTGTCATCACCACCATCACCAACATAACCATCATCATCACCACCACCACCACCACCATCATCAGCATCATCATCCATTATCGCCAGCACCACCATCATCACCAGCATAAACACCAGCACCATTGTCATCACCTTCACTACCATCATTCCCAGTATCACCATAACCACCATTATCACCAGAACCATCATTATCATCATCCCCACTGTCACCATCATCCCCCTGAAGTGCTAAATATTGACCAATTAAAACAATTTCAGCTTGGTTTACCTTTGGTTCACTTTGTTTCAAAAGGCATTGAAAAATCTGGAAATATCGTGCTGTGTTACAGTTTGGAATGTTTTGGTTCAGATCAGGAAAGAAGAGTTTAGGGAGGTTTGAGAAGGACAGATATGGAAAGGTTTGGAATCCACAGGTTTACATGAGGAATGAAGGGTTTGAAAGAGAAAGGTTCAGAAATGTTTGGTGTGGAAAGGAAAGGATAACGTTAGAATGATGTGCAAATAGAACGGAAAGGAAAGGAATGGAAAGGATAACAGCAAGGAAAGTTTCTGAAGCAATAAGGAAAGGACTCATTGGTCATCTCCACAACGAAGGGATTGAGGTAAGGGTTAATTCCCTTTCTTTATCGTGTGTGTGTGTGTGTGTGTGTGTGTAGTGTTTGGGGGTGGGTTTGGGGGTCTGTAGTCATTTTGAGTGAAGCGGGTATTGACAGCAGCAGAGAGCTGATAAGAGAGACTTATCCTCTAATTACTGCACTGTCTGCTCAAGTCGATGAAGACATCCCTCTGTCTCTGTCTCCCTGGTTTTGAGGAATTGTAGATTAGCTGGTTCTCTCGCTTTGTCTCTCTCTCTCCCTCTCTCTCTCCCTCTCTCTCACTCTCTCTCTCTTTCTAGCCATGACTGGTATTATGCTAATGCTCTCATTTATTTGTTTGCATGGCAGGCTTTGACTCATCTCATTGGATTGTGTTATCTTTCCCACCGTGTCTTCCCCATCCTAATCTCCAAAAAAATGTTAGATTGGCCTCCACTAATTAAATGGACTCTGGTGCCAAGCAGGTAACAAAGAAAACCGAACTGAGCACCCTGCGGTGATGAGCCGAACTGTTTCTCAGTCCGTGTGGTCTTGGTTTGGTCCGGGGCCGAGCGCTGGAGCCTGTTATACTCAGGATTGGTGCATTAATTGGGGTTGGAAATGAAATGTGCGCATCCACCTGTTTAGTCTCGATAAGACTTCTCCAGTTGGATGTACAAGTCACATCAAATCTGAAAAAGGCTTTCAATTTTAATTCAGGTTCAGGCTAGGCAGTGAAACTGGAAATCCAGTAAAACTCTGCAGTCGCTTCAACTAGCACTCATGTTCTGGAGGTTGGGATTGAAAATGCAATGCTTGGAAAGGACTTGCCAACATTTAGCATGCTCTTTCAGTAAGCCAAAGGGCATGAGAGAGAGAGAGAGAGAGAGAGAGAGAGAGACAGAGAGAGAGAGCGATAGAGAGAGGGGAGGAAAGCCATGTTCGGGTAAAGCCAGTTAAAACTGGGGAGAATTGGCTGAGCTCAGCAGCTCTGGGGTTGGACCAGTAAGAGGAAAGTTAAAAGCAGAGCAGAAATTGCTTCGAGATTTATTTTAGTCCAACTTGGAAATGGTTCTTCTTTCCTTCTGCCGATTTCATGGTTTTAATCACACAATTAAATCATCCTGTAGTAGGACTGTGGTGCAATCTTTTATAAGCTGAATGCGTGTAAGGTTAGGAATGGTTTGTGAAGAGAAGTTTTGGAAAGGTTTGGGAAGGAAAAGTACACAATGGCTTGGCAAGAAAATGTTCAGAAAGAATTTGGAAGGAAAGGTTTTGGAAGGGTTCAATTATTTAAAAACATATCCTTTTACTTAAATTTGCATGTCAAATGTAGTTTTTTAAATATTGCTCCTATTAAAAAGTTAATAGATTGACATTAAATGGACATTTTAACCTTAAAATCTCAGACCACCAAAATGATAGAAATTATTGTTTCTATAAAACAAATATATATATAGCAATATTCCTGACATTTATGCAGTTGTTTCATGATGCAGCTTATTTCCAAGGTATAAAATCTGTCTTCAGTACCCAAAAAAAAAAAAATTGTGTACACTAAGGATGAAAAGGTTAAGTGAGGGCAAGTGATCAAAAGAAAACACACACACACAAACTCACACTTAGTTTTGACAGCGACAGGGATAAATGTCACACATGACACTGTATGTGTCATCCCAGAGGAATGCCCTTTTCCTCAGTGTCCCCTCATGACCTTAACAGCACCTTCCAAAATGATGTGTCTGGACCTGTAAATCCATGTGCATACACACACATACTCATTCAGACTTGCACACGTATACACATGCACAGGTGGGGAAGAGCATCTGCAGCCTAAGGGTAGGGAAAAAAATGCTGACGATGTCCGTAGGTGCAGTCTCAGGACTGCTCTCTCATCCAGCACGACACCTGATGCCAGCCTTGTTGAGCATAACTCTCTCTGTCTTCTTGTGGGTTTCTCCATCGTGTCATCCTGACCTTTAGACATTTTAAGCAGTATGTATTGGTGAAGATTCCACTTCTATCGATTCTGGATTTATTTTTTATTTTTTTCTAACTTCCAGATAGAGTTTCTTTCCGTTGTGCTCGTTCCCTCCCAGCTTCGCTCTAAACCGCTCTTTCATCTTGCCTATCTTTTTGCAAATAAGCACACACCAAAATAATGATGGCATACACCGCATTACAGTGAGCCGTTAGCCATAATAAAAGGTGCAATCCGTATTGCAAAGTGCCACCACCAACACTTAATTAATCCTAATTGCTTTTCCGATGGGCCAGCCTGCAGAGCCCCCGCCGTTATTCTAAACGACTTCTCGTCGAAATTGCAAGCACAAGATTTTTCTTCACAGGATATGATGAACACACATTCCCCTGCTAGCCGTGTCCTCCTCACTTCTGCAAGCCTGCCATGTAGAGGGGGAGAGAAACGGGTTTTTTTTTTCTCAAAGTGCCAGATATGCACTGTGGTTGGCAGGAAGGCTATTTGCAGTTGCACTCTGGATGGGAGAGATGAGTAGCTTGGGAAGTAGGGGGTGAGTAATGGCTACTGCACTGTTCTTATCACCCGTCCACACACCTGCACTTCTTTCAGTGCCACAGTCCTAATTGCCCCCTCACTCCCCCACCCTCCCACAATACCAAGCTCGATATCTGCTTATGCTACACATTCCTGGGCCCGCACCTCCCTTGTACGTCAGCCATGCTATGTGCTGCGATGGATGGTAACCGACTGTCCGGATGTGTTCCATAGCATAGTGGAGTCATTTTCAGGCAAGCTTAAGAATGCTTTTTATTCTTTAATATGCACTCAGGCTTGTTTGGGGGCGGGGCTTATAAATTTGCTTTCCAAACTGTGGATTGATTGCAGAGTTCCCTGTGTCAGTTTTCCGTACACTGGTTTGCAAAATGATAGGAAATAGGTTGTGTTTGATGATTATTTTAAGTTCTTTTTGCCAGGAATACCAGCAAATGAGAAATTGTTCTTGTATACGATTATTTTTAGCCATGCAAGCCAGCATGAGATGTACATTTTTTGGAATGCTCTTACTACAAGTTCTCATGCCAGAAAAGTGTGATAATTACAGAGGTCAAGTCCTATGAAACTGTGATTTTATATATCAGTAAGACGTTCCATAATCTCCAGACGTTCAATCCTGTCGTCCACTGACCATAACAACCCTTTTCCTGCTGTCGCAAAACTGGAAGCAACGTGACAAGTTATACCAAGTTATCTAGTTATTACAAGTTCTCACGTTCCATCACAGAAAGCGGATACCTTTGGTTTGGCATTGAACCCCAGAACGCATTTTTCAATAGAATTCAGGATTGATTCGAAGGTTTTCACGAAATGTACGAAATGTATCAAACTCTGGCGTCAAATGTAAATGTGTCAAATAGCCAGAGTTTCAGAAAAAGACCCTTGCAAAACAGCTCAACAATAGAGCATGGATGGGACAAGTTTCTCTCTTTGCACTTTCCCACACTGAGCTGTATTATCTGTATTATCATGGCCTAGAATGGCAGAGGCATTCAGGAACAACCTCATGGAGCTAAGCCCAGCAAATCATATTAACACAAACAGAAGGTAAATGAGGCCTTTGGAGCCATTTTATTGCCAGTCATTGGGATTGCCATGCAGCTTGGCAGGCAGGCAGTCCCATCACTGGGGTCACTGGGAGGTGATGTGAATGAAAGCCGTGTGCTCTCATGCATGCTAAAGGAGGAATGGTACAGAAGGAGTTTCCCTTGCTGCCCACTGTGATCTGATTGTGGCTTTGCTCTAGTCTGCAGGTGACAAACTCAAATACAGATGCCTTTGCTACGTAAGATTTGCGCACTTTTTAGAATTCACACTAGAAGCATCGTGCAGCGTTTGCCCACATGTAGCACGTCTTACATGTGCTGCGTTTGGTGTAAGTCAGTCCCATATCTAAAAGAACACATCAGTGTTGGCCTTTAGTGCGTTTCAACGATTTATTCCAAATCCTTATATGTATCACCCGGAGTAGAGACGTACAAACATGTTGACAAAAAGGAAATCCGATGGAACTTGAAGATAATTAAGGGACATGCATGTTCTTAGCAGAGATAAAAGAAAACTAATCAATGTGTCCAGTTTCTGTTAGCTCTTCTTTTTCCTTAGTCCTGTTCTACTGTTCAGAGCTGGTTATTGTTGCTAATCAATAGAAGAGATAATGGGTTAAACCAAGGAAATTGAATTTAACTTCCTTGGTCCAAACCATTGTGTTTTTATGTCAACCTGAGATCAGTGTGTGGTGTGTACATTTGGCAAGGAAATAATCCTGGTTTTATTAACGAAATGTATTCCTAGGTCTTCTTCCAAACTGTTATGTTTTATGTGGCTCTTCGAGGCATCCGAGCGTCTCTCGTCTGGTGCTAGAAGGTAATTGGGACAGCACTTAAATCGGTGTGGCTGTGTATTTCTCCAGCCTCTGTTTCCACTCAGACGCCCCTTTAATAGTCCTGTCACTCTGCGGGTGGAGCAGCAGGAGGCCCCTGCAGTTTGGGGACACGTCAGTTGGTCTAAAAAGCACTTCTATTCTGTGGGACGAGATTGCAGAGGGGGTATTGTAGCACCTCAATTTATACAGGGCTGGGAAAATGGGAGCACCATTCTCAGACATGTGCATTCAGGAAAGACTGTCTGGCTAAAGAACTAGCAACGTTTTCCCCCAAACCTCATCCCTCATGCATGTTGTGTCAGTCTTAGACTTGTAAACTGTAAGCCTGCCAGACAAGAGACTGCTTTCCAAAACGTCTTCTTTTTTGTCCAAGCTTTATTGCTTGAAGAGACGACAAAAAAGGCAAGAGTAGATGTTGTTTTTGGATTGTTGGATAAAGACTGTTCTTGACCAGGCAGGTTGACAAAAGTAGAAGCAGAAACAGCGGTGTGAGCCCAGCTACTGTAACTGTATCCTTGCTATTCTGGGAGCGGGACCAAACTCCCTGGCTGCTGCTGGTGTGGTGCGACTGGACAGCTCGCAACGAGCAGCAGTGGCCACACAGCTGTCTGGTCTCCTGGGTCATGAAGAGTCCAGTACCTGGCCAATTGGCAGACGGTGATGAATGTCACAAAGCTCACTGGGCGACATCAAATTTTTCATCATTAATCCAGGCCATTATGTGACTGTTTCCTTTGCCGTTGTTCCTTGCTCTCATATCAGCATCCACCCCAGCGGTGCTGACGCAGCCCCTCTGGGCCAGTGGTGGTAACCACAGTTGAGGTCATCTGGCAATGACTTAGGAAGAGCACGCAGGCAGACAGATGTTGGCACTCGGGGTCTTTTGATTCACACAAAATGCAAGGGAGCATTTCCAGTTTGAAGACAAATATGCCTCAGGAACTGTGTCCAGATGTTACCACAGTGGAAATGTCATCTTTAATGGATAGCAGTAGGATATAAATGGACAAGTGCTGTTTTTGCATTAAAAATAGAATATGTCTAAATATGATTTCCGTGAAACTGCACTTATGCCATTGCTATAGGATTATTGGTAAGGTACCAAGAGTGCTTTTCCACCACAAAGTGTGGTACAGCATCATATCCATGATCGCCTGATTCCTCATTGCTTCCATTGCAAATCCATCCAAACCATAGATAAGATCTCATGCAGAATTTGTTTACTGTCCTCACCTTGGTACCAAGGGTACTCGATGCGATTGGCTAAAGGTTATTGTTCAAATTTGTTAAAAGTTTTGGAAAAGCATGAGCTAGACAGATTTGCTTTTCTCTCAGGCTCTAACACTCAGGTTTCCTCTAGGTTCTCTGGCTCTTCTCTAAAAAAATCCCATTAGGTGGACTATGGAATGGTAAATTGGTGCAAATGAGTGTATGAAGGTGTGTGCATGGTGCTCTGCATCATTCATGCAAGAAAAAGGTCAGGATTAAGCAGTTAAGCAGTTGAAGATGAATGAATGAACGAATGAATGTAGCAATCCCAAAATTTGAGGAATTATGAAAAACTCAGAGAGTTCTGTTTGGTTGCTGCTTTGTGCCTCATCGCAGGAAATTAAATGCACAGAGAACTTGGACATCAAAGATCCTCCATTGTTGCTGCTATTGTTAGTTTTCCCTATTAACACTTTGAAAAGAGGGAATTTATATTTTTACCCAGTATTGTCCTGAGAGTTTTTCCAGCTTACGTTCAAAGAAAAAATGAACACAGGAACTTGAAAATTCGCCGTTACAGAACCCAAAGACTTATACTGTCCTATAATTGACATCTCGGTTATCTAAGTCAACACTTTGCTGATATTGTCCCCTTTCCATTTGCTGCACTCTCAGCCAGACATTTCATCCTTACCCATGCTGGGCTCTTTCTGATCGTGCTCCTGATTCAGTGCTATCAGAAATAATACATGTTCCACCTCTTCTGAGAGTGAAAAACAGCTCTACACTTTCTCTCTTTCTCTCACTTGCTCGCTCACTCGCTCCCTCACACTTATAAATGCTATCAAATAAAGCAGAGGAAAGTATGTCAGCTGTGAAATTACTGTTCATCAGGGCCTTTATTTCTCCACCCACTGAGAAAAGTGATGGATTCCAGAGAGAGCAAAGGATGAGAGGAAAAAAAGTAGGTAGGGGGAGAGGTTTAATTCCTCCATGTATAAGTCTGCAACTTGCCAATCTCCATCTCTCCACAGTGGCTCCTTCTATCGGACGTGCCCTGCTCCACTGCTGTGGCATGTGGATTAGTGTGGGTGGAGGATTTTACATGCACTGCAGGGGAGAAAGTGGCTGAATCAGGACTGTGTTTGAACACTATAATGGTCTCTCTAAGCTAGTGCCAAGCCAAAGATTTACATAAAGAAAAAGATTTATTTTATAATGAAATTCGGAGTTTCGCAGTGTAAACTTCTTAGCATGTTTTTATTTTCGTTCATTACCCACAATGCCATTCCTACCTAACTGATAGTGGTGCTAATGAGCTTCAGCCCTTTTTTCATCTCTACCTAATGAGAATGATGCAGCAGCACTTTAGTACTTCACACTGTCCAGCTGTCTCACCTCTTCATCTGGACACTATGTTGAAACAGATTGGCTTCCAAAGCTTGTAATATCACCTTCAACACCGACATGCTCATCATCTGATAGATCGAATAGCTGCATTGCATTCTGGATCTTTGAGTCTAGCATTTGCAGCAACATCTCCAATATTACTATGTTGAATTTCTCACTTATATCATGTTGTACATTGGTGTAAAATGGTGAGTGAGGAAAGATGGTCTTGCTCTTTCATTTTTAGGCACTAAAAACAAAACCTGAAACCTTTTCTCCAATTAAACGGCATTATAATAGCGCTAGCAATAACAGCGCCCTCCTGTGACCTCATAGCAGCACATGATGGCTAACTTCTGACAGGAATAACACCAACGCATTAGCACAAAAATCGCTAACAAATATTCCAGTATAAACATATTTAATGTGTTTAGGGTGAAGGCAAGCGCAGATTAGACTCATGTCTTCCTGGAGCAACTCAATGAAGCAGGGTCTCGAGTCACTCCAGCTGTTTTTAGAATGCGAGTAGGAAGTGATTATTTGTGCATGCTCTCCGTCTGTGTGTATGTGTGTGTGTGTGTGTGTGTGTGTGTTTGTTGGTCAGCTGGACACCCAGATAATTACCCAGATCAGTAAGCGTGAAGGTGGTCGCATGCTCTGCTGTCAGAGGTGGGTCATGGCTAGCAGCTGGTGATCTAATATCCTCAACAGCTGTACAATCACAAACTTGCACTCCAGCCAATGCTAAGATAATACACATCCACAGACTCCAACTCCCAGGATCCTCTGCTGCATACATCTGCAGGTGCTCCTTGAATACAGCGAGGTTTAGGCTATAATTAGATCAAGCCGTTTCCATGTGTAAATGGACAGCTGTTGTTGGAACAGCAGTCAAATGTTTCTCCAGGTGCACGGGTTGCTCTATAATGCCAACGCATCTGGGAAAGATATTAATTCGAGGGTTTTTGACTGAATATGATGACATTTTTTTACAGAACATGGTAAGGACTGAACAGTTGAGAGACACATGCTCATCACACTCAGCCTTGTACGCTTCCCAGGATGGGAGGGGGAATTAAGACATTAATGGGGTGGTGGAACTGTCTTCAAGTTATTACTCCACTGTGTCCCTAATGAAAAAAAAAGAATTAAATTATCAGCTAATTTGTGCGGATGTCTCTGGTGGCAGGAATTTACCCCGCGTGTCGGTTTCTATTAGACGGAGCACCCTCACCATTTAGTTCATCAGAATAATTGTAAGAAGTTATTGATACCTATTTGTGTGAAGAAATTGTATCATGTAATAGAGTGGTAGTTTTATAGACCTGGAATGATATGATCCTTCCTTGAGGATAGGAACTCTTAGAGGAACCTGTACTTTACTTTATGGTAATACATACATTTACATCCTTTCCTTAATCATTGTTTTGAAGAATATTGCTGACCTTTAGAGAAATAACGAGGGTTTAAAGGTGTATTGGTTGGGGTAGACCTAATCAAGGTACATAACTGGACCTTAAAGGTCATGTTCACACCTATTAGTCCATTTGCCGAGTCTGATTCAGCACAAAATTGTAAAATCTTTTGCAATTTGGTTTGTTTGGGGGTTTTTTTTTGTCCGCTGCATGTAATTAAACAAACCAAAAAGCAAAAAATTTAAAAAAAAAGAAAAAGAAAAAACAGGCTGAGGAATGTGTATAGCTGCTAATGCAAGTCTTTCATCCATGGGTTAGAAATACAGCCATGGAAAAAGTTGAGTGAACCTGAACTTAAAAAAAATAAAGGTGTGCGTAGATCTCACAAAAATTGCCAAACACTAAGAACATGGACACGGCTATAAATAAATGATTTACTAATTATATAATTAGATGCGTTAAAACATTTTGTACATCGTATCCAGGATTTAGTTTCTATTTTTTGATTGATCTACACAAACATTCTGCTCCCCAAAACACACGTCATGCTTGAATCAACCTGCAAGTGAGTCGACTCCGAGTCGAATCACTTTCTCAACCGAGACCACCAAGATGTCCTCATCTGTCGACAGAACCGCACTTTGGTTGTGAACACACCATAAACACACTGATTATGTGAAAGAACTCAAAGACTACGGATGTATTTACATTCTAGGTACATCTAGAAGTTGGCTCTTAAATTTCAGAAAGCCAAAGATACTGCAGTCCAAAATCTATTTCTTCTTCTCAACCCACCCCCAATGGCTCTGGAGACATCTTTCTGATCTCTCTGTGGTTTTGTAACCAAATTTGCATTCAATTAACAGCCTATCTGCGTGTGAATGCCATGAGTGACACCATTTCCCTTAAAAAAGAGAAAAAGCCCCATTTTAATTTCTTCAATACAAATTTAACTCATTGCCTTGTTGGGTATAATTATCTCTCTTCTTTTTCTATTCTTTATCTCTCGTCTCTGTCGTGTGGGGTATTAACCCTAGGCATTGTGTGCATTGATATAATCAGGCTGATGTTTAAAAGAAACAAATAATGCTCTGTGATTGGCTTTCGGGATGTCTGATAGAAGATTGATTTTCGTTTAGTGCCCATTAAGAGTTCAAGATCTGCCATGCTACATGTGTATCAGTCTCAGCTCCTGCATTATGGTTCGGAATGGCTGTGCCCGAAACACTGTCCTGGATACTGCTCTTACACTGATCTTGATGGAAAAGTAGTAAATAGTAAGCACTACATGAAAAATTCATGTTACCCGGATGATATACTACTCTGGTGAAAATTTCCAGTATACAGCCAGAGCTCACTTTATCCCATGATGCAACACGATGACATCCAGCTTCCCAAAACATTCAAACAACATAGCGGACAGCGGAGTTACCTTTGACTCCACCTCTGAATATAAATGTAACATAATAAAAATCAGAAATAAATTGCATATTTTGGTGTATTTTTTATGCTTTCTTGTATTTTTATGCTTTAACAGAACAAATAGCCCAGCCCATCGTTAACTAGCTAGCTAATGTAGCTGAATGGCATGCTTGCTAGCTAAGCTAGATGGCATTTATACATGATACATAAGCGAGTTCGCTAGTAGCAACAGCCAGGTTTTATTTTTGACATACTAGTCTAGCAGACTACATGGAAGTTGTCATACCTGCATACTATGCTTTATACTAGGATGTGAAGTAGTGTGCAGTTCAGAGTGTATACTGGGCCACCAGTACAGCGTTTAAAACACAGCCAATCTCCATCTCGCCTGTCAGAATGGCATCACCGGATCTGGTGTGCAGAGCGATCGTCTTTCTCTGACAGATGAATGGAAATGCTTTATTTGCGCGACCTTTGTGATTGTTTCCCGTCTTGGCTAATTGGGGTTTCGTCTGTGGGTGTGTGGAGGATTTTTTGCTAGGTCGTGGCCTGTCATGTCGTTGTCTATCAGGAGCTGCACGGAAAAAATATAACAAGCTATGCTAATCATGGTGCCACAGAGCCCACACTGTGTGTGATCCAGGGCTTCACAGGAATACTCCAACTTCATTATAGATCTTTTGTTTAGTGGATTTACTCAGCCCTGTTTTTGGCTCCAGTTTGTTTGTTGGTTTGTTGAGAGCCCCTAATGTACTCAACACTCTCGTGGATTACAGTGGAAATGGAGAATAATGATGATAGGACTTGGAGCTCTGGCTCATATTGAATTTGGCTAACAGCAGTGCGATGGAGAGAGTGTGAATTTGTGGACGGATAGGATGAAGGACAGACCTCGTGCCCAGCCACTCCCCTCTTCTTCTCCTCATCACTCTCTCCCATCCATTAAACATGCTCAGGCCCAGACGGTCGTCTCTGCTTCGCCTGATTATAAAACAGCGCCTTATCGCGGACCCCTTCGCCCGCCGTAAATCAATTAGAGCCAGCGTGGATCTGCAGCAGCATCCGAAGCGGCTCCGCCCCCTGCTTCCTGTGGCCTCTTCAGACAGATGAATAGCAGTGAGTGGATGAAGTCTGGGGTCAGAGCAGCTTCCACATGCAGTCAGTGTGGAAAGATTAAAGTGCAGCCGTTCTGCCTCGGATTCTGTCTGTGTGCTGCTGAGTGAGCACCCGAACTTCACTACTGTTCACAGCGGAGTGTAACACAGCGCCCCTGTCTTTATCAAGTTACTGCTCCAAATCGGCTTCAATCCTGATGTGGGCGTGGCCTAAACTAAACCAGAAGGGTCTGCCTGCCTTCCTTATTAATTGTCTTCAACTAGAGATGCTTTCTTTCTTTCTTTCTTTTTCTAATTTCTTTCTTTCTTTCTTTCGTTCTTTCTTTCCTAATTTCTTTCGTTCTTTCTTTCTTTCTTTCTTTCTTTCTTTTCTACCTTCTTTCTTTCTTTCTTGCTGAGGTTGGAGGAGAGGTTACTTGGGCAGTATAAACAGACTAGAGGTCGACGTTTCAAAAGGCATTTTAACAAGCTATTTAAATGTAAACGAAAAATTAACAAGTAAAATAAAATTAAATTGAGACTAATATATATCATATTATTATTGTTTAAGAATTTTATTCTCAAACGTAAAAAGAAAACTCATACAATTATTGATAAAATACAATAATATTATACATAATATACAAAAATAAAATAATATACAAAAATACACTGTGCGGCAGTGTGAACTTTTATGTTTTTTCCATATTTTTTATTTATTTTCATGTGATTTTCATTCATTATAATTAATTTATTTGCATTAATTTTAACTTCACATTTTCCTTTGATGACTTTATTTTCATTTATATTCACATTTCTTAAACATTTTCATTTATTTCCATGTGATTTCTTTCATGCGTTTTTTTGACATGTATTCGATCACACAAGTGTAGTGGACAGCGATGTTTCTGACAAGATTGTTCATATGGAATAGAATTTGTTTTTAAACTGAAGGGTAAATAGTATGTTTTCAGAAATACATGTATTGTATGTAGGGCGGGGCCTTGGGCAAGGTTACGAGAGAGAATCGAGAGTAAAGGACGAGGAAGAAAGAAACTGAGAATGGAGCAGAGGTGTGTCTTCCCCGGGGCTCAGCATCACACGTGTTTTTACCTAATGGCTTTTACGTTCTGTCAAACGTGAGAACACCGAGGACAAATAATGGAAGGGAAAGGTTAAAGCAACCAAACCTCTTGGCCCCTTTATGGCAGCGTATATAATGTGGAGTTTGGGGGTAGTGTCGTGAGGAAAAATAGGGGTCAACTAATCCAACGCCCCGGCACGTGAGCACTCACGCTTCAGTGACTTGTGATAAATAAAAAATGGGGAGTCTGCGTGGTGATTGGAATATTAACCCCGTAAACATCCCAGGAGAAGGTCTGCTTGTTGGGTAGTGTGAGAGGAAGGAGTACTCTTTACCTAATGGATACACACACACGTGGTGTTTCTGCATTAGAGTGGAACGTAGCTTTGTGGGAATCTCACCTCGAGGGAACTGGGGGGTGGGGAAGGAAGTGACGGGACCCCATTTAAACCCTACAGCGTCCTGCTGGATCTCATTCCTCAAGCAATTACGACGTTCTGCAGTCAGGCGTCCTCTGGAATCGAAGTGCCGGTGTTCCTGCTGTGGAGGAGGAAGGGGGCGAGGTGTGAACATCACTTCAGGCTCACAGGCGCAGATCCTCTGCAAACCAGTGCTCATAGATTAGTCTTATTTCCACATCTTTTCCATTTATTTTCACATTTAAATAGAATTTTTTTCAGATTTTTAATTTTTTTTCAAATATTTCATTTATTTTCAATTTTTTTCCCCCAAATATTTCATTTATTTTCACATTTATTTATATTTTTCCCCAAATCTTTCATTTATTTTCACGTTTATTTTTTTTAACTTTTTTTTCCAAATCTTTCATTTATTTTCACATTTGTTTCCCAAATATTTCATTTATTTTCAATTTTAATTTTTTTCAATTTCTTTTTTCATTTTTTCCAAATCTTCCGTTTATTTTAACATTTATTTTTTACATTAAAAAAATCCAAATCTTTCATGTATTTTCACATAAAAAAATTTTTTTCAATTTTTCAATTTTTTCCAAATCTTTCATTTATTTTCACCTTTTTTTTTTTTAATTTTTTAATTTTTTCCAAATTTAATTTTTATTTAATTTTCCACATTTCATTTTTTTTATTTTATTTTTAATTAATCGTTGATTCATTTTCATTCTTTTCACTTTTTCATTTTTCCCACATCTTTCATTCATTTTTAAATGTAATTTTCTCCAGATTTTTTTTTTTTTTTAATTTTGTACTCATTTTTCATCTTTTCTAAATTTTTTAAATAAAAATCCACAAATCTTTGATTTATTGGCCCATTTGATTCTTTCCCCATGTTTGTTTGTTTCATTTATTTCCACATCTTTTATTTATTTTTACATTGAATTTTCCTTTGTTTTTGTTTTCATCTTTCATTTTTCATCTGTTCCACATTTTATTTTTTTTTCCAAATCTTTAATTTATTATAACATTTGATTCTTTCCACATGTTTATTTTCACATTTAACTTTTTTCATTTTCTTTTGTTTACACAGTAAATCTACTTTATATAAATTTTTTACACGATTATATTTACAGGTTCACGTGTTTATGCGTCTTTACTTGATTTCAAGTGCAAGTTGTATATGCATGTTTGTGGATATTTTCTGTAAGGGATTTGGCCTCATGTCTGATATTGGATAAAGATCTGCCAGTTTGGGTGGAAAAAATAACAAAGCGGTTTGTTTTGAAGAGACAATCAAGGCTTGCCATGGAAAGTGAGAAAAGTCATGGATGTGGCAGCAGTCTGGTCTTAAAGGAAATTAATGACACGTGCTCAGGAATTAAAAACAGACTGAGACTCAACACATCTCTCTTTCCATTTTTTCTATCTTTTTCAACTTTCTCTAATCTGCTTTCTTCCTTGTTGGAAACTGCTCTGCTGTTTGTTTAGTCATACAGCTTTTCTGCAGACATTTCAGTTTTGTGTGTGTGTGTGTGTGTGTGTGCGCGCAAGCGACCGAGACATGAGAAATAACAAGCTACTATGATCAACTTGATCCAAATTGCACAAGACCCTGAACTAGATGTCTGAAATGCGACGTCTGCAGAAAATCAGGTGGCGTTTTAACAATATTAGACTGGATATTACACACACACACACACACACACACACACTCCACTTTATGCTTACCTGTGTGTGGATACAAGATGAGAGATACTTCAGATGTGTTGTTTTTTAATCAATATTAATGTAACTGATGGAAGAAATACGTAATTAAATATAAGCTCGTTCTCACTAATGAAATTCAGTGCGGTGATCTGATTAACGGAAGAACAGCTCTGACACCCAGGATTTTGAACACGTCCCTTAGCTAATTATAATATTCAGGGAAAAAAATCACTCCTGTGTACTTGTTTGTGTGCCAGTCAGTCTTTTCAGATGTATAAATTTTCTAATAGCGTAATATCTGTAACATCACAGTTAAAGAGATTATTAGCTTTCATTAATGATCATATTTATGAACCAACTGTGTGTGTGTGTATGTCTGTGTGTGTGTGTGTGTGTGTGTGTATGTGATGTATTATGATTATTTTAGTCATCAGAATTATTCGCTTCAGTTTAATCTTCATCTGTAGTCCAGGAGGCCGGTCTTCCTCTTCTTGCCATCTCAGAGAGCTGTATTCTGCCCAACCGGTCCTGAGAGCACGAAACACACAGCAGGTTATTCAAGGACGAGAGAGAAAATGTGTTTACAGGAAGAAAAAAGTACATTTCTAAACTGTAGCAATGTGAAATAAAATAATATAAGATTAAATAAAATAAAAATATACATAATAAAACAGTATAGTAAATTATTGTGAGGTAAAATGTAATTAAATTTGCTTAAATGAAATAGTAAAATAGAATTTAAGTGAATTGGATAATAAAGTGTGAAGTTAAATCAAATCAAATTAAAAGTGGAATAAAATTTAAAGCATCGTATTGTATTAAAATTACATTTTAAAAGTCTGATAAAATAGCATAACTTTACAATCAATCAATAAATACAAATTATACAAAATAACATAAAATACAATTAAAATGTAAAATAAAGTAACATAAAATAACACAAGATAAAGTAGGACTGACGGCATTGAGTCGTCTGCATTTCCGGGCAGAAAGGTGATGAAGTAGGCTTTCTTTTTTTAATAAATGTTAATTATTTTAAGTAACAGTTGTTTAGTACAGTCTCTAAATACTTCCTGAAATATCCACATAACAATTTCTATTCATTCAGATCCATTTTGCATAACATTTGAGTGGAAATGTGGAAAAAAGGAGAAGAACAAAATGAACAAAATAACAACAAAAATTCTAATATCCAAATAGGGTAATCGGTTGTCAGAGTAATATACACTCAATGCTGAGGTTGCTTTTTCTATATTTTATTTTATTTTATTCACTTATTAACAACACATTCTGTAAAGCAGATCACATTTTTAAAGAAAGATCACAGATTTTTACAATAAAGATTTGAAGATAAACAAGGAAAGTTTAAAAGATGGAACTTTAAAAGAACCATGAGAACCCTGTAAGAACCATGGGAACACTGAAAGAACTGAGAGAACCCTGTAAGAACCATAAGAACCTTGTAAGAACCGTGAGAACACTAAGAACCGTGAGAACCCTGTAAGAACCATGGGAACACTGAAAGAACTGTGAGAACCCTGTAAGAACCATAAGAACCCTGTAAGAACTATGGGAACACTGAAAGAACTGTGAGAACCCTGTAAGAACCATAAAAACCTTGTAAGAACCATGAGAACACTAAGAACCATGAGAACCCTGTAAGAACC
>JAQQZU010000003.1:2097313-2117107 GCA_030068025.1 Parauchenoglanis punctatus | reverse complement strand
CGTGAGGAGCATGATGCGAGGAGACAGTGAGACGTGAGGAGCGTGCTGTGAGGAGACAGTGAGACGTGAGGAGCGTGCTGTGAGGAGACAGTGAGACGTGAGGAGTGTGCTGTGAGGAGACAGTGAGATGTGAGGAGCGTGCTGTGAGGAGACAGTGAGACGTGAGGAGCGTGCTGTGAGGAGACAGTGAGACATGAGGAGCGTGCTGTGAGGAGACGGAGACGTTAGGAGCGTGCTGTGAGGAGACAGTGAGACGTGAGGAGCGTGCTGTGAGGAGACAGTGAGATGTGTGGCGCTCAGGATAATATGTACATAATATGCAGATAATGTCATTAATGTTGCTCTGCTTGGAGGAAAGTCATCGAGTATCTGTCATTGTGTTTTCGCCCGAGACACCCGTGCTGACAGCTCCTGTCCGTACTGTAACGCTGGGGTCCTTGCACTTTGCCTTTGTGTGTGTGTGTGTGTGTGTGTGTGTGTGTGTGTGTGTGTGTGTGTGTGTGTGTGTGTGTGTGTGTAGGGATGCATGAATTTTAATACACACGGTGAAAGCGTCTGCACGCCTGGCTCTCTTGGTGCTCTCTGAGATTAGCAGGGGGTGCGGCTCCGGTCTGGCGTTCTCTCCGTGACGGTCCCGTGGTTGCGTTTTTTCCTGGAACTTCATCCAGCGTTCTTTTGAAGCGTGCATTTAGAGCCTGGAAGTTTCCCTGCACAAACCCACTGCGGCAACCACGACAGGCCAGCAAGGGAGATGTGATGGAGAAAAAGAGGGTTTTTAAGATGTACGCACCCAGACATGCACGCATACATGCACACACACACACACACACACACACACTGCTCAATATAGTCCCAGTAGACATGTCTGTCAGACCAGCCAGGCCTGGAGCGCTGTGCATAAGAATCAAGTCCAAAAAAAAAACAGAGCTCGAGATGCCTCCTCATTTCCATTAATGATTTCTCTCTCTCTCTCTCTCTCTCTCTCTCTCTCTCTCTCTCTCTCTCTCTCTCTCTCTCTGAGGTCTTATTGTTCGTGTGTCCTGGAAACACCCATTTTATTTATTCTAGACTATCTATCTTCTTTCTTTAACCGTGGTGGCGTCTGCATTTTTTTGTTTGTTTGTTTGTTTTTGTTTAAAAAAAGAGGAGCTATTCTATACATCTTCTTTATCTGGAAATAGTGGTGTCTAAATATCACCACTAAATACACTTCCATTTCCAATGAAATTTATTCCATTTTTATTTATTTTTCTATTTTGTTTGTTTGTTTGTTTGTTTGTTTGTTTGTTTGTAGTATATATGGGACAGACCTTAGTTGCAGTTATAGGATAGTTATAGTTACAGTGTGTAATCGACTGATCACTTGAATTACACACGTTTAATCTGCCTTTAAAACAGGAATAAATAATATGAACTCGACTCTGCGTGATTATAATGAGACTTTTGTTTTTAATGTTTGACTTTCTGTGGTTCTGAAGTTCAAGAAGTTCAAGAAAGTTAAAAATTGGCCTTGATGATTATACGTGATGTGTGTGTATATTCAGGATAAGGTGCAGATGAAGAAGGTTAGACTGATCCTGACGTACTTCCTGTTTGCATGTTGTGATTATAGAGGAGTGTGTGCTTAAAACCCACTGCAGTGCATTATGTAATCCTCCACGATTCCTCTGATTACATGTTAAACCCCTAAAGATGGCCTTAGAACCCTGATTTTCGGTGATGCCGCAATTTTGATATGCGGCAATTTAATGTAAATGTTATTTTCGAGCTGAAATTAATTTGATTTGTGCATGAATTATTTTCTAACGTGTTTTTTTTTTCTTTTTTTCTCGTCCCTCCATGCTGCACTTCAACTGACTCTGAAATCACATGTCTAGGTGAGTAGCTTGCTGATTTCCTGATTTCCTATCTTATTTCCTGGCGGCATTCTGCATCAGTAAATGAAGTAGATGCTCTCTCTCTCTCTCTCTCTCTCTCTCTCTCTCTCTCTCTTGGTCTCTCGCTCTCTCGCTCTCTTTTCCTACACATCCAGACATTAAATATTCACATAGAAAAAGGCTAAAGGAAAATCCGTCCTTGTACAGCTGTGTAAAGCCTCACCCTCATTATTAATACCTTTTCCCAACATGCATTCACACACACACACACACACACACACACACACACACACACACCTGATGGGGACATTTCCATGCTCTAATGATGAGAGATCGGGGTGAGGTCAGAATCCTGATGGTGCTGTTTGCGCAAGCGGGAGTGTGTTTAGCCCTGGGCCATGGGGGGTGTGCACCACACACACACACACACACACAGCTCTCCACCCGCTGCGTAAATGTAGATTCCTGCATCCACTTAATGATTTTTCTTCACTGCATGCATGACTGCGTGTGTGAATTTATCTACACTGTGTGTGAGTTTAAGTGCGTACTAATATCTGCACACAGCTCACTTTAGGACACCTTTGGGGTGCCAATATTTATGCTTTAGCTGCAGCATTTATGATTTTTGACCCATTCTTGTATGGCGATAGAAGAAATATCTGAACGTAAAAGTGCCATGCTTCATCATTTTAATATTTCCTTTCAATATGTATCATATACTTCATAATTATATAAAAGTTTTTAATATATTGACTCTTTTGTGTTCCTGTTTGGTTTGTCTGATGGTTTATTTTCTTCATTTTTTGTGTATTTTTGGGGACAAAGTCTGAATATTTATTTAAATCATTAATTACGCTATACCCATTTTATAACGATTGTATAGCACTGATTTCTATATCCTGCTAGCTGATTATTAATCCCAACATTCCTGGAGATTTTACTTAAACATCAGTTCAGCTGCCTTTTCCATCATTATACGCTGTTAGCATAGCTCCGCCCACTTTTTTCACTCAAACTAACTCCGAAGTGGGAAGTTGGATGTTAGCATCTCTGAACTTCTTTTAGAGCTGACATTCTGACCTTATTCGCAGCAGGGAATTCAATATAATAAAATGTGTTTGTGTGTGTGTGTGTGTGTGTGTGTGTGTGTGTGTGTGTGTGTGTGTGTGTGTGTGTTTGTGTGTGTGCACCTGTGAGGCGATTCCTGTGTGAGCCCAGTGTCTCTTCGCGCTAGTGTAAACCTGGTGGAAGTGTGAGGATCTGCTCGAGGCTCAGTAATGACCTCCCCATTGGTCCGTGAGCCGCAGAGACACTCGACAACAAACAGCACCATGAGATATGAGCCAAATATTAATATAACAAGAATGAATGAATGCTAGGTAAATAAATTAATTCCTGGTTTTAATGATTATGATTCTAAGAAACGAAACAAGTTCAGTATTTCTATAGGAAGATGTTATCGTTTCTATAGTAGCAAATCACATGAAAATCTGTGCAATTATTGCTATAAAGTTTTCTGTTTATTTAACATTTGTGGAAGGAGTCTCCAGTGTCAGCGCTTTGTTTTCAGCACAGAAACGTCTTCTTTATAGGAGTTTCTCTGCAATATGAAAACCCGAGGGCTTTTTTTTTTTGTCTTATTATCTTCAAGAGAGAGAAAAAGGTGCGATTGATGAGAGAATGACTGTTTAGATCTGCTATAGTGTAAGTGAGAACAGAAACTAGCACCTTTTGTGACCTTAATGTAACTATAGACTGAAATTAAACCAGTTTTATGGATATTCATCACATATTAATGTCATTTTTCTTTACACTGATGGATAGGGTAGAAAGTGGCTGATAAATGTAGTTATATCATTCCAGTTTGATATGAATGAGTAAATACACAGCTCTGAACAATCCAGGTGAGAGTGTGCTACGCTTCACAATTGACCAGCGTTCAGACGGAGTCCCACCGAGTCCAGCGCTGGCCGGAGCACGGGGCAGAGAGGTTAATGTGGGTCAGTCATTAGCCGCTGTATTAGTATCCTGTAGAGAACGCACGCTGCTGCATGACAGGGCTCCGATCCCCCAGTGACCCCGCCATTGCTCCGAGGCTGTGGCAGTGAGGTCAGAGGTCGAGGCTCGAGGCTGCCTTTAATGCACTTGCTATCATGATCTGCATCAACAGGGTCATTTCCAAAACCCCCTCTGTCTGCCAATGAGGCAATTTAAGTGTGTGTGTGGTCAGTGTGAGTTTGTGTGTGTGCACAAGGGGTAAAATATTCCAATTGTCCTTTACAATATCAGTCTTAGCTTAGTGTTGTTAACTAAGTGTCACCTTCACCGTGTCATCTTTAACCCGGGTGTTAATGACTTCTGCAGTCATTCTGCAGTCTTCAATTAAGTAACAGTTATCCATCCATCCATCCATCTATTATCTGTACCGCTTATCCGTTAAGGGTCACAGGGAAGCTAGAGCCAATCCCAGCTGACACCCAGGTACACCCTGCGTAGGTCACCAATCTATCGCATCTATACCTATTGACTTATTAATTCAGTGACCTACGAACTATGTATCTATTTACTGACTTAATACCTGAGTTACTGACATACTCACTAACTAACTTATTTACTTACCTACTTACTTATGTACTTGCTTGCTTACTTACTTCCTGCAGATTGGAGACAATAAATAAATAAAAGTCGTTTCTCCAGTTGTTTGGAAAGCTGCATTTGTGTAATGTACGTTTTCTTGAAGGGTGCCTATACTTTTGTAGCCAGGCATCTGGGTGTACATTTAGCCACCGACTTCACCGTGTGTGTTCTCTGTGTACTTGCTTGCTCTCTCCCTCTCTTTCTCTCTCTCTCTCTTCTTTCTCTTTCTCTCTCTCGCTTTAAACATATGCCAACTCAGCCTATAGAGAACCCCCTCACACACACACACACACACACACACACACACACACACATGCACACACATAGCCACAGTCAGCAGTACTGTACCCTATAGCAGCTCTGGTCTGGTCCTACGTCTCCACCACATCAATCGAGCTGAGTTCCACCAAACTGCTCCCTGCTTTGCTCTGCCTCGGTCTCTGCCTCTTCCTCTTCCTCTGCCTGTGCCTCTAACTGGGCTTCCACTGCCCTAATTACACCAGCCACTCTGCCAGCCTGCCATTTATAAAAACCCCAGCGCACTGTAATTAACCGTGCGTTATAGCCACTCATAAATAATATCGGGACATCTATAGAACTGCCATTTTCAGAGCTGAATACATTTTTTGTGACAGCCCTTCACTGAAATGTGGTGTATCGTATGTTTTTGTCTCGCACAAAGAGAGCTCCTCACGTCGCCGGCTGCATTCTGTTTTGACTTTGATGTCACGCTTGTAGTTGATATAACGCTGGGACTGGGCACAGAGCCTCTGTCATGAAGAAATGTTTCCAACTGCGGCGAACATGCCCTCTGACTGATCCTAATATACTCGTTTGTTGAGCAGTGATGTAATTAATGAGTGGAGCAGCGAGAGAGCCACAATTGGCGGAGAAAAATGGAACCATATGGCTGAAATGCTCACATATTCACTGCCTCTTATGTTCTTCCCAGAATGGCCCACTCTGTAAGGACACGGGGTTTACTATATTTAACCTCCGCCTTCGATTTGTCATGTGCGCAGGAGTTAAGTCAGGATTTAGGACATGGGGGAGCTCTAATGCTTTTATGGGAACAGTGCAGTTGAAGTCGTTTACTTAAAATTTAGTGCAATAAAGTTTGAGACAATAAAGTTTTTCATATTTATATGCAGAGTTCTCAACATTTATAACATCTTAAAAGTGGTTAGTTTCAGTATATCTGTTTATGTCTATCTGTCTGTCTAACTGTCTGTCTACTGGTTGGTCTGTCTATAAGTCAATCTATCTGTCTGCTGATCTATCTATCTGTCTCTCTGTCTGTCTGTCAGTCTAACTGTCTGTCTGCTGATCTACCTATCTATCTATCTGTCTATCTATCTGTCTGTCTGTCTATCTGTCTGTCTGTCTGTCTGTCAGTCTAAGTGCCTGTCTGCTGATCTATCTATCTATCTATCTATCTGTCTATCTGTCTGTCTGTATGTCTATCTGTCTGTCTAACTGTCTGTCTACTGGTTGGTCTGTCGGTCAGTCAATCTATCTGTCTGCTGATCTATCTATCTATCTGTCTATCTATCTATCTGTCTGTCTGTATGTCTGTCTGTCTGTCAGTCTAACTGCCTGTCTGCTGATCTATCTATCTATCTATTTATCTATCTATCTGTCTGTCTATCTGTCTGTCTGTCTGTCTGTCTGTAAGTCTAATAGTCTGTCTGCCACTCTGTTTGTTTGTCTAACTGTCTGTCTGTCTGTCTGTAAGTCTAACTGTCTGTCTGATGATTGATCTATCTATCTATCTATCTGTCTGTCTGTCTGTCTATTTATCTGTCTATCTATTTGTCTGTCTATATGTCTCTCTGTCTGCTGGTTTGTCTGCCAATCTCCTGGTCTGTCTGTCTGTCTTTCTGTCTATCAATCTGTCTGTCTGCCACTCTGTCTATCTGTTTTTTGTCACTCTATTTGACTGGCTGTCTGCTGGTCCATATGTTAATCCACCTACCTGTCTGTCTGTTTGTCAGTCTATTTTGTATTTGTTTGTTTAAAATAAATTCATTTCTTGAAAAAAATAGATGACTCAGTAAAGCTACCAAAATGAACAGTAGCATATTTGCACTAATTACTTGGTAAATTGAATACAAATATATTCATACAAACAGGTCTATTATATCAAATTGTATTTATCTAGTAAGTTCAGCGGTGATAATAAATCACTGAAAAATTCAATTCAATCCAACATAAATGTCATAAAGCAGAAATGTGGATGTAGATTTTGAGCCAGAGGTGACAGCGGTGAGGAAAAAAACGTCCTGAGACGACCTGAGGCAAAAAACAAAAACCTCAAAAAGGAACCCATCCTCTTCTGGGTAGCAGCGGATAGCGGGATAATAAATCATTAAAGTGACGAACAGTACTGAGTGTGTTTACAGGACGCTCAGTGTGAGCAGATTGTACATAAGAGTCCTGGGATGCGCAACAGGTCAGTCTTTTTGATTACAGTCGCAGTTTGCAGCTACAAATCTGCAGTATTCAGGTGAGACTGAACACTGAAACAAGGGTAAGGCTTTGCTAGAAACTGTTTGTGGGAATCTTTACGGTGTCTATGTAGAACCAGTCAAAGTTTGTTTTTTATACTTGTTGTATTTACAGTAGTTTGTATGCCTGTTTTTCTGATAAACGCTGGTTGATTTTCAGCATGCGGAATGAAGCCGTTTGTTTGCAGTAGATGAGATTATATTGTGTTGTATGGTGCAGTAACTGTTAGTTTTCCAGGTGTAGTGATGATGTTCTATAATAGAGACATGGAGATGAAGGACGAGAAAGGAATGGTGGATGGCTGATGGCTCTGTGCAGAAAGAGGAAGATGTTTGAATCAGAGAGAGGACGGAGGAATTCATCCTCCCTTTAATCACTCCTGTTGTCTGCTGCTTGTTTTCTCACCGGCTTGTTTTGACGGCCCGGTCTTTCTATCTTTCTCTCCCTCCCCTCCGGGACGAATGTGTATAACATCCTGTCATGAAGGGAAGGCAGAGAAATAAATGTTTTTCTTGTTCCCTCTTGGTGAAAAGGTGACAAAGACAGAAGACAGGAGGAGAGAGGGATAAGGAGGAGCACAAATGTACTGCTTTTAGAAGAACCCTCATACACAATGGTCCATCTGCTGGACAATGACACACACATACACACACACTCACACACACTCACGAATACTAAATGTGCTCTCTTCCGAGCCTTTTTTTAACCCCTCCCTTCTGCTCCCGAGACCACCCAGACTCTCCTTCAGCCCCATTTCCTCCAAATGGGTCCATAACTGCCTCCCACACCACATTATGTATGAGAGAGAGATTACATCTTACCTCTTCTAGCCACCATGCTTCTGATTTTTACAGCGATCATCTTGCGTGATAATGCCAAGGCCTGCATCTCACCCGCTCAACTTCTCCCGAATATCGACCTGTTCAAAAACCAGTTTTAAAAAACTTTAACAAGAAGACTCAGTCTTGGTGCGGTGCTTTATGCGGGCATCCCTTACATTAAAAAAAAGCAAACAAACAAAAAAAAACAATGTGTGAAATTTGCATATATTGCAAATAATGTCATGTGAATATGTGATCACGTGTAAAAATTCATTATTAGTGTGCGAAAAATCACGTGATGAATCCTACATTTCAAAAAATTAATTATGTGAGAATAAATAAATTAGGTGTGTGGGGGGAAAACAGTTGAAAATAAACACGTGTAAATCAGGTGTGAATAAAACAATCACGCAAGAAAACACTTTAAAATCAATGAATTCGGTGTAAAAAAATTACATGTGGTTAAAAATGAATGCATAAAAATCACGTGAATACAAAATAAATCGTGAAAAATTAACAACTGACAAAGAGTCCAAAAAATCATATCCAAAAATCATGTGAATAAAAATTAATCATGGGACAATTAACACAACACAAAATAAATCACATGAATCACATACAAATCACACGTGAATCAAAATGAATCACGTGAATTTACTTTTAACATTTGCAAAGAAATGAATCGTGTATGTAAAATCTGACTTGTGAAGTTCATGTGACATTTTTATACAGGATGTATGGTTCATACTCTTTACTGTCAAATATTATATTTATATTTTACATATATGCGTGTATGTGTTGGGGGCTGTGAGGGTAGTTAAATGGCCCTCCAGAGGGCTGCCACATGGCCACTTGAGATGCTGAACAGGGGCATTAGAGCTTCCCTCACTGTGCTGCTCTCTTTAATCACAATATGCTCACCACCTCCATCTTCACCAAGGGGAGGTGTGTGCGTGTGTGTGTGCGTGTGTGTGTGTGTGTGTGTGTGTGTAGCATGTTGCTCAGTTAGTGGTTTGTATGTTCACATACCTCTCCCGAGGGCTGCAGTGTGCGATGTTTACCAGATTTCCACACTGTGGGTATAAAGCCATGACTCACTCAGTTCATGCCACTGGATTTAATGTATTAATGGCTGGTTATTGATAATGAGAGAGGTTTATGATTAATGGGTGATCTTTAATTCCAAATTCTGGATAAATATGGGATGGATGGATAGATGGACTGATATTTAGTTGGCTAGATCACTTAAAAGATAAGATAGATGATAGATGAATACACAGACTTTGGTAAAAGATTGAGATGGATGGATGGATGGATGGATTACTGTTAGATTGACTAGGTAGTTGGTTGGGTTGATGGATGGATGGATGGATGGATGGATAGATGGATGGATGGATATTAGATTGACTAGCTAGATGGTTTGATAGATAGCTGGATTGACAAATGGGTGGATGGATGGACGGATGGGTGGATGGATGGACAGATTATGGATGGATGGATGGACGGATAGACGGATGGGTGGACGAATGGGCAGATGGATGGAAGGGTGGGCGGATGGACGGACGGGTGGGCGGATGGATGGGTGGATGGATGGGCGGATGGATGGAAGGGTGGGCGGATGGACGGACGGGTGGATGGATAGATGAATAAATAGATAAAGAAATTGAGAAGTTGAGAAACGTGCACTCAGACACACAGCAGCAGTGCTGATGAGATTCATCTCATTGAACACAGCATATGCAGCCAGCAGGCTCGTAGGGAATATCAGGACGTCTGCCATGTGGGCAACAGCTCCTTAGTAACTTTTGAAAGTTGATTTCTGTCTGATCCAGGCTGACACGCACACACACAAACATAAACGTGCCTTAAAAATACTTGAAATATTTGCTAATCCTCAGTAAGGGATTAGTGCTTGAGGTGTAATTTGAGCCCATGCCATCAGGTCACACAGCTGACACACTTTACTTCCTTGAGGAATTCTGTCTTCTGTGATGTTTGATGGCATAGGATACAGACATCCCCGGCATTGCTATACTAACACTATACTATCCTTTACAGTGTTTGTTTATTTTAGACATTACAGTTTCTGTACTGCAGTTACACTCAAGTTAAGGATTATTCATTTATTTGTTTGTTTGTTTGTTTGTTTGTTAAGTAAATGAATTAAAGGCCTTCGGGTTCAATTGCCATTTTTAAAACCTGGGTACATTAAAGAATTTTCCTTTCCACTTTAACAGTTGTACTTACTGCACTAACGAGCTTACACTGATTTGCAACAAGTCCTGTATTGGCTACTCCGGGAATATCTGTTGATATATTTTAATAATTGCACACAAATTACTTTGACTAGCATTAAAACCCCTTACTAAGAGTGGGCATAATTAATTGTAGCGCTAAATCTGCTGTATATTAACAGATGGAAAGATTCAAAGGAGCTTGTGATAATCTTGGTATGCATATAGAGTTGTCATATTAGCTCCACTTCCTCAGTCACTACAGGATCCTAGAGGGCCAATTAGCCCAGTCTCTAAAGCCTGATACCTCTGTACCAGCCACAAGAGAGAAAGAGAGAAGAATATTTAGATAACACTGACTGCTGTCATATGTGCAACACATTGAGTCAGCACTCTTCTATTTTTTTTGTCCTCCCTTAGCTTACATATTCTTTATAATGACTATCGCTAAAATGGTGTCAGAAATATAACAGTTCCTCAGTCCCTCTCTCGTTGTAATATTCAGTCCGTATGGTCAGAGCCGTTCTCAGGTAATTAGTGCTCATTTTGATTCCAAGTGTGCAGCACTAATGAAGGAGGCCTGTTGTGTGGGCCTCCAGTCTCTCACCCCACCACCTTAGGGGACCCACCAGCCATTCATCTCCTTTATAGCACTCTTCCTGGGTGGGGTGCCATGAGCTGTTTTGACAATTCTCTATTTTTTTTTTTTTTTTTTTTTTTTTGAGATTAGGAGATGTCTATTCAAACAGTCAGTGATTACAACCTGACACTACTGATTTTCCATTCTGTATGGGTTTATCATTCCACCCTGCAACAATTAACAGTAATTCATTAAAGGAGGTTGATGGTAAATGAAGAATTGAAATCCCAATTTGATTTATACATCAGTCAATCAATGATGATGAGATCTAGAATAATTCCGCCCACTTTCAGAGACACTTACCAATCCTACCCACTGTTAAAGGCAATCTTGGCCGATCCTTTAAATAAAACCTTTTTATGAAGACAGTCTTGACTAATCTCAACCACTCCCAAAGACAATTTTGACTAATCCCTCCCATTCATGAAGATTCACTTGTCGAAGCACACCCACTTCCAAAGACACACTTAACCAATACTGTCCACTCCTGCAGTTATTATGATAGCAACTGCCCCTGGCATTTTCCAACTAAATAAATCTGATCTGTTTCCCAAAATATTAACAATAGTAATTAAGCACTGTGACCTTGACCAGGATAAAGCAAGTCTATATTTTTTCCTGAGTTCTATGCATAGTTCTAGCCTAAACATTCTTTTGTACACTCTGTCCACATCTCCTATCTGCTCTGTACTCACCAACCAATTACCTCCAGCCCAGACCTGGCAGTGTCAGTCTATAGACACTTTACACTCTCGCCTGTGTTTACGTTGCACAAAGGCCTCACCTTTTTTGCAATATCTTAACTATCTCTTCATAAAGCCATTGTGTATTTTACCATGTGGCACCAGAAGGCGTTCTGGTATCATCTCTTTGCCAGCAGCCTGCCTTTAGAAGTGCGTTCTCATTAGCAACCAGTGTCAGGGTGGAATGGCGATTGGGAATGGGGGCTGGGTTGGTGCACTAGTCGGGGGCACTCTAGAGGATTAAGACCAGCCCAGAGGTGGGTTTTCCTAGTGGGGAGGGAGGCTAGCAAGAGCGAGAGGATTGTCAAACAAAAGCAATGAGATTACAGGCAGAAAAGGCCTTCAATATCAGGTCTCTGATATTGCCCAGGACTGCCACTATGGCTAACTTAAAAATGTCAAACATGATTTAAAAGGTTATTACACAGCCTGGTGGGGGGAAGAGTAAATTTGTTTTTATCCTCTTCTCTCTCTACCCATCCCACCCTTTCTCTGGCTAAGGCTCTATACCCATCTATCGCTATCGATTGTCACTATTTCATTATGAACCTCTTTATATAGAACCAGATTCCTCCTCTCCATCTGTTCCTCCTTCTTGAGGAACCACACTTGCTGGCCACAAAAAAGACGGCATATAATATCGGCCCAATATCTTTCAAACAAAAATCGATCCCTGGACAGTTCTGAAAACCATGCCATAGCAATGGTATTGATGAGCTTGTAAATTTTGGGGCAAACTGAATCGGTCTCTATATTGATCTCCCTGTGGGGCTTTTTGAAGTGCAAACTCAGCCCTTCCCATTACACAACCATTGTGCAGGTTTTGCTCAGGCCATTCAGACAGCTCCTGGATAGGGCTAGGCTGCATGACTGCCAGAGGCGGCTGGCCCTTCCTTTGATGCCCTCAGCTAATCTGTTAGATGCCATGTTCATGCATGTTACTTCCAATGTTCACTGGGGAAAAAACACACCATTCATCCTGGTTCCTGCATGTTCTAATTAGTACTGGAGTTCTGAATCCTAGCCTCTGCTGAAATGTCATTGCCGGTGGCTGTTTTAGAGCTATCTGGTGCTTTTATGTTCTCTTTCTTCACACGTTACTGTCAACAGTGTCCGTCAGCAGTTGTAGCAGTCCTTTATCTTCATGTTTGCAGCTTGCACTGGCAGTCATTGCTCAACTTTCTTTTAGAGTTTGAACAGCTTCTAGTAGAACAGCCTCAACAGACCCTGCAAACATGGATTATTCTGTAATTAAGGCAGAAAACACTAAATCTGCTTCAGGCTCTTATTTCATTCCTTTCGTCCTTGCCTTTTTTTCAGCATCCCTCCTGGCTCAGAACTGGCGCATCTATCATCATTTCACCCCGGGAATCGCTGTTGCTAGCATGCATAATCCAATGAGTGCTAGATTCCATCACACCTGCTACCCGTTTTTTCATCCAATGCTTCCCAGCTCTCTCCACCTCCATAAAGGAGAGAAGAGGGGAAACTGCATCCCTTCCTCTGCTCCTCTCCCTCCCACAGCGGTGTTGGCCAGTGGTGCTTGAGGCTCTCTGTTCCAGACCGACGCAAAGAGATTAATGTAGAATCGTGTGGATAATTCTGTAATCAGAGGCTGCATAAGCAAAATGCATGCAAGAGGATGATTAGCCTGTCAGCCTCAGGGATGCCAGCCATCGCATGTCAGACCTGCTCAGATGGAGTGATATTAGCTCCCAGCTTTCACCAGACATGACGATTGTTGCCCCAAGCAAAAATGCTGGCTACTGTACACACCCATTCTTGGTTTTCCAGTGCCAGATTTTGCTCTATTCTCTTCACTTGTCTTTTCTTTGTCTCTTCCTTTCTCTCCCATTCTCACTTTTTACTCCACCCCACCATGCCAAACCCACAAAATCCTGGACAGATAATCAGCAGGCTGCTCCCTCATGGCACAGGCCCACGGATGTCCAATGGGTGCCAACAGTTTGCCAGGCTGTTATGAGTGTGGCTTTGTCTGGGCCTGCTGCCCTTCTGAGTGGCATGGAATGGGCTAATTACCTGTCATCTGGCCCACTGAGATGCTCGAGGATGCGTTTCTTTGTCCTCGTGTGTGAGTTCATATCAGGATAGTAGTTTGATTTTGAGATGCAGTTTGGTGCTTTCATCTTTCCAGGCTCCTTGATAGATTCCTTGGATTATACTTGAAAAAGGTTTGGTAGGTGTTATGGTGTTTAAGCGATCTTCTCATTTTCAATTCACATATTTTGAGACTTCTTAAATATGACTTGGGGACATATGTATTTGAAATCTTGTTCTTCAGGAGTTTTTTAATTGCAGTTTCTGTTTGTTGGCCTAAATACCAAGCGTACGCTATTTGAGAAAGTTCTTCAAGTTTTCTTTTGATACCTACGGGTTCTTAAGTTCATGAAGGAGTTCTACTTGGAACCCTATCTGATGGGTAAATTCTGTTTAAAATAGAACCGGTAAGGCTTGCCTCAGAGGACAAACCGAAGAATGCTTACAGGTTCTAGATGTATCCTTTTTTCTGAGGAGTGCCTTATAAATTGTTATCTAGTCTGATGTCTGAAATGTTTCAAGATAGCAAGACTGGATGAAAAATAGAGTAGGAAAAGAGGAAATAACGAAATGTAGAACTGGAAACAGCTGAACAGAGAGAGAAAGAAAAGAAAACTAAAGCGAAAAAAAAAAGTATAAGAGAGATGGAGCGTAGGCAGAGTGATGAAACTCCCTTTCTCTGGCAGTCTGCCCACTCCGAGTGTAAGGGCTTGGTTGAGAGAGAAAGAAGAATAACAGGGCTTGGCAGCCAGCCAGGTGGTTGTCTCTATTTTTTATCTGTTTTATTCTTTCTCTATTCCTTCCAACTTTCTGAATATTTATTGCAAGTGCCAAGATCTTTCCCCTGAAAGTAATAGAAAATCCCCGGAGTGCCCAGGGTGCTGGAGAGCAAGCAAATCTTCTGCGCTGGTCGCTGTGTCTGCTGCTTGCTAGGGTTTACTTTTATTTTTAAACAGCCACTATGTTTTCTCAAGGATCTTATCACTGATTGCAAGAAATAAAAGATCCATCATTCAGTAGGTGACATGCCCTGATGATCTCAGACTGTACAAGACATGAGTCGACCCAGTGGGCTTCAAGAACAAAGTTCCCAAAGTTCTATAAAGGTCTCCAGTGAGCCTTTACTCTATTTATACCACATAAATCTGATTGATCAGAAGGTGCTGATTAATGTTCTGCAACAGCAGTTCTGATGGTAGTTCAGCTGCAAGGGCCAGAGGAGTTGCGGTTTCTTGGAAACATGACCAGATGCATTTATTTTGTCTTATTAGCTATAAGAGAGGCACAAAAAAAAGGCAGATTGGTGAGGGAAGAACTATTTATAGCTCATATAATGTAAGCGATAACAGGAAGTATTAAATAGAACTGTAAGTGGAGAAGAATTATGACTTAAAACATAAAAGGAATAAAACACTTCAGGATGTACTGTTATAGAAAAATAATCAAATCTGGGGTGGCCAAAAGAACTCCGCTGCATCACGCCACCCTGTTGTTGATTAGTTTTTAACAGTAAAGCCCTGAGCGTTTTTACCTCTGACATAATCTTCACTGATGTTGAGATGCTGGTTCAGAGCCAGGATAGAAGACAGTACTGTGATAGTGGGAGATGTCTTCCTCTTCCTCTCCTCCCATGCCTTAGGCTAACAGGCCAAGGTAACATCAGTGTCTAGTTTTGACAAGCTGCCTCAAAGTGACACTTGGTTGATAGTTAAGAAGCTTCCTGTAGACGCAGTCTGCCCCAGGTCATGGAGATCTTTCAGTTTGGCTGTTTCAGCTTACATGCTCAAAGACTTGGAAAGTCTTCAATAAAATCTGCAATTTGACTCCCAAGGATTCTTGACGGAGCCATAAAACTTCTCATTCACAGACTTAATCATCTTTTTTATTCATTCTTCATGAATTTCATTCGTCATGAATATTTTGAGAATTAAATGGAAGTGCTGCCTTGAGAAGGCCATGCTTTCAGATTTGATTATTTATTTTTGATTGAACTGAATAATACTGAACAGAATACAGTAAATTAGGTGCACTTGATATTGTAAATTTCTTTTATTTCTTTTTACAATTTAATGACAAAAGGGGAGAAATGGGACAGTCGGTACTATCAGAAACAATAGAATGGTTTAGTGATAAAGTATAATTTTTGTCCTATTTCCCAGTATATGCGAGTGCAGAAGTTAGCGTCCCCCACCTCTACCAATGGTGCAGGGGTGAAAACCATCGCTGAAGAAAGCAATATACTTTGCCTTCCATAATTATTGCAGAAAAACACACCTCAGGTTTTGTCTTTTTTGGTTTGTTTTTGAATGTTTTTATGATATCTTCACCAAAAAATAGAATTCCAAGAAATCCTTCATCAAGACTAATACAAAATAAAATAAACAAAAAAAAGATTTTTTTTCATCACTTTCATCTAATGCTGGCAGCATACTGTGCCCTCCAGAATTATTGGCTCTCTTTATTTGTATTGGACACATGAGAGAGGAATATGCAAGGGTTAGGCATAAACATCCATTTTTTTTATAACATTAATCATGAGTAGTTAAAAAGTGTTAAATTATTTTGCAAAATAATAAAATAGTCAGTCAAACCGAAAGTATAGTAAGTAATATTGTAAACATACATAGGCATGCTATGGATTTATTTATTTATTTATTTATTTTTTCTCCAAACCACTTGTTTCAAAAGTATCAGCACCCTTAAACTTCATATCTTGTGGAGAGAATCTCAATAAATTTCATGACATGTGGAAGTTATAAGTAACACTAGGATGTTAACTTTTTTTTTTTTGAGTTTCTAATGAAGACAAAGCTGGAACAGCTTTGAAACCTAACATCTTGTAGCTATAAATTAAATGTCTTTGTCTTCTTGATTATGTCCTAAGGGTATGCAAACTTTCTCACTCAACAATTAGGTCTGCAAAACTGCAGAATGTCCCCATTATTCTGGGACAGTTGGTCCTTGAGAAAGAGAATAAAACACAGAGAGCGCATTTTCACACCCATAATATATTCCTTTCCCCAGTGGCTCATCAGGATTAGGCAAATGGACTGAGGAGAAAGAAAATATGCTCTTTGATGGCCCTTTCTATTTACACAGGAAGGACACGAGGCAGCTGGAGCCTGTTAATGGAGGAGAGTGAAATGTTCCTCGGTAGGGGAGAAGAAAACCATTCTGTCCTTTCACAAATTAGGCTGTGCTGAAAGCGATTAAGGCTTTGTGACGCTCTCGTCTTTTTCGGCTGGACGCAGTGAGAAAGAAACATGATATAAAATAGAGTCGGTTGTCTTTTCCATGTTCAGATGTTAAACAAATGCTGATCTGAGAACTCTGTTCTTTCTTGTTGTATTATCCTAACAGTTCCAGCACGTTTCTTATAAATTGCTTGATTTAGTGCTCTGGTTTCATATAGTTGCTCCATATGGATACCAGGCACTCTAGGAGGAGAAATGGAGGAGAGGATGGTGTTGGGTTCTAGGTGGAGTGACTTCTGTTGAGTTCTGCCCTGTAATTCTACTCTGTGGTCAATTTCCGCCATGGCCTTGAGCTCTCAGCTGCCCTATACTGTCTACTGCCATAATGTTCTGTGAAACTCATCACAACATGACAGACAAAGAGAGAGTGAGAGAGAGACTTCTGTGAAATCATGAAGTCTTGCCATCCCATCATGCCGTGTAAAGCTTTTCTGGTTTTTGGTAGCTGGGTCCTCAGAAACCTCACTGTAGTGGACTGTAAGGTTATTGCTGTTTAATGAATACTTATTTTACGTTTCTGAAAACAGAGCGCTATTACCTCACAGCTCCAGGAAAACCAAGTTTGGTCCTGAACTCGGGTTGCTCTCTGTGTGGTGTGTTCTGCTTCATGTTCTCTCTGTGATTGTGAGGTTTTCCTCCAAGTTCACCAGTTCTTCATAAAAACATGCCAGGACATTGCCTCTAAGTGTGAATGTCATTGCCCTACATCCCATCCAGGTGTATTCCGATCTCCTAATATTCCCAGGATAGACAGAAAAGCCTTTAAGAGCGATTACTTCACACTTGGCATTTGCTCTCTTATATGACAAGTTACATTTTTTGTCACTAAGTTCAACAGAGAATAAAAAGACAGGCTGATAAGGGAATGGTTGCTAATAGCTGCTTTGATGTTAGTGGTGACGTGTTTCTCAGACTAAACGGTTAAAACAAAAAAGTATGATGTGTAATAATTGATAAATTGAGGCATGAAACACTTTCAAGAAAAATTCAGGGTGCTAACTCCACATCATTGCTGATTTTTTTCCTATATCGCCACAACATGAACTGTTTTTTCCATTCTTAGCAAATTTAGCTAGCTAGTTAACTACGAGTAAACTAGCTCATGTTTCTCACTGCTCAATTTTAGTACCCAATCTCAATTTGCCTAATCAGTGTAACTATAAACGGGTGTGTTGTTTTTTTTAAAGCTCCACTGTGTAGCATTCAGCCCCCTCTCTTACCCCTCCCTTTTACAAGTGTGTATTAGAGCGTACGGTGGCCGTCAGGGGCCCGTAGCGCACTTCCAACTACTTACATTCACACTCCCTTGCTTTTTCTGTGCTAAATAATAAGTATGAGCCTCAATTTTTCACAATTTGGCTTCTCAAACGTGTTATCCAGCCCCAGAAAACAGATTCCTCTTCTTTCTTCTTCTACTTCCTTTTTTCTTCTTGTCGTCCTTTCCGGTGCTTCCTTACGGATTCACGCTGCCGCTTTTAAAAATGCGAAATACAGAAGGCGCTCTCTAGAGGTTTGTCCGTTCTGGGCTACCGTAGCGGCGCAACATGGCGGCTCTGTAGAGGTGGACCCGCTCCCTGTGTAAATATAAAGGGCTCGTTCTAAGCTTACGAAAACACAACGAATTATAGTTACAGCTAATTATACACTAATGACAACATACTTATGAATTACATGAGTGTATTATGGAATATATCCTCCATTTATGCTAATGGAAACCTTTAAAATCCTACACAGTAGACCTTTAAGAAAAATTGTGATTGTTGGAAAATTGCTGTGCTATAGAGGAATACAACACTTCTGCCCATGCTGTAACTTTGTGGAGTTAACGGTGACTCTGCTTCACCACTGGTGATTATTTTTCTAGAACAGGATGACGTAGAGTGTTTTGTTCTTTACATACTGCTCTAAAATGTTTCTGGATCCACAATGATTCTGAACAGAAGAATGAATGAATGAATGCTGTACAATGCTGTTACTTGCCACTAATTCTGTTGTGTTTGGTAAATCATGTGCTGGGGAAAAAAGAA
This sequence comes from Parauchenoglanis punctatus, assembly GCA_030068025.1. Classification (NCBI taxonomy): domain Eukaryota; kingdom Metazoa; phylum Chordata; class Actinopteri; order Siluriformes; family Auchenoglanididae; genus Parauchenoglanis; species Parauchenoglanis punctatus. The sequence continues at coordinate 2,098,305 of JAQQZU010000003.1, read as the reverse complement.
AAGACATACATGATTCTCACCTTTTCATTTCTGCCACTTGTTTTAGTATATCCATGCCTTCTATGCTAGTATTCTAACATTTTTCCTTTCTTTCTCCCTCTTTCAGACGTCATTTGCATACTCCTTTTCTCGTTCTTCAGAAACAGTCACAATAACGTCTTTGTTTTAAGCGCTCGGCAGGAAGTACTTTGATCAGGCTCAATCGGAGTCCTCTGCTTGCTTTGGCTCACATGCTCCGCTAATGATTGCACACATGTGATCGCACATATGCTAGCCACTCCATGTCTCTCTCTGTCTGTCTCTCTCTCTCTTTCTCTCCCACGATGTACAGTGTTACATTTTCAGCTATGGCACCACAGCAAGTGAGAGGGTGAATGAGACAGAATGGTGGTCTTGCAGAAAGGCTGGTCTTGCCTTCAAGGCATTCAAAACCCACAACCAGAGCTTGGCTTGTTCCCCATGGACTTCACAGAGAGGGTCATTGGAGTGCTGACTGAATTGAAGCTGGCATTGTGTGCAATGCGTTATTATTATGAAGCTCGCGCAGAGATTTAGCTTTAGGAAGACCAGACTGCAACATGCCACTTTGTTTATAAAAAATCCAAAAAATTTTAAACAAATGACAAATGCAACAAAGCACAAAACAGCACTTTTTGGAAATGATGAATGCTCTTTTGTTTGGAGTTCCTTGGATTGGGAAAAAATGTCACCAGTGTTCACTATTTATCCATTCCTCACAAAACACACTAAGTTTCGTGCACTACCAGTCAAAAGTTTGGACACACCTTCTCTTTCATAGGTTTTTCTTTTTTTGTTTTTTGTTTTCTACATTGTAAAACAATACGGAATGCCTCAAACTATAAAGCAACACATACACTGAATTATGTAGTAAACAAAAAAGTGTAAAAAAAAAAACACGGTGGTGCAGTGGTCAGCACTGTCGCCTCACAGCAAGAAGGTCCTGGGTTCGATCCCCGGGTCACCCAGGGTGC
>JAQQZU010000003.1:2084055-2092147 GCA_030068025.1 Parauchenoglanis punctatus | reverse complement strand
ACAGTCCATCATTATCCAGTCTCTTTTAAAGTCATAAAAATAAAGAAATAATTGAATTAGAAGGGGTGTCCAAACTTATGACCGGTAGTGTATGTTATTATATTGTTGTTCGGTATCACTTTTCAGTTGAGTCAGTTAGATTAGCAGCTAACCACAACATGGTATCGAGCCTCACATCAGAGCTTTAACTTGCCTGGTGGGCTAGCTAATATATTTATGACTTTAACTGCTATCTCTTTTACTTTCACTTTAATCCCAATTTATATCCTTCACACAAATAATTTAGTCAAAAAATAAAATTTACCCAACGTTCTTGTCCTTTACCCCAAATGTAGCTATCCAGCTAAAGCATAGCTGCTGTATGAAGGTTTTTGTTTAGTTTTAAGCTGACGTTAATGGACGGTAGCTAGCAAAGAAGGAAAGCTTAGCATCACCTCAAAATATGCTAAATTAAATCCTAACGATTGAATCTCAATCTGCTTTTTCAGTATATTATTGTTAGCTATAAGCTGTATGATAAGTGAATAATTATTGGTTACACGTCAGTGTTCACATTTACGTAATGTTTTCATGTTTTGGTTGAAAGTGGGTGGGGCTAATATTAAATAAGCTTCACTCTGACCAATCACAAGGTAGACGTTGCTCATCCTGCTTACATTTCTTGAACAAATATAACAAGTGAAAGTTACCAAGCTGTAAAAATGTAATTGATTCATTATGTCTTGTGTGTAATTCTGAATAATTCCCTTTCGCTTGGTTTCTCTCCTATCTTGCTTATACAAACTCTCCTCCACATAGCCTTACTTCTTTTTTTTTTTTTTTTTTTTTGGGATTACTCTCATCAGGGTCGTTGCCATGGGTAACTGGAGGTGATTGAGACACACTCTCTGCTTTCGGGCCAGTGGACTGATAGCAGCTGCTGAGGGCCTTCTTTGTTCACACACCCACATTCACACACTGTGTTTATCTGCAGTGTAAATTGCTGGCACTTGGCAGGGCTACACAATGGCTAGAGGGTCGAGGGAGTGTGTGTGTGTGTGTGTGTGTGTGTGTGTGTGTGGATTCATTTCCTGCATTTATACATCGTCCTTGAATACAGTTTAAGTGTTTGGTGTTGGGATTAAAGAAGCTTCGTAGGTTTTCTTTACTTTGATTCTTTTCTACATTGTAGAACAATACTGAAGACATCAAAAGTTTGAAATAACAGATATGGCACATATGGATTTATGTGGTAAACAAAAAAGTGTTAAAAACAAACTACGTTTCATATTTTAGATTCTACAAAGTAGAAAGTTCTACAAAGTCAGAGCTTACCTCGATGAAGCTTTGCACACTATTGCCGTCATCTCAACCAGCTTCATGAGGTAGTCACCTGGAACGCTTTTCAATTAACATGTGTGTCTTGTCAAATGTTCATTAGTGGAATTTCTTGCGTTTGAGATCATCAGTTGTGTTGCGTCGAGTGTCTTTACAGATACGAATTGAAGAGAAACGACGGTCCATCATTACTCTAAGACATGAAGTGTCTTTTAAGTAATAAAACTAAAGAAAATCATTGAATTAGAAGGTCTGTGCAAATGTTTTGACAGGTACTGTATATAGATATATAGTATAAGGTGACACAGTTGAGATTTTTTAACTGGATCGGTGATTAGTAATGATATAGTGTCAGTCTGAGGCACTCTGTTTGTACACTTTTCTGGCCACAAGCTTCAGAACCTCAAAGGCTGCAGTCTGGTTGGCTCTCCTTACCTCCATGCTCCGGTTTCTGCGACACAATGAGCTCTTCGAAGCAATTTAGTTTAATTTAAAAGTACGTTTTTATTTAATTTTAATTGTAATTTAAAGTATTGCTACCCAGTTAAAAAACATTTGAATAAATTAGCATTCTGTTTATAACAAAGTAACTGCCTTCTGGTAGAATAAATGGTTTGGACACTTGGTTAAAAATTAGTGCAAATCATTTTCTTATTCCTGACCGGCGTGCAGAAGTTTGGGCGAAGCGGGAATGTAGACATACCCATGAGACAGATATCTTTTCGTTCATTTTAAATGAGTAAGATGCAGAACGAATTGGAACGTCGTTAAGGACTAACCCTACAGAGCGTCCTATGCACAGGCACACACAAACCTTCGCATGCACATACAGACATGCGTGACTGTCTGAGCCTTGCCTACTGTAGACTGGTAATTACTCTCAGCCCGTGTTCGTGAGCCTGTGTTTGTTCACACCTGTGGTTTGCATGCTTTAGGCAGAGGGTAGAAAAGCCACATAATGCGCATGCTGGCTATTGAAGAAACCACTGAGCATGACTAGAATATCATTATGCAGTGGATTTTTCATCTATTCTATTTCTATTTGCTGTGCATTCACATTCCCAGAACTGTTTCTGAACCACACAGTCGAGTGTTTCAGCACACTGTGTGATCAGATCAGAATCTCTCACAGATAAATTGACTGCTAAATGAAAATCCTACATATTGACACTTCATCTAATCGTTGTCAAGCCCAGAAAAAGAACCAGAAGAAGAAGACTGATGCTTTTGTTGTAATTGATATTTGCTTTTACTTCAAGGCACGCGTGGAATCTTAATAACCTCCTACATTCTTCGTTGACAAAAAGCTGCGAGTGAATGGAAACCCTTCGGAGTTAAAGAGTAACTTGAACATGAACTCCAGCTGAACTCCTGTATTTTTAGGTACGAGAGTGCAATAGGAAGCCTGCAGGAAGCCCTGCTAGCAGAACTCCCTGACTGACAGATGAACGAAAAACAGCAGTAGCTTAATGAGGCTCTGGTTGTGCTGGAAAGTTAGCACAGGTTGTCAGTCAGGTGAAGGAGGATGTCTGAGACATGGGATGCTAGCCTTAAGCCATTATCATAAGCCCCTAGGTCCTCAGCATATTACCTTCCCCACCTCCTTCTCACTCCTCTCTTAGCCGCCCAAATATTTCTGGTTTCAATGAATGTACACAGTATCTACAGTATATCTGCTATTTTCAGTAGAAGCTGGTCAACCAGCATTTTGAGCAAGTCTTTTTGTCAAATTTCAGGCAGTTGAGAGAGTTCCTCATCAAGTTTCAGACAAGTCAAAAAGTCTCTGCGTTGAGTTTCAGGCAAGTCAGAGTCACTTTGCCGAGTTTTTGGCAAGTCTGGAAATGTCCTTGTCAAGTTTCAGGCATGGTGAAGAGTCTATTTGTTGAGATTAGGACAAGTTAGAAAGTCACCTTTTCGAGTTTGAAGCAAATCAGACAGTTTCAGACAAATTGGAGAGTCACCTTGTCAAGTTTCAGGCAAATCGAAGTCTCCTTTTCGAGTTTCTGGAAAGTGAGAAGAGCGTGTCCTTGTTGAGTTACAGGCATGGCAGAGTCTGTTTGTTGAGTTTCAGCTAAATTGGAGTTTCCTTATCGAGTTTCAGGGAAGTCGGAGTGCCTCCTTGTCAAGTTTCAGGTAAGTTAGAGAGTCTCCTGGCCAAGTTTCTGGCAAGCCAAAGTCTGAAGATGCTTGTTGAGTTTTAGGCAAGTGAGAGTCTGGTTGTTAACTTTCTGTCAAGTTAGAGAGTCATCTTATCAAGTTTCAGACAAGTCATAAGCCTTCTTCTTGTATCTGGTATACTGGAGAGTCTCTATCGAGAGCCATTTAAGTCGTAGAGTCTTCTTGTCCAATTTGACCCAGAACAGAAAGGCCCCTTGTCAAGTTTAAGGAAAGTTGTAGAGGCTCCTCTTCAAATTTACTCAAATACTTCTTGGTTTTTTCGCACATCGGGACATGACCTAGTCTAATAAAAGGCAAGATGGAGAGTCACTTTGTCAAGTTTCAATCGAGTCTCCTTGTCAGGTTTCAGGCAGGTCTGAGGCTGTGTCCACACTAATACGTTTTAGTTTTAAAATCCCTTTTGTTGCGTGTACACCTGGCCTCAATATTACTCCGGAGTTCCCGAGTCGCAAAAATGAAGCATTTTGAAACACTGCTGGTCCTGTTTTAGCTTGAAAACATTTTAGTGTGGACGGCCAGAAACTGAGGCTTTTGAAATCGATGACACAGACATCCGCATTCTCTTCCTGATTGGATCTTATCTTTCATAACGTATCCTTCCCTGATTCGTCACACTCCTATCACGTGACTCTTTTTCCAGAAGTAAACAAATGGCATCAACTTCACATACCAGTGGTGAACGCAGCATGGATAAGGAATTACAGGTGTTGCTGACCTTGTTGGCTTTGCTAGCAACTGTTGTGCAGTTAAATTCTACATTTCATAACGCTACAACTGCCTACATGCGCAGGAGACAAGCTATTATTCGAGCGATCTGCAACCAGGCAACCAACTGCAAAGTAGACAATCTGCTTCCTGGTTATACCGGCACGCACATACCCACTTGTATGTGAATGGTCACGTGATGTGCCTTTTCATGCGTGTTAGTATGGACAGAGATTATTTCTGATACGGTAAATGCTCGTCTGTATGAAGATCATTTTTGTTTTAAAACGTATTAATGCCTGAGAGTCTCCTTGTAAAGCGGTATTTATGATTGCAGTCGAGCTTCTCAATGAAGGACAAACTTGCAGTTGTCAAAGTCTTGAACCAATTGTATGAGGCTTCCATGTGTATTTAGCTTACTAGCATTTCCTAGTCAATAACATTAATGTGCATTTATTAATGTTAGGGTTCACATAGGACTGAGTTTCCTAAAAGCATTCTTGTGATTAAATGGTTGCGCAAGCTCCACACTGAATACTCTCTCTTTGTCGGATAACATGATCCCTTTGATCTGCATTTGGTTATTTTTTTAACTGAACTGAAACTCTACGAGATCTTTAGGAAACTCAGTAACGCTAATTATCTGTAAGACGTTTGAGCCTTGTGTATGGTATTCAAGGCTTAACGTACGTTAAAGAAGTATTCTCTTCTGCAAGTAATAGTGAAAGACATGCTCATGATTCACTGAGTCAAAAAAAAAAGTAATAATAAGGAAGCACTTCACACTTGTTGGTCTTATTGATTCTTTGATATTCCATACACGTCAGTGTTTTTCAGCTAAATGAAAGTAAATAACAGCAGCTGTTTGCACGGCCCTGGACGTGACTCAGACAGACTTGAGCAGCAGTTGTAGACGCTTCTCATGGGGACGTGCGAGACGAGACAAGCTGCTAAATTCCTGCCTGTGTTAACAGCTCAAGTCAAGTTGTAATTGGTTATTGGAATATTTTAGGGCATGGCAAAGTCAGAGTAGACTGTTGTCTAAACAAAACACTCATCAGAGGTAGACAAGAAGATCTCTGAAGAAGACTGAAGATCTCTCTTCACAGAAATGGAAATGTGCATCTTAGTTGCAGTAATTTTATTCACTTCGTCCTAGTCTTTTACCTCACCTGAGTCTGAGAATCAGAGGATCATATACCTTCTTTATATAGCTGCTGCTTATTGCATTCTGTTGATTCCCCTCCCCCTTTTAATGATAGCAATCCAGCCAATTATGGCGCGAGGCAGTCGCGCGGTATCTCCATAATGGCAGTTGTGTTTGAGGGCTCCGTTATTGTTCATTAGGTGACGGAGGGAATGCACTAAGGCTAATGAGAAATGCTGCCTTGGTGCCCCGCGCACCGTCAGCCCCACAATTCAATTAATTGCAACATATTGCCTAATAATGTCTGGAGAGTGTGGAGTAATCAGGATTCTTCACTCCGTCCTCTATCTTTAGCTCTGCTGGGGAGATGGAGCGCTGGAGGAACTGTAGATTTGGGAAATACAGACTCAGAGAAGGAATCTGGCAGTCAATGATGGAGGGAGACTTATTGAAGACGATACATATTTTAATACTTCACTATATTTTTAATAAGCATATTTTGTTTATTACTTCATTGGCTTTGTGTGAGTCCACAAAGGTAACGTTGTGGTGTAAAAATGGCGTATTTCTAGTTTTTTTTTTTTCCTCCATCTCATTTTTTGTGGTGGGAAAGTGGTTAGGAAGGTTGAGATGGCTCCCAAGTCACGCAACAGAAAATGGTTCTCCCTGCTGTCACGAGTTTGAATTCTGACAATGGCAAAGTCGTGCTGTCTGGGTGGGAGGGGCATACTCACTCTCCTGCCAATCACAATGACGTCAGCCAATAGTGGTCGTCTGTGAGGTCGTGTATGGGGACGAGGGCAGAGTGCCGAGACAGCTCTGTCTCTCGGAGGAAGCATGTGGTAGCCTTCTGCCTCTCAGGGCGGTAGCTGTGCAATGATAAGAGAGACCTGACTGGTGGGTGGGAATTGTGCAAGAGGGAAAAAATCAAAGAAAAACGCAAGGTTGAGGTTAGGGGCGGGGTTAATGGTTGTAGCTTTTCTTATGACTTCTTTCACTGATATCAAATGAATCCAAATATCAGTTGTTCAGAACAGATTCAGCAGAACCACAATTTTGTCATAACCCAGTCAGGCATTAAACTACAAAATTAAAGTGTTTGTTTGTAAATCATTTTTTTTATAAATAGCTTTTCAAACCCAAATTAACTATACACCGAATAGACTAATGGTGTGTGTCTGTATGGCAGTAACGTACTGACTGGGTGCTGGGACCGCTTCAGATGTCTGTCCATATAGTGTTTTCCTTTAGCTTCATCCGAGCGCTTGATTAAAAAAAAAGCACGTCGGTTTTGTTTCCATGACAACAGTATCTCGAAAACATACCACCACTAACTAACCACAATACGGTTGATTTGCCTGAAAAGGAGCAACAGTGATTCCACCAGCACCTTTCTGAAAAGTTGTGAGCGCACGGAGCAGCCATGTTAAAAACGGCAGAGAGCTCTGAAAAGAGGCGCAGGCTGTAGTGTGCAGTGATTTTCCTCTAGGCGGCGACGTGTGGCGGCATGCGCTCTCCGCATTGGGAACAATTTAAAAAAAATGACACTAGCGCTCAGAAAAAATAACATGTGGACTCTCACACTATCCTGCTTTCAAGCCGTAATTGATGATGTATCATCGTCTCGGTGAGGTTTACTTCCTCATTTCCTGTAGTACATTTTGTTCTCTGTACAATGACAATAGAAGAATCTTTACTCATTCATTCACTCTCTTCCTCACTCACTGACATAAACGCCAAAGCGCATCCGCTGCATCGTGTATCCGGCCTGCGCAGATTAACTGCTGATTATTTAGTAACACTGACCCCTGGAGGTGTGTGTGGTAGACTCACACACACACACACACACACACACACACACACACACAAACTTAGACACATATATGCATGCTCACTTGTGTAATAGGGTTGGGCAATATGAAACTAAAATATTGAGATTTTTGATTATTTAAGCCGTGTCATGCTTTTTATTTCATTTTTCAAATTATTTCACACTTTATTTTTTTTATTTCATTTATCTTCATATGTGATTTTTTTTTTTTTTACATGATTTATTTACACATTAAACTCACTCATTTTCTCACATTCACATGATGGTTTTTCACATTATTTATTTATTTATTTATTTATTTATTTATACGCAGGATATTTTTTATTATTATTATTATTATTTAAAATGTTTTTTTGTTTGATTTTGTTTGGGGTTTTTTTAAGATGATGAATTTATTTTGATGTTAAGTTTGCCATGTGGACCCAAACCCATATAATGGACTATACTAACTTTATTATGCATTTTTTAAAATTTTATTTCATAAAGCACACACACACACACACACACACACACACACACACAGGGAGTATCAGACTCCTACTGATCTGACCAGGCAACATTCATTTATGAAATAAATGGAGAGGTGATCCACTCCCCTAGAGACAAGAGTATTTAGCACTGTCACCTGGGGCAGAGAGACAGAACTGTCCCGAGAAAGAGAGGGATGGAGAGAGAGAGAGAGAGACCCCATCAACCATCAGAGCCCAAATGGCCCCATCTTCCCTCCACCATATTTCATCCTGATGCCTGGTGATTGCACGGAGAGGGGAGGTGCGAGAGTGTGAGAGGGGACGCGCGAGTGCTCCCAGTCCTCCCAGCGTGATAGATAGAAGGTGTTTAAAAAGAGAAAGGGGCCAGACTCCTCCCGTGGTGAATGAGAGGACGCATGAGAGAGGGGTTACAGAGCGAATGAA
>JAQQZU010000003.1:2070682-2081458 GCA_030068025.1 Parauchenoglanis punctatus | reverse complement strand
CCAGTGAAGGGAGCGTAGCAGTGGGGAGGTGTGGGAGAACCTGGGAAGGTTGGAAACGAGTCGTGCAGCTGCATTCTTTCTTTCTGTCTTTTTTCCCTCCTTCCTTCCTTTCTTTCTTTCTGCCTTCTTTCCTTCCTTACTTCCTTCATTCCATTCTTTTTTCTGTCTATTTCCTTCCTTCCTTCCTGCCTTCCTTCCTTCCTTCCTTCCTTCCTTCCTTCCCTCCCTCCCTCCCTCCCTCCTTTCTTTCTTTCTTTCTTTCTTCCTTCCTTCCTTCCTTTCTTTCCTTCTTTCTTTTCCACTATTAGGTTTAGAAGTATTGGTTTTTTGGCTGAACAGTGATACTCGTTATAGAGAACTTTGCATTTCGTTTCCATGTAACTTTTGCGCTAAATAACAGCAGGATTACGTGGGTATTATCAGATCAGTATTGTCAGTGTATTTTACTGGATTAGCACGTGTTCACAAGTGAGTGTATGTTTTGGATAAATAAAGGATGCGTACGTCGGTAGCATGGTGGCTCCAGCACGTGAGGATAGGAGTAAGGAATGTACGTAATGAGAATAAATTGCGCTCTAAGTTAAAAGACGCCTGAATCAGGGATATGAACTGAGCTGTCAGGTGCAGCTGCGACTCTTCCCTGATGAAAGACGTTCCCGTCACTTCGGCGTGTTTTCAGTCCTGCGAAATGGTAATGACTCGCCGTCTTTGTTAACACTGTGAAGAATCAGTGCTTCTATAGCTGCCGACATCGAATCGTTCATTCAGCTCGATGGTGGTGGCTTTGTGTGCGCTCTTTGTGAGTCTTGTTTGCCTTTATTGCCCTCCGCCCTCGCCACCGCCTCTCTGCCTCGACTCTAACACTTAAGTGCTGCTAATTGGCGGCCATTATGGCTGACCTGCACGTCCCTTTGTCTTCTGAGTCTCTGCCAGTTTGTCAGCATGTCCTGATAAGCACACGCTGTGGAGATAAAGTCCTCCATCGCTTCCTCTTCCAGCCTCACCTTTGACCTTTGGGTCAGGACGGTTTGACATCAATCCAGCGTTAGGGAAAGACTTTTTTTTGTCATGTATAGATGGGTGTTTCTTCACTGGCCACCGGAGCTGGTGTCCATTTGTCTTCATGTGTGTCCATTGGAGAGGAGTTTGTCCAGGGTAAAGACAGGATAACCCGTCTCACTCTCAGCTCAAGGTTCAGTCGGTTTTTCATCGCCTCAGGTCATGTTTTGATGCTTTCATGAAAGCAGGAGACTTCAGCGTTTCAGAATTTCCTCAGGCACAAATACAGCTTATCGCGAATGTGTTTGGATGTAAAGCGATTTTCTTTTTCTCCTGCTTCGCCTGTTCATTTAGAATAAATAAAATCAATAAAATGTCACAAATTATTGAGACGAGGAATTAGCAAGAACCACACCACAGTAATTTGCTGGCGTTCACTCACCGGCTTCCCATTTCTCTCTCTCTTTTACGAACGAATCAAAACAAAGCCAAAAAAAACGCAGCTCGTCATGGTATCAATCAAACTGCCATAAAAACAAACAAAAAAAAACCAACCTGTTCTGAAAATGTTGGAAAAGTGACAGCTGACACAGAAAACTTCACCATATCACGTTGAACAGGAAGTAACATGTTTCTGGGCTTTCCATAACATAAAATGTTTCTGTAAAATTAGGGTGTGCCATTTGTTTATAAATAAAAATGGTTAGTGTTAAAAATTGCTCTACACAGCCCTGACTCTGGAGACGGGGGAGTCGTTGCCTTGACAACATGCATCGATGAATCTGTGGGCGGAGCTTCTGAAGGGAGGTGTGTATTTGTTTTGCTGTTGAGCTGAAATATTAAAGTCTTTCTCCAGAATCGCCGAATGCACCTTTAATACATAAAAAGTGTTAGCGTAGTGTAATACACTCTCTGTACAGGGAAAAAATCTATTTCAGTCTTGAGAACAAACTTTTTTTGGTAATTACGGTTACTAAAGTATCCATGTGAACTCTGTGGATCCCTGAGCGAGCTAGCATAGCTAATTTACTGTATATTAGCATTATCTAACCTACATAGCATGAAACCAGCTAGCGTTGCCTATAATGGACACGTTTAGCTAGCTAACATTGTCCTGATGCTGTAATCGCAAACCATTACATCTCGAATGCGAATGCAAACCAAGTTAGAATCAAGAGACGTCTACGCCTTTAATAATAATGAAAATAATAATAATGCATTTTACTTATAGTTGGCTTTCAAGGCACTCGGCACACAATTAAAATCAAACGTACAGTAATAAGCAATGGAACAGGACACCGTGGCAACCAGACATCAGTTATCCAACAAGGCCTAAAATACACATTAATAAGTTCGAATAAATAGAATTGCAAAGCCGTAAGTGTTGGAGTCGGACAGAGGAGGCAAGTTTGAAGAGGTGTGTTTTAAGGTGGGATTTAAAGGTCGGCGTTACTGTGAAGTCCTGCAGGCTAGAGCACCGCTCCGTGCGGTTTAGCCTGAGAACACTCGGCGCTTTTTAGTGCTAATCCATAATAATAAGCGGAGAACATTTTAGCTAACGTCAGTCCGACTCTCCGTAGCGTTTTCAGTCAGATAATAACCAAGTAGCTCCACCTCAGTACACTCATTTTAAATCCACACTCACACTGAAGCTCGTTTCTGTTTATTTCACTTCAATGGCTGTGTGTGTGTGTGTGTGTGTGTAGCGATCCTACCGTGCACCATGCTGTTATCACTGATCCCGTGTGTGTGTAGATTCTAGAAAATGGCTTTATGTCTAACGGCCTCCATTTGAGTCTGTACACAAATAATAAGCCGCTGATGGGAGCTTAGTTTGTTTAGACTCGCATTATAGTGATGTCTTTCTTTACGCTGTTTTTTATAGAGATGTGAAAACAGTACAGTGTAGATGGTGTGTGTGTGTGTGTGTGTGTGTGTGTGTGTGTGTGTGTGGGCGTTGTGTACTCATAGGGGATGATGTGCATTGAAGTGAACTGTAAGGGCTTTCACAGCGGCTAGAGGTCATAAAATAACAGACATCGGCCCGTTAATGGGCCTGTCAACACATCAAAGCGTGTGTGTGTGTGTGTGTGTGTGTGTGTGTGTGTGTGTGTGTGTGTGTGTGTGTGTGTGTGTGTGATGTTAGAGGGCAGGACAGCCTCCTCGTAGTCACAAACGCTTTAATTTTTGGCACTCGTGCTCCCTGTCAGGACTCAATGATCCACACATATTGCTTCATTCTCCAACATAGGAGACACATCACTGACCCTGACACGCGCGCACACACACACACACACACACACACACACACAAATATACTGTACATTCTCAAATATTCAATCAGTTCCAACAACTACGCTTGACTGGTTTTATCATTAAGTTCATCATTTCAGTTGCGACAGTTTGGGGAAAACAATGTATATTCAGTATGTTCGTGTGTGTGTGTGTGTGTGTGTGTGTGTGTGTGTGTGTGTGTGTGTGTGGCCATGCTGCTCTCCCCATGCTCAGCATAGATGGGATTACAGAGATTTTCCCAGTGTGATACAATCAGCCTTTTATGTTCAATCTGACCTTTCTACACACACACACACACACACACACACACACACACACACACACACACACACACACAGTTTACACGTGTTGTCTAATTTGCTCCTACCACTTTACTGTTTTTGCAGTCTATGAATGAATTATTTAAACAACTTAAGGAGATAAAACCCGGGTTTAGCTGCACTGGGATCTATAACCCACTTTGAAGGGTTTTTTATGATGTTTATTTGCATAAAACCAAGAAAATATATTGATTCCTCATTTTCAGGGATGAAACTGTGGACTCAGATGCGAGCGCAGAGTTTTTTAGTAAAGAATCAGGCAAATGATCCAAAAAAATGAATTCATAAGCAGGCATGAGGTTGCCGAGGGATACAAAAAAAAGAAAAACAACATCGAAAGGCTTGGAATCGTCACCGGAGCTAGCAAGGAGAGCAGGAGATGTTTTACGCAAAATAGCTTTTAAAAGTATTTAAACAATGCGTGTGAGCAGAAACGGGCGTGCTTCATCAGAAATGACGTGACCGGGAGCGTGCAGCTGAGTCACGTGACACGGTTTGTAGTCTATAAGGTTGCAGAAGTCAGAAGCGTGACACACCAAATTATACATAAAAAATAAAATCACAGAGCAGACTTGTGTCTCTTTCTTTCTGCATGACACACTATCCGGGCTTCCAGCGCAGTTTTGCGCAAAATAGAAGCAATTTTCGACAAAAAAATTATTGACAAAAAGGTTTCCACTGAGCGATGTCGCACGATTAAAGCTGGGCGTCTCCTCTCGCGACAGCTCCTACAGAGCTCTCTCTTTTTTTTTCAGAAAGGCAACGTTTCCATTCGCACGTCGTGTCATGTGACGTAAACGCCAAAAACGTGTTTCCGTTTAAATTTTGTGAAATTGTTTTAGCAGATCTTCTGAAAAACGTTTCGCATTCCTGGTTTTTAGTTCACAAAAACATTTCAGATTGCGCGTTAAGCAGGTTGATGGATCCTGACACACTGCAGCTGAGCCTCTTCTGTTCATATGACAGAAATATTTAATGTATAATTAGAGTGAAAAGGAGTCACGGCGGTGAAATAACGTGAAAGTGTATCACTTTTTGAGTTGCGACATGCGGACAACGTGCCTCACGTTTACGAGCTCACGTGGACAATACCACTCCACACCACCAGGGGTCTCCATCACATGACTAACCCTCCTCTCTCCACAGGGAAGAATGAACAGAACTAATACATCATCTTGGATGACTGGACAGCTAGTAGTAATGAGCTAGCAGCTTATCATGTGTTAGCCTAACGCTTCTTATCCTGGATACTAGATAGCTAGCTGGTTAGCTACTTACTAACTACCTTTTTTTTATTTTTTTTTATTTCAATGACATCAAAAGCGGACAAATTCACTAAATCCGATTTGTTTCCACTCATTTCTTCCAGGTGTTTTGTTTCTCTTGCGCTTCATGATCGCCGCTTCTTCCTGATCTGCATTTCTTAGTTCTTCGTATTCTACTACTTTACACCACAAGGGGGCGCAGAAGCGGTATGGCGTGGAAAAGCTGCCGCACAGAAAAGCGAACCCCTCGCTGCACGGCTCTCCATATGCTGCTGTTATTGTTAACGATGTTTTATGTTTTTTCCTGCATGTTTATCTATGTTAAGCGCTGACCCCGTCACTTCTCATCTTCTGTTCCCTCAATCGTTTTTTTTGTTTGTTTTTTTTTTAACTTGTAAAGAAAATAAGAAATATTTCACGGTAAATGATTTCTTCCTGAGTCCATGTTCTCTGACAGTAAGGTCATAGTTTATGATAAAGGAGGCCATTGAGTCCAAACGAACCAAACAAAATGGCTCCGGTGAGGATTGAAGTGGCCGCTGTTTGCCTCGCGTCTTTATCAGTGTGTTACTTATTTACTGCTTGTTTACAACGTGAAGTGCTGCTCAGAATATGCTGTGTCTATATGCTTGGGCTGATATGGTAAAAAAAAAGGAAAAAAGCAAAGAGGCCTTGTGTGTGTGTGTGTGTGTGTGTGTGTGTGTGTGTGTTTCAGAGACATGATCGAGGCTAAACTGCAGCTCACAGCTGAATGAGTGCATTATCATTCCTGCGTAGTGTAGTGCAGGGTACAGGCATGTCGAGAGCCTGAGGCAGTGATGACAAAGACTAATGAGCCATTGGTCTCTCCCTTCATCTCGCCTAATGCTTCATAAAAACACTGATGACCTGCCTGGCTCACACACACACACTCACACTCACACACACACAGACACTGCTGAAATCCTATTACGCTACAGGAGCAGAAATGCTGGTATTATTCCTTATAACACAGCACTGTTGAATTCTGGATTCTGATTGGTCAGCAGGTTTTTATTAACGCACTCGTTACAAGGCGGGAGCTCATACGGTGGACGCTCCACATAAACAGATTTAAAACGTGTGTCATGGTTGACATGGGGACGTTTTCTGGAAGGAGAAATGCGTTTTCACGTTTACGGCGTAGCGTGTTTTCCTTCCCGACACGGAGGAGGTTTACGCTTTCTTCTTACTCTCGTGTTTTTGTCTTGTTAAGTTCTAGAGAGAGGAGAAAGACAGGCCGGTGAGGGAACGACTGTTTATCGCTGCTATAACGTAAGTTAGAAGTCGTTCGAAGGACGCTCACACATCGTTAAATGCTAAACAAAACAGCACGACCCCAAGTGAGGTGCTTTATTTTATATACATTTCATTGTAAAAGTACCTGCTCTTTATTTTCACTGTTAAACAGTCTGGTACATGTTATAAGGGCTTTTTGATGCCCACACACACACACACACACACACACTTAGCTTTATGGTATTTTTAGACGCTAGCTGCTTATCATGTGTTAGCCTAACGCTTATTATTCTAAATACTAGATAGCTAGCTGGTTAGCTACTTACTAACTACTTTTTTTTTCCATTTCAGTGACATCGAAAGCAGACAAATTCACTAAATCCGATTCGTTTTCACTCATTCCTTCCAGGTGTTTTGTTTCTCTGCGGCTTCTTCTTACGCTTCATGATCGCCGCTTCTTCCTGATCTGCATTTGTTAGTTACTGCATATTCTATTACTTTACACCACCAGGGGGCGCACAAGCGGTATGGCTTTTCATTAGTGACGTGGAAAAGCTGCACGGCTCGCTGTACGGCTCTCGATATAAGCTAGGTATGAGAGATGTCTCGATAGGTGTGTAACTAGTTTTTAGCTTTATGGTATTTTAGCTGCCTACGCTAGCGTGAGGATATGATTCTCAACAGTGACACAATAACTCTCTGTGGATATAAGAGTCTGCTGAATGCTGTACACGCTGTAAAACTGTTCGGCAGTCTACACCCCAGCTCACGGACGACTAACGATGTGCGCTAACATCAGAGATCCGTAAATGTCCGTCAGAGGGAGTGTGAAATTTGAGTCGGGCCCGAAACTTTTCACCACATGCACCCTGCAGCTGTTTGTCGCGTGTTATAATAACGTAGCATTACTGAAATCCGTTCCTTAAACATCCTCCGATCTGCTCATGTCTTATGTTTAAAGGATTCGACTTTTATGAATCCCAGTCGATTTCATTACCATGTGTTAGCGGGGGTTTATATAACGGCGTTGAGTGAATGAGAGCGGGTCGGTGGGGAAGATTAGAAGGCGCTCTAATTGTAGTGTGCTTTACACCGGCTACTGTGCTCACCGAGCGAGGGATCGATCAGGATGGAGAAGTGAAATAATCATAAAATGGAGGAAGAGGCAGCGCGGTGCGGCCTCGTTACCGGAGGAATGATGTATTGATCGCGTCTGACAGGGCAGCGCGGAGCCCATCGATCCTCTCTGTGTGTGTGTGTGTGTGTGTGTGTGTGTGTTTGATTCATTCCAGGCTGCCAGGGTCACCGAGACACCCGACCACTGTAGGGAAATGAGCTCATCACAAATGCAGACGGATAAATGGAGAGATGGAGGACGGGACAGTAAAGAATGCTGAGGAAGGACATGTTTTTGAGCTGTAACATCAAAATAAGTCAAGAAACGTTCCACAATGCAGGTTAAAGACCAGTTAAGACTCCATACTGGTGCTAATAGGAACAGTTTATGTATACAATGGAAGGGAGTTTCACCTGAAAAGGTTGTAAGGAAAAAGAAGTCTAAAGAAAAGCACATTTCTGGAGCTAGGCACTTAAACAGCGTGGGAGTTTTGGGCTAAATCGGTCAACTCGTAAGTAAGCGCACTTATCTAGGGTCAGGTTCTACCCAGTATTGGATACGCAGATGATCCTGGATCAGCCGTCTTTCTTCAGTCTTAAATAAAAAAAAAACGGAATGGAATATTTCTAAAAATTAAAAACATGGTGTGATTCGATACTCGACCCCAACTGATCCAAATATATTGTCACTAAATGTGTTCATCAGCAAAGTGTGTCATAAAATAAGTAATGTCAATAAGTGATAATTAATGATGTCATAAAATAAGCCACACAGCTTTCCTCCAATCAGATGATAGAACGACGCTCTGAACGTTTTCTTCACACGTTCACTAGCTAATTAATTAGACAAAAAGCTTTTTTCGATGGTTGTCAAGAAATCCACCAGCTCCAGTGTTTGTTAGTGATGATCCATCTTGTAAGCTTTCAGCTCTGCTCCCTCGCACCACAGCCAATCATAGTGGCCTTGTTAAAGTGTGAAAAGTGCAGATATATTATTCCAGCTTTGGTTATTTGAGAATCCGAAAGAACTCTGGTTGGTTCACGGATCATGTGTAGTACGTCTCCAACCCACACAAGGCCACAGCGCAGGCATTAGCAGTGTATGATTGTAATTGTGTGTGTGTGTGTGTGTCAGTCAGGTGAGGTGTGTAACACACGTGTTTAAGTCTGTGTAGGAGGAATGGGAATAAGGTCAGAGTTATGGTCCATCATACCCACTCCATAGGGCAGCCTGGTACCCTTGAACAACCGCCTCCTACACACACACACACACACACACATCTATACCATCCTCCCGATCTCTACAGTGTGTACAGGCCGTGGTGTGATCACACACTGGCTCTCCCCCGCTAATTGATTGCCTCTTGTTAATTGAAGCCAGGCTCGAGTAGGATCTGTTAATGGAGGGTGAAACGTGTCGGCTTGACTATAAATCCCAGAATCACAGCAGAGTGATCCGGCATGAAGAGACCACACTACGGAAAAGGGAGGGTGTGTTTGTGTGTGTGTGTGTGTGTGTGTGTGTTGTGATGTTCTCTTAAGGTTTGTGTGCGATTTTAACACACATTGCAAGTTTCCATGAATTGATTCTTGATTCATTTTAATTATCATTTAAGGATTTGTTATAATTATCATTTAAGGACGACGAAATAAACATTTAGAAGCTACGCTACCATCAGAGATGCTGTTACAGAAACTCAATCAGGCAGATTTGACAATTCAGCTACCAGCAGCCTTTTATTTCCGTAAAAAATGTTTTGTTTTTGTCAGCATTGCTGATGAAATCTGGGATACTAGTGTTACAAATGTTAAGTAACATATAAAATGTGAAATATAATGTTACAAACTGCTACAAGGCTGTGACTCTGACATGAACTGAAAATTGTATTATAAAAATGATAGAAAGTGAAATGAACCCAGGTATTGAAGCATTGCTGGGGTGTGAATCATAATCTCCTAATAATGGAGGTATTAATGAGAACACTCTTTGTGTTTGGAGCATTTGGTGTCAATACATCTAAAATTACAAAAATATTTTCTAATTAGCGCTGACTTTTTACCTATATATGGTAAAAAGACGTAAAAAAAAAATCTCAGTGTGCGATGTATGATAATGTAAAATCTGCCTTTGAGCTCTCGTTCTCTCAGTTGGATTGAGCGTCTCGGCTCGGCGCTCGAATTAGCCTGTGTAATGGCTTTGTGTTAGAGGCGGGAATCAGGAGACGGGAGGCGGCTTTGACACGGGACCTCCGGTGAGCTGACAGGCAAGTCACCCTCGTTCTCTTCATCCCGGTACACTCGGCTTGTCTCTCTGCCTCTCGTGGGGCAATATTGATGTAAAACATGTCACAATTACCTGCCTCCGTGCCTGCCCCTGCTGGGAATACTAATCGGAGAGGTGTCAGGGATCCCTCAAAGCGAGGTCACAGGTTCCTCAACTTCCGTCTCGTCTCACTCTTCCAGCTTCGAGATGTCATCACTGTCCCGCCCGGCTCTAATATCAAGCCTTGGCGACTGAATAATTCAACAAACTGAATTATTTAAATGTAAAAAAAGCTGTCGGATTCATACAGGTCAGCGCTCGGCTCAATTTCGACACCGTTTGGCCTAAATCGAGTCATAATGTATTTGATATTTGAAGACTGATTAATGTCATCGCTTGGTTGAATCGATGAATCAACAGCACAACATGTGCAAAGGACGCTGCCTTTATTGCAGTCATGGTAAATTTCTATGTAGAGGGCCGGGGCGATGTAAAAGAGTCACGCGCCGGTAGAGGCAATCTCCAAATTTTAAAGGAAGCCTCCCTCCACCCTTCATCTGAGAAGATGGATTTCTTGCTGTTGGTTCCGCTTCTCCTGCAGTCAAGTGGCTGTTATGAAAAATCAAACCTAATCTCTGCCTCCTCTCAGAGAGCAGTCATTCAAGACATTAGACAGCCTTGCAAATGCAAGAAAATGGGTTTTGGGGGAAATGGCATTGTGGGAAAAAAATGACTTCTTTTCCATCACACAATAGATCTCTTCGTCCACTCTTTCCCTATTATTGTCCTTTACAATTCTCCATCAGGGAAGAAAGAAATGGTGCTCTGCGTCAAAGTGATGATTTTTCTTTTTTTTTTTTTTAACATTTCTGGTTGCGTTATGTTTTGTTTGGTGTTATACCACAGCACTATTGAATGCTTGATTCTTACTGAACAGATGACGATGATTAATTTTCATTTATTTTAACAACACCTATGATATTCCAATGTGCCATCATTTTTATACTAACACCATATACAGGGATTTATACCACATAAACATATTAAAAATGCACGTAATCACTGATACGGTGAAGTTTTCTAGAAGGAGATGTTTGTTTAACGATTATGGAAGGAGTCTGCAGTGTCGGTGCTTTTTAAAGGTCAGAGGTAGAGCTGTAATTTTAAGTTTTCTGACAGTGGTCAGCACTGTCGCCTCACAGCAAGAAGGTCCTGGGTTCGATCCCCGGGTCACCCAGGGTGCCTTTCTGTGAGGAGTTTG
>JAQQZU010000003.1:2054373-2070582 GCA_030068025.1 Parauchenoglanis punctatus | reverse complement strand
CCCCAAGATGCTGGGATTGGCTCCAGCTTCCCCGCGACCCAGACGGATAAAGCGCTATATAGATAATGGATGGATGGATGGATGGACACGACAAAGGAGTTTACACTCTGTGTGTTCTCTGTAACATGAAAAGTGGACAGCGGTAACATAAGTGAGAAGAGGAACTAACTTTTTACATGGATGTTACATGCAACTATTAACAGATAAAAAGTACAGTGTTGTTCTTCAGTTAAAATAAAATTGTTATCATTGTATATATATATATATAAGAGGAAGACAAACACATTAGGGCGTGTGAAATGGGAAATGAATTGACTGTAATGGTAATAGTAGCTATATGCCAGTCATTGGTTTCCTTAAACAGCACAACATTGAATGTTTCATTTCTTATGTAGCATTTCTTTGTGTGTTTGAAGTTATATGATGTACATTCAGCACTTTCCTTACGCACCTTCAAAACCACCTTCCGCCTTGCATTTCTTAAATTTATCAAATGTGATGGATTAAGCAAATAGAGAGAGAGAGAGAGAGAGAGAGAGAGAGCGAAGGAAGCAGAGGAAAGTAGGAAGAAATGCCTCCAATCCGGTTCTGCACTTTCATCTTTCCGTGGAAGATGGAAGTTTTTGAAGGCAAGGATGAGAGCGCGAGACGCCTCGGTGACACCGCCAGCCTCTGCCTCGGCGAAGATCCGCTTCAAGCGTGAAATAGACGGGGGAAAGGCGCACATTATGCTGACGCCCACAAAAGAAAATCCGTTTTTTTATACACTCAATTTAATTACCCGCCTTCTAGACAAGGTGCCCGTCTCTCCCAGATTTCCATGTTTCAAATTGGCCGTGGCTAGACTGCAAGTCTGCCAAGCGGTAAAAAACGGCTTTCGAGTCAGACTTCAGCTCCTGAAGTAATGTTGACTTGAGCTCCCGGTGCCGATGGGAGGGATCGGTGCCTGGGCAGCTCCATGCTAAGGGTTATCTCGCTATGAGGAAAGCAGCAGAAAGCACACTGACACTAATTGGGTTTTACAGCAGCCTGCTGTCCAGCAATAGAGATTCATTACCCCGGGGAATCGGTGACTGGTCTCGTACTGCTGCTCCAACACGCTTTCCACTGTGTTCTGGCCTTATCTTTTCCCCCACCGGACCTGCTCCAAGCTGAATTGCTTGGAAAGTGGAGTCTTCAGTTCTTTTTTGCGCTTCTGTCTACAAATAAAAGATAAGTGATAACACTTTATGAATCCCTGATGAGAGGTTTGAATGCTAGAAACAGTCCAGCACAAAACAACCTAATAAACAACAGAGAATACGATAAGAAAGGAAGATATGGAAATGTAGAAAATCTTGGTGAACCCTTAAAAATTCAACACTTCTTCTTTATCCAAAAGGCTTCCAAGCCAAGTATAAGCCAT
Source organism: Parauchenoglanis punctatus (assembly GCA_030068025.1). Classification (NCBI taxonomy): domain Eukaryota; kingdom Metazoa; phylum Chordata; class Actinopteri; order Siluriformes; family Auchenoglanididae; genus Parauchenoglanis; species Parauchenoglanis punctatus. Next base: position 2,069,177 of record JAQQZU010000003.1, on the reverse strand, counting down.
TTAGGATGCGAGCAACCCTTACTTTTCCAATGAACCATTAAAGAACTCTTGAAGAACCTTTGAAGGATGATCATTGGGTATTTTTGGGTTGTAAGTCAAGACTAACCTTTTTAACAGGCTAAAAACCTTTAATTATCAATTGAACTTTTCAAGAAACCTTTGAAAATCTTCTGATCTAAGACGATAGACGAGTATTGAGATAGCTAAATTTACCACATTCTGACACAGTTTTCAGGTTCTTTCAGGGCTCATTCGACAATTAAATGTAGGCAAGCCAGGAAGAATGATTTTTAGAGGCCCTGAGCAATTAATTGTCCAAGAAATCATTCAAGGAACCCCTTCAGAACCCTTTCATTCTAAGACCGTACCAAAAACTAAGATAGCAAAATTTGAACCTCTTGGCAGGCTCTAGGTATTAAGAAGAAAATAATTGCAGATTGCTATTTGCTTGCACTGCATGCACATTTAGAAATAAAAGTTTCCTCAAGGGTTCCATATGGGTTGATTGAATAATTAAACTTGGACCAAGACATGAAGAAAGATTTTATGAGGCAATGAATCATTAATTATCTAATAAATCCTCCAGGAACCCTTTAAGAACCCTGTTATTCTGTTCCAAGTATCAAGAAGGCAAACATGTGAAACAATTTGAAGTTTGTACTCCAGTCATAACAATGTACTACATACACGCTTAGAAAAAAGGTTTTTCAAAGGTTCCTTAAAGGTTTATTAGATAACTAAGTCAAGAGGAACTCTTTTAGGGGACTAAAAGGCCTCAATTTTCCAATCAACCCTTGGAAAACCTATCAAGAACCTTTTACTAATAGTGCACCAAGTAACAAGATAGGTAATTGTTACCTTCCTGACCCTGACAGATTTTAGGTATTACCACACACCTGTTAAAATGTACACACTCTTATGAAAACTGGCTTCTTTCATGGTTCCTTGCTAAATAAAAACCTTTGTGGTGGTTAAAAATCCTTAACAGACGGTTCTTTTGGGGTTCATTGGATAAGTAAGGGTCCTTAGCATTCAAAAAATGGTTCTACTTGGAACCCTTCCTGCTTCGTAAACTCTGTTGTGTAGGATTTTGTACAAAACTTTTAATTGTTCTTCCAAATGGACAACCAAAGAACCCTTAAGGGCTCAAAATTGTTTGAGTATATTAACCTTAGTTTTACCTAACTTTCTCGGAAACTGTCGAATACACTACAGAACATCCCTGTGGTGGACTGGCGACCTGCCCAGGGTGTACCCCGCCTCTCGCCCGAAGATGCTGGGATTGGCTCCAGCTTCCCCGCAACCCAGATGGATAAAGCGGTATAGATAACGGATGGATGGATAGACACTACAGAACAGTCTCATAACGTCCTCAGATAATTGATAAGTGAAGCTGTTCAGTTTTCTCTATTTTTTAACAATTTTCTGTTTAGATTGCATTCCATTTCACATATGCGTTTCCAATCCCGCTGTGTATATGCTGTGTCATGGATTGTTTCACACATTTGGGAGAATTCTTCATGAAAGCACCAGTAATGAGCTCGTCGCATTAGTATTGCTTTTTGCAGCGTCAGCCCCAGTATTCGAGGTCATTAGTGGCAGATGAACTGAAATGAAATAATGAAATATATTGAGGGGTAGTAATGAACTCTCATCAGGAAACTGGATGATTAGGGCATGTGGAATTGTTCTGTCAGGCTGGGAGGCTGATGTACATTCTTGACATGACCTTCACATCTGAGATGAATTTGAGCCTCGCATGAATTCAGAAATTTACTCCAATACTGAGGAAAACACACACACACACACATTGTTTTTCTCAGTTTATGCATCAGGACCGGTCTTTGCTTATTAAATTTTTGCTAACAGAGTGAAGAATCCGTATAGACTGTAAAGTGTTATTTCTCTTTTGGAATATTAATAGTCTTTGACCTTATGTACATGCCTTAAAATGACACAAAGTATTCTTCCATTTTAATCTCATTATCTATGTAAGCTATTGTCAGTAGCATGGAATTAATTTTCAGGTTGTATACATCACATTGAGTGAAAACAGAGACTGTTGGTGTATTGACCTTCATGCAGCAACATGTTGAAAACACTCTTAGTTACTCTGAACAGAAAGCTTTACCTTATTAATTTATGTAAAAACCACCTACCTAGTCAAAGAACCTATAAAGAACCCTTTTATGAATGTACATTGAGTTCCAGCTCCTGCTGTATTGATTCCCATGTTTTTTCAGGATTTCCGTCACGCTAGTGAAAGAATTTTGTGAATTTCTAGCTCCACTTTTTTCTGCACACCCCTTTTTTTTTTACTGGTTCCCTCAAATGTGCACCGAAGTAAATCATTCATTCCTTCATTCGTCTTCAGTAGCCTGGTTTTCCTGGTCGGAGGATACATATTCATACACTCATTCACACCTAGGGCCAATTTGTGATCATCAGTTCACCTACCACTATGTTTATGGGAAGTGAAAGGAAACTGGAGAACCCGGTGAAAACTCACACTGACACAGGAACGACTTATGAAGCTCCGCACAGACGGAAACCCAAGGTCAGGATCCTTTGCACATCCTGGATCCTGGAGCTATAAAACTGCATTGTTACGAAACCAGAAACCAAACCAGAGCAGATCAAATAGAAGCAAATAGGAAATTAACTAACAGTGATTTATATGGTGCAGTCACTGCACATGGCCTTGCTTGTTCCACGGTTCTCAATTGTTTTGGTGATGTAGGTCATGCTTTAGATTTGACTTTCACTCATCGCCCCTGAGCAAGCGGTCGATAGAGCTTTAAGAAGTGGATGAAATCAAAGAGATCAGAAGTAACCTCATTAACTTTGGGCTTCATTCGGAATGATTAACCAAACAAAGAGCTGCCCCTGATATCGAGCCACGCGGAAAAAGAGCTGCTGTGATGGCCAAGTATTGATGCTGTTCATCCATTATGAGAGAGAGAGTGAGTGTGTATTAAATATATGGGAGAAGGAGAGAAAGAGAGAGCCTGGTGAGCTCCATTAGAATTCTCCATCCACTCGGTTCAGTTTGGGTGAGCTTGGCCCGGTCCGGGGTGCAATAGCAGATCCAGCAATAAGCTGATTACGACCAGCACAAACACAATTACTTTCTGCAGGCTGGTAATGAAATTAAGGAGTTGGGTTGCAGCAGGACTTTCAGTGCAACTCAGATTGGATGGAACGGTATCATCGTTCTGCTACTTTAGGTAACAGCTGCCACAGATGTACTGTACATAAAAGTTGTTTTAGAGTGGTATCATTCCTAATTGGAAATCTGAGTATTGAGTATCAGTAACCTAGCTGATCATGATCAAATTGGATTTGACACATTTTCACTTCCAAACTTATTTAATACCATGAGCATACATTCCTTTATTCATTTATTTCTCTTTTGCCTTATCCTGGTCAGTGTCGGGGTGAATACGGAGTCTATCCTGGGAAAACTGGAATACACCAAGAACAAGATGCCGGTCCGGCTCGGTGCACCACACACACTCGCACATACAGTAGGGGAAATTTTAAGCAGCTAAGCCACCTAACAGGGAGGAAACTGGAGGAATCGTCCCACACATAGACACCGCTGCAACTTCATGCCATCTGCCATGAACATACTTTATGTTACCTGACAGAAGACATCCCATGTGAAGCAAAGCCCATCACACCTGCGACATTTTGCATAACTTGGCAACAGAACTGTAGCTCCAGAGTAGTGCAACAGAAAAACTTGTGTCGTATTGTTGGAAGATCACAAGTTCAAATTCCTATGATGCCACGACTATCCATGGCCAGCAGACGAGGGAGCAAAACTGGCCTTGCTCTCGGGGTGGGAGGAGCATACTCTCACGCCCCCGTCAATCAGAGTGACACTGACAATTCATGGCTGTGTGTGTGAGCTTATGTATGTGGAAGAAGGTTGATAGAACTTTCCTCTGTCTGTCCTGTGATGTTGCATGTGCGGTATTTAAAAAAAAAAAAAGGCCTGGTTGCCTGGCTTCACAGCTGGCTATACATAGGATTTCCCCACTATATTTATGTAAAGAAAAATTAAATGAAAAAAAATTTATTACCAAAAGAATTACAACATTTATTTTCCTATTCTTTAACAACTTAATTATTGCTTTGATTAATTAAAAAAAAAAACACAACTTTTATTTCATCTTTTAACCAACAATATTTATTTGCAAACATTTTTAAAGGCTGGAGTAGAATATAATCTTTAATCTAATATAAGCCTATAAACTAAAGTTTTCCTTTTAGTAAAAATGATCAATTTCATAACAAATAGGCCTTCTCTTAATAAACATTCATGAACATTTGTGAACACTGTTTATCAATCGCACAAAAGCTCTTTACCATTTTAGATCTGTTTTGTATGTTTTTGTGGCATTCAGATCATGTTTCTTCGACCTACAGTGACATCACTCGTCGTAAATTTGTATCATATTTTATCAACACATGATATATTATTAAATGCCTACCACCTACAGTACATGGCATCACTCTTAAGCCTAGGTTTCAGTATGATTGTTACAGTGTGAGAGTGAAACAATGCCTGGTGATCAAATCCAGGTGTCCAGTCCAGAATTCCATGATCTTCTCCCTGGTGGTTCTGCTACATTGGATTGAACTGCACAGGTTTATTCACTCTCTGTAGATTTTCCTTCAGGAAACTTGTGAAGAATGAGCCCATCATATCATGCCGTCAGAATCATACCATCTCTGTAACTATGGCTGTCTTGGTGTGTATTTAACACCATGCATTTGCTGAGTTTAGCATTTGTATTTTGACTGATTGCTTTGAGACCAATGTTTGTAGTTCTTACATAAACCATCTGGTTCTTCTGTTTTTCCTACAAATTGCTTCAGTTGAGTCCTTGAACTGCTCAGTCTTTGGATTTTGTAGGTTGTTTTTGTGTTCGAAAAGCCACCCACTGCTTTGTGTGTGTGTGTGTGTTAAATGAGATGCCTGATCTAGAGATGCTGAGCATGCAGAGATGCTGTTGAATTTATTCAGAGTATTTAACTCGATAGGCACAGAAATCTTTTTTCTCTCTTACACACACACATGCATGCACAGTCTGCCTTATTGGAATGTTTGCAAATGAGTGCATACAATATTCACATATCACATTCCCTTTTCTCACTCCTTCATCTCTCACATTCACACACATACACACACACACACACACACACACACACACTAGAGGGGAGAAAGCAGGATCTCTTTCCATCTCTGCATGGTGCAGCCTGCTGGAAAGGTCATTGGCGTATCAGGTTTAATTTTTACTCTTCCTCGCCTGTTAAGATCCATAAAACCATCAATAAATCATTTTTAATGTCTGCATGAGCGCCGAGAGCTGACGCTGATTTAACACCCGGCCAATGTTAGCTCGGCTTCCGTCCCTCATCTCTTTCTTTCTCTCTCTCTCTCGCTCTTTATTCTTTTTTTTATAATTCTGTCTCTCATTTCAATTGTCCTTTCTGTAATCAGTCTTTTTAAGACACAACAGGGATGATTTTAGTTCCTGTGCTTCACTTTCTGGAACCTTTTTTCAGTTCCGGCTCCAGTGTAGATACTGGTTTGCAGATCAGGAACCATTCAGGTGGAACTTCTTATACTAAATATTTCTGAGGGACCAAATGTAAGCATCACAGTATAAGCCTTAGAACCCTGTACAATTTCTGAGTATTTTTACTTCCTTTATTACTGTTTTATGGTGAATGACTGCGGTGGTGAAGGAATGGGTGCAGTTGTGTATGCTAAATTGGGATTTGCATTTATTTATTATTTGTTTTTCTGTGAGGGGCTTTTTAACTGGCAAGACAGTGCCGACTCAGATGAGCTGCTAGTTACTGAAATGGTGAGTGGGTGGGTTTTTTGTTTGTTTGTTTTATTGGTTTTATTTTTTATTTATTTTGTCAGGGAAATCACTAAAAGGTGCACTGGAATAAGAATAAATCTATCTGAAGCCTGCCTGCATTGTCCTCATTCCCATCACTGACTTTTTACAGTGATGTTTGGAAAGGGTAAATCCTTCTGCTTCTAACAGTATGTGTCTTATTTATGAGTAGTAAACAGTATAGAACAGTGTAACACACAGCATGACCTGCAAAGTGTAACCCAAGCTTCTTGTATGTTATGTGCACTTATACTCAATCAGTGGACTAACAAAAAAATATTAAATATTGAAAAATATGGAGAATATAAAGCAATCATGAAAAAGAGAAAGACTGGGGAATGATGATCTAGGAAACCTGCCAAGCACAAGTTATCTGATTATGCAGCTCAATCACGTAGCAAAGAGTGTACCCCCATGTGTTAACTTCCAGCTATGAAACCCTGCATAGAGCTGAGTGTGGAAGTGCAGATGATGTTTGTGCAAGTGTGGAAAATGTGCCTTGATGAGTCGCTTAATGAAATCTAGCTGACGGTGCACAGACTGCTGAATGTGCATTTGTGTTTTCTGTGTAAGAGATTAGATGGTGTACAGCCCGCAGTTTCACTCTTGACCTCAGGATCTTTCGGGATCAATAAAGTTGCTATTAGGGATATGCATTTTGGTCACTTTGACAGCTCAAGTACTGTGGAGGGAGGGAATGGGGCTGATCTTAGAGCCAATCTGTGTAGGTTGGTGTGTTTGCACCCTCAGTAAGCACAAGTCAGCAAGATTTGTCTCAGGGTTGACATTAAAAGCAGACTCAGGAAGACTGCAAGAGCCCTGAGTTGTTAGGGGCCCAAGGGAATGAAAATGATCTAAGAGAATTAAAGTTACTTTAAAATAATTTACTTAGATAACGTTATCTAGCTCTCATTAGCATTGTTCTTATAACTCTTGACCAGTTGCCCCACAGTTTCTATCCCCAATAGAAGGTCCTGTCCCCAAAGCTACTGTAGCCAGCTGGACCATATTAACTGCCCCTGATATCATCATGACCAACAGTACTACAGCTTTCACCCACGACACCTCAGTCAGCAATTGAACTATTTTATCTGCCCTTGATATTGCTATAACCATACAGAATAGCATCTGTTACCTGTTGGACCACAGTTCCTGTACCCTATGACATTGTAACCAATTGAAACATATTTATTGCTCCCTGATTTCGCCATAACCAGTCTCACCCAAGGTAACTCTGTAGCCTATCACACAACAGTTCTCATCCAATTCCTCTGTTCCTAAATCCAAAGAAAGTTGGGGTACACCCTGGACAGGGCACCAATCCATCACAGGGTTAACACAGAGATGACCAACCATTCACACACACATTCACACCTGTGGGCAATTTAGAATAGCCATTTTACCTAATCTGCAGGTCTTTGGATTGTGGGAGGAAACCCGAGGATTCTAGGAAACCCATGGGGAGAACATCCAAACTCCACTCAGATAGGCCACAGTCGGCTACGAGGTTTGAACCCAGAACCTGGTGTGAGATGACAGTACTAAACACTTTTTTTTCATTTTAAATAAAGATCACAAAATGTCTTGAATAAATTTCTTTGTATTATATAGCTTAGCACTGAAATTTGTCTTATATAAAATAAACAGTATTTAATGACGTTTCTGTTCAGTGTTCCATTTAGAAACATGACAACAGTCTAGACCTATATATTTGGATGGGCCAGACACACACTTACACACGAAGGCAGTCCATTAATGTGTTGCCTCCAACAGTGAGTTTAATTAAAAGATGGTTGCCGTTGAGATGAGGCACCTTTTCCACAAGCCACAATCCAGTTCAATTAGCAGCAGCAAAGCATTAAACTGTGATTGTGTGTTTGTGTGCAGTGAGATCTGGGTCTTTGTGGTTCGTAAGTGCTATCGAACAGGGCTGTAGTCCCTTGGGCATAGCTGTGCGGTGAGGCTCGTCTTACTGTACCTCCCCGAGGTCATTCTCACAATGTCACAGTTCACAGGCCGAAAATAGAATCTTGCGTCAGGAAGAGTCCAGCATCAGATTCCCACTGCAGAGTGCGGCATACAGGAATTCACACTGATTAGCTTTCGCTTACATCCTCTTCACATGCAGAAAAATACAGAAAAACTCAATATGATAGATGATAAATGAAACTTTTGTGTGTATCGAACAAAAAAGAAATAATATACCGAACAGCAGGAAACTGATGATTAAGCCTGACTGAGTGTATCACTTTGAGAGTCTGAGAGATTAAAGAACACAAAGCGAAGGACAGAAAGCACCTTCACAATGTCTCCAGCTGTATTTGGCCACTGTGACACCCAGCAGGTCCTGTGTCATCAGACATCACTTCTGCTTCAGTGGATCCCTCCAAAACACCCTGCATGAGAGCAATTAATGTGTGTGTGTGTGTGTGTGTGTGTGTGTGCGTGTGTGTGTGTGTTGTGTGTAGAGGTACTGAGCTGAAACTGACTAATATTTTATTAATATTATTATAGCACTGAATACAATTGTAGATTACCTCAAAGCAACTTTAGAGATGTTAATGCTCAAGCCAAGGACAACAGTGGTAAAGAAGTAACCTTTGAGAGAAATTAACACTTATCATGAGAGGACCACAATTGAGCTTTAGAGAAACAAAGTCTTGCCTTAATAGGAACCAAAACACTTTGAGAACAATCAAGACTTACCTTAAGAGAAACCAAAACCTCATTGAAAAGAATTATGACTCATCTTAACAGGAATCAAGATTCACCATGAGAAGAATCAACCCTTCCTTGAGAGGAAATGAAAACTATTTTGTGAGGAATCAAGACTGACCTTGAGAGGAACGACGTTTAAGTTTAAGAAGAACTGGCACTTGATTTGAGAGGAGCTGAAACATACTTTGTGAAGAATTAATACTCACCTTGACAGGAATCAACATTTGCCTTGAGAGAAACTGAAGCTTACTTTGTGAGAAGTTAAGATTCACCTTGAGAGTAATTAAAACTTATGTTGAAAGGAACCAACATTTACCTTTAAAGGAACCAAGGCTTATTTTGAGAGGACTAAAGAGTCACCTTGAGAGATACCAAAATTTACTTTGAGAGGAATCAGGACTCACTCTGAGTGAGGGAGAGCTGATCTTTCTCTGGTCACCATTTTGAGTTAGTTTTTGTCTTTTGAATCTAGTTCCTCTCAAGATTTCTTTTAATTCTGCTTCACAGAGTTTTCTCATGCCATTGTTGCCTTTGGCTCGAGCTAGATCTAGGTCCAGTGTAACTGCTTTGTAACAATTGTTAGAACCACTACCCACATTGAAATGAACTGAAATGAGCCAGTGGGTAGGTGACCAGTGCTGGTCCTTCACCATCTCCACCACGGCCAAACCATGACTATAAAATCCTAGTCAGTCTGTATGAATTTAAGGCTAACAAGGCTAACTATAGTAACGGGTGCATTGTTGTTGATCACTAAAGGTTTATCTAAAATCTGGCAAATGTACGTCCTTCTTCTTGTACTGGAGGGAAACTAAAAGACTGTCCACTGAGGTTTAGATGCTAGAGTCTTTGAAAAAGCACTATGATTAATTTTGAAACATTTTTTGACAATTAACTGGCTGTTATCATTATGCTGTTAAACTCAGTTAAGATGTCAGATGTCTTAAGACTGGAAGAATGGAAGCGAGATAATGAGATACAGATACACCATTGGGTGGTATTGATGACCCTGGAAAAGTCCTTTTACATGAAACAAGTCTCACCTTTTTGTCAGATCTCCCAATTCCTGAGATCTGCTAAGCCTTCCTGCTAGTATTCTACCCTGACAGTCTAAAAGCCAACAGTGGCTAAATTCTCTTTGATACTAATGGCAAAAAAAAACTTTGATTCTGCCAAAGGGCCCATTTCCTTCAGGGTTTTTACATCCCAGCATGTCATCCACATTGTGACAAACTAATTAGAGTGCTATATCAAAGGCACAAGTAAGAAAAAGTGACACCACCAGTAACATTTTAATGCTGCAAAAGGTTTGTCTTTCTCACAGTTTCATGGAAGGTAAAGAAAAGCCCAACCTGATCAGCCAATCCATTTCTTTGATCTCAGCATCTTCCCCAGCTTCTGTCTTGATTCCCGGTCTCTCGCATGCAGTCAGAAGTTTGTTTGATTCTGAGGTATGGGATAAAAGCAGATGTGTTAGCAGCGGAGTAGGATGATGAGATGAAGGCTTTTGATTCCACTCAGTCCCCGAGTTTTCCGAGCTCACAAACTACGTTCATTAGGCAGAATCAGACTACAGCTGCTGAAATATTGTCTCTTGAAGACCGTGGCTTTTGCAAGTCTTAATGCTACTGCTGCCTGCTTTGACTCCTTCACATCGCAGGGTTGCAAAGCTGGGGAGCTAGATGGAAAACACTTAATGGCAGAAAATGCACATTCTGAACAAGGTGCTTTTGCACACTATTGGTATTTTCATCATCTTTCATGTTGATATTTTTGGGTAGTCTTTGACCTACGTTTATCAGCTGCCATATCTAGGTGAAAGAATTCAACAATGCCCCAAATGAGGCATCATTGACGCACCCAGACAGATGCATACACACAAAGTGAGACCCTACAAAGAGCTATGAACAAGTCCTAAATTTATTTAGGAGAAAAGAGTCTTAATTGCAAGGGCCTTCATTACAGAGCTATGCTGAAAATTAGCTGCACAGCATGCAGGTTTATTATGCAAATATATGCAGATTCCAGTCAAAATTAAGTCATTGGAAAGCTGTCTTCCTCTCTCATTCCCTCTCCTTTGCTTTCGTCTTCGGGTGTCCTTCTTCTCGTCTAGCTCCTCTTTCTTTTTCAGCAGTATCATAGTAATGAATTCATTATGTCTCTGAGTGCATTTTAATGAGTCTGTAACTAACATTTTAATGAGCTATACATTACCATAAAGGCAGGATTAGGCAAAATTGAATTTGGGAAGTGTGTGTTGGTGATGGCAGCAGGAAGAAGGAGGTTCATTAAGAGTTAATTATGCCGTTCTCTGTGTTGCGCTGCAGCTCGTTTTCTGCAGTCCGGGGTCCGGTTGGCGCCTCAGCGTGGGACGTACACTGCTAGCAGGGGTCTCGTTAAGCTAACGACAGAGTAACAGGCAAGAAACAGGCTTTGAAAGGACGTGTGTTTGTTTAAGATAGCACTAAACCAAAGCTGTTGATTGGTTTGATGATCACTCATTCACGCTGAGACATGCACGTTAATGTTTCAAACCACGTATTTCAGACCACGTACGCTATTATGGCCATTTAACCTTCCTTGAAAGCTCAGTCCTCCACTTGATTACCATCTCATACACGGACATGTAACACTTTGCCATGGAAATAAACACTGTAGAATACGATATATCTATATTTCTCCATCTTTAAAGTAGCTCTGAAATCCATAATGCGAGTTGTAACTGCTTAGCTCCTTTTGAACGACCGATTCAAGGGGCATAGATCGGCTTATTTTGCAAAAAACAAGACTTTCTCTGAATAAGACTGACTGGTGAAGCGGGGCTACCTTGGCAGGAGCGTCTCAGTTTGTGATGTCACAAAATAAGCTGTACAGCTTTCAACTTATCATGATCGACTATGCAAATTTGCAACGCATGACAAGACAGAACCTAATAATTGTAATTTCAGACCAAAATTCGCTCTGGCTGCCATGCAAACGCTGCGATCATTTATTTATTCTTTAGTTCTTTCTCTCTAGTTCTTTATTTAAAGATGCTGCAAAGCAAACAGACATGTCGATCGGTATCTTTGTGCCGACTGACCACAAGTAGGGTATAAGTCAACCTCAAGACGCACCACCAACGCTCAAGCCACTGCTCGCCACCAAGAGATGCTGGCTTACATAGAAAATGAATGACTTCTGGGCGTTTTGACGCTCTGGTCTGAACATACCATAGCTCGTGGCTACAGAACCTGCTTGCAAAGCTAATGGGCTAACCTGACAAGTGAAGTTACTGGAGGTGATTTTTTTTCCCTAAAATGTCATGTCCCATGCAGTGTCCTAGTAAACCGCACCAATTTGCCAATGATTACAATTTTAGCTTATTTAGAATGGAACGTCATACTTTTATACTTTTATCTGTTTGTAATTGGATTTAACGTTTGAAACAAGATAGATACTTTTATCACAAAAACACAAAGCTTGTCATGTTGCTAAGAAAGCATAAAGTGGAATCTCCTTTCCTATGGAAAATTCAGTGACTTACCAAGAGCTGACACTGGAGGCTCCTTCCATAAATGATAAATGAATGACTTTTTACAGAAAAACTCACCATATCAACCATTCCACGTTTTTCTTTGTTAAATAACAGCACATTTTTCAACCTGTTTATTATTAGATGATGCGAATCAACACTTGTAGACTTGTCTATCTGTGAGAAATTCATGCTAGTTTGCTAGCATTTAAGTAACTAGCTGTTAGCTGTTTGGGATGGCAAGAAGACACGAGGCTGTTCCAGTGGTTTTTATAAATGAGAAGGAAAAGTGTACAAATATTTCTGGGTCATTTTTAGCTCCTTGGGGTTTTTTATGTCTCTAATCTGCATAAATAAGGCTTCACGTCTCATATGGAAGGGTTCGGGATGTATTCCAGTCTCCTGATATGGACTGTATGGCCAAGATTCTCTCTCTCTTTCTCTCTCTCTGACTTGATATTCTCCCTAATGAAGGAGGTTTATGTCCTCGTAGCCCTGTGTAGACAAATGGTTGTGTTTTGCTGCTCAATGTGTAATGTACCACACTCTCACATTAAGTTTTCACCCCTCGAGCAGTCATTGTGCACAAAACACACACACACACACACACTTACACTCATAGCCAGCGGCTATACAAAAATCTGCACTTTCTTCAAGATCGACATATTTGCCGTCTTCCATCTCAAAGCAAAAAAAAAAAAAGCTGGAAATCGGAGCTCAGTAATGCTGAAGCAGCATCACTGTTGGGAACTGAAATGAAATGAAATGCGGTTACAGCTTGGAGTTTGTGATGGAAAACAAATCTCTCTCTCGCTCACTTTCTTTTTTTTCCCGCCACACATGCACAGTGGATCGGTGTGGTAAGATCAGTAGGAGTTGTCTAGCTGCAGGCGTTTGTAGTAAAACCCATGACCTTCTGCTTCTTGTGTACACACTGGCTGCATAGAAGGTGAAAAAAAAATGTTTCCACAGAAATTCTCTCCTCTGTGGATTTTATTGTAATGATCATGGTTGGACGTTTTTCAGTCTATATTGTAGCGTGTGTTTGATTAGTGCAGACAGACTGTGAGAAAAGAAATAATAAGAAAAAATAGCCCAGATCCGTATTTATAAATGAATGTCTATAGATGCACAATATTTCACCACAGATATACATAGAACTGCGATTTCCAAGTGAAGTATGTGCAGTTATTGGAGCAGTTAAGTGGTTGTGATGACACGTGGAGAGTACAAAACCTTCAAAAAGTGTAAATAACTGGAAATACTTTTTGGCCCTGTTTACACTTGGTTTTAAAACATGTCTTTAGGTCACCAGTGGACAGGCGATACACATCACCGTTTACACCTGTGTTTATCGTGTGTCTCCAAGGTGTCCAGCTGACCACTTTTGTTCAAATTTCATTACTGCCTACATCACTTTCTCTAGAAGGTCAAAGGTCCTCATGCATAATTATATTAAAACGTTAAACCATGCAAAATACCTTCATGATTTTCTTGAACTCCAACTACATACATCGCTGCTCCTCTCTGTTTTCTAGCGTGTCGCTCTGTTACTAAAACGACCTCCGCGTCCAGCATTAATGAAGTTTTTCGTGTTGCGGACGCATCGGGACACATTAGCGTTCACACTACAGAAGGTATGTGGTTAAATGTGTCCCAGACCACCTCGGCAAGTGGTTTGAGCGAATGCGTCTTGGAGGTCGTTTACACTTGTGTTTAGTGCCGTCCAGTTGTGATCAGATCGCCCAAGACGCATTTTAATACGAAGTGTAAACGGGGCCTTTAACGTAGTGATGTAGTGCTGGAAAGTTGGGAAAATCCTCAATGAGAACAGGTTTGGTGAGATCTTTGGTCATTTCTGTATCTTCCAGCTACCTTTTTTCGAGTTTAAAGGTTTTGAATTGGCATCCTCAAGTGGTGTATTGATCATCTGTATTCACTAAATGAAAAAGGGAAATGCTAAAATGCTTTTCTGTAGTAAACACAAACCTGGTACAAACACAGGGCTGTATTCAGAGTTGAGTTACATACACATAACTGAAGTTCTTCAGTGTTCGGACCTGAGACGAACTACAGACGTAATCCATATTCAGAAGTCATGCACAAGTGAAGTCAGGTCGACTTTATTTATATAGCACTTCAACAACAGCCCTTGCTGACCAAAGAGCTTTCGTAGATCAAAATTTGATAAAAGGCATAAGAATCAACATACCGCAAACAAACACAATCTGCTCTGTAATACACTGAGTTCTCCTCAAATAAAGCCAGATACATTAATCATTAACATCACAATGCGGTAAAAAGACATAAAACCAACATAAACATCCAGCCTGCGATGGGATACCTTTAAATCTTCTCAAATGCTAATGAAAACATGTGAGATTTAAGTGCGGATTTCAGGATTAAACTAGAGGAAGTGCACCAGAGGCGGAGTTTCCCTAAAACGGAGGCATGTCTCAGGAATTCAACTGCAACTTAAGTGCATTTTTCTTGCTCGAGCGAGGAACTGTTTTAAATCCAGCACTCTTGTCTGACGATTTGTTTTGGATGCTTTTAATTCAAGGTCCATCCATGATCTATAGCGCTTTATCCGTCTGGGTCGCGGGGAAGCTGGAGCCAATCCCAGCATCTTGGGGCGAGAGGCGGGGTAC
>JAQQZU010000003.1:2031584-2051476 GCA_030068025.1 Parauchenoglanis punctatus | reverse complement strand
AATCTGCATGTCTTTGGACTGTGGGAGGAAACCGGAGCACCCGGAGGAAACCCACGCATGCACGGGGAGAACATGCATGGGGATCGAACCCAGGACCTTCTTGCTGTGAGGCAACAGTGCTAACCACGGCACCACCGTGCCACCGCTATTATTATTATAAATTATTATATTATTATTATATATTTTATACTATATTTTTATAGTGTTATGCTGCTGTTATAGAAAATTAATCTACACCTTCTGACCAATCAGAATCCAGGATTTAACTTGTGCCTGAGAGTGAGTTTGTTGCTTTTTCGCCCCATGACGGCAGGCTAGAAGATGAAACAGGTTATTTTCGGGTGATTAGAGAGCACAGATTACTGATTTAGCCACCCAAACCGTGTGTGTGTAAATATGTGTATATGAGTGACAGGAACCTTAAGGACATCCACTCTCTCTCTCTCTCTCTCTCTCTCTGTCTCTTGCTCCCTCTCTCTCTCTCTCTCTGTCTCTCTCATTCTCTCTGTCTCTCTCTCTCTCTGTGTCTCTGTTTATCCTGCTGTGTCTATAGGGAGTCCCATTAAGTCCAATTAGTTTTCACATGCGCTTGCCCCGCCAACTTTCACATGGCATCAGGCTCATGCACATAGACATCACAATCGCATAGGTGATTTATAGAGACGAGCTCCGTGCAGAACTCCTGCAGAACTAATGTTATTTGCAGGCCTTGTCTCCTGTCACAGAAATGCATTTATGGCTCTAAGTAATTTGTTTATTCTTATGGAAGTCTTTCTTTCTGTCTTTCCCTGTCTCAGTGCTGAGGGACGATTTCAGACAGAACCCCACAGACGTCGTGGTTGCTGCGGGAGAGCCGGCCATTTTAGAGTGCGTTCCGCCTCGCGGTCACCCGGAGCCCACCACTTACTGGAAAAAGGACAAAGTTCGGATCGATGACAAAGATGACAGGATTAAGGTGCGTGCTGAAGCCTGCCTGGATGTAGTGGTGAATTGGTGATGATTGGTTGGTTTTTTTTTTGGTTGTTTGGTTTTTTAACACCCAAGATGATTCAATTTACCATTTTGTTAATTAGTTTTTACATTTGCATTCACGGTATTTAGCAGAATAGACAGACTAATAGTGCGTAATAACGGTTCATATCTTCAGTGCATGTGCACTGTAACTGACTGTGAACTCCACTTTCATGCTGCTTTTCATGTTGTTAATGTGATTGGGTGCATGCCAGTATTTTTCCTCTTCTCTTCTCTTCTCTTCTCTTCTCTTCTCTTCTCTTCTCTTCTCTCCCAGTTGCTATTTTTGTCTTCAGGAATGACGTAGGCACACGGACGCAACAGGGGGCCTGACATTCAAACGAAAATGTGCTTACTTTGCGTCCATCGCTGCATTTTTCCGACTTAAAAGTCGCCTTTCATGTCGCTCTGGATATTGAGGCTGTTCATTATGAATGTCACTCAAATACTGACTAAAATACAACTCAGAGTGTTAACTCCATATAATTGATAGAATGTAACATCGCTCATTAAACCTGAGCATTATTGTGTTCTGAATTCTGATTGGTCAGGAGGTGTTGATTAATTTTCTCTAACAGTAGCTCTAACAGTAGGGCGACTCACAGGTCTATTATTTATGTTAAAGCACTCGAACTAATACGTTAGCGTTTCTATAGTAACAGCATTCACATAATCTAATCATATGCTATTAGGAAAATGTCACTGTCGCCGACACACGCTGTTTTTCTAAAGGGAGAGAAGCAGATTTGATTGGATACCAGGTCATTCTAACTCCGCCCCTTTTTACAATGATCACCGGGTTTGTTCCTACAGATTCGAGGAGGCAAGCTGATGATCTCAAACGCGAGAAAGAATGACGCTGGAATGTACGTGTGTGTGGGAACCAATATGGTGGGAGAAAGAGAGAGTGAGACAGCTCAGGTCACTGTTTTCGGTAAGCATCGTTTAGAGAAATAATCAGATTTCAATCTATTAATATTATTATGTGGTGTGTTTAGACACAGAACAGTGGTTCCCATTCCTTAGCTCTTTACCTGTGTGTGTGTGTGTGTGTGTGTGTGTGTGTGTGTGTGTGTGTGTGTGTGTAGAACGGCCCACGTTCCAGCGGAGGCCGATAAACCAGGTGGTCCTGGAGGACGAAGCGGTGGAGTTTCGCTGTCAGGTGCATGGAGACCCTCAGCCATCTGTCCGCTGGAGGAAAGACGACATGGACGTTCCACGTGGAAGGTGACACAATAAAACACACCTCTTTCCTTTTCAGTAGTTCTGGTTATTTATAAAGGTAGCACAATAGCACTTTATTTCTTTTTGATACTCACATTGTTACTGAAATCAATAGCGATATCCATCGGATGTTTTTCATTTTAGTAATAATCATCAATCCTAGAAATAAAATAAAATCAGATCTCTTTTCCAAATCCAATTTCAATTTGTTACAGGATCAGATCAAGTTGGTTTTTTTCCCTCTGATATCCGTTTGCTAGTATTTGCCAAATCCTCATCCTGGGTATCACATAAGTGCCATGTTTTATTATTTAATGATCTCCAGAAGACTCCTTCACACCATTGGGTTTTTTCCCCAAAAATATTGTTTTCTTAAGTAAATATTGTTTTTATAATCACACTTTTTATATTTACAATACAATACTGGCTTCAGATAGAGACTCCGAGCGCTACAGGTCTGATCTGATACTAATCCATGTTGTGTCACATGTTCATGACGCTAAATTAACCAGTGAATTGGCTTAAATCTGATCCAGGGTCAGCCCTGACTCTCAAACCTGCTAAAAACGGAACTATATTTCGTTTTTTAAAGTTAACGTCACATCAGTTTCCTGTAAAAATCCTTAGTATGTTCCGGCGAGGTGTCATTTACACCTCCTGTTTCGCATCTCAGGTATACTGAGCTCCAAGCCGAGGACAGGTGAGCTTCACAGGTGAACTGTGTCTGCATACAGAGTGCTGCAGCTGCAGCTGAGCAGCACAGGTGAGCTTTTGGCTCAGGTTAAGAGGAGTTCAGGTATTTCCTGAGCCCTCAGGCTACTTTGAACTAAAGACCTAAAGACTAGGCGTGTCTTTAAACTAAGCTCGTCTTTAAGGTGCTCATAAAGCCGTCCCTGCTCTACAGGATCTCTCCGACAGATAGAGATCCTCACGGTAATAGGAAGCTGATCGCCGTGCACGCTCGCCTTGTTCATGGTGTGACTACAGGAGAGCGGATTATACTGAGCTCGTGTGTTAGGCAGGTGGAAAAGGACGTGCTTTGGAAAGCTGGAAGAAGAACCGGTTTATTCACATGGAGGCTTCAATCTGGCGGCTTTGCTAAGAATCTCGCCATATCGGAGCGTCCTGCACTTCCTGCTTCCCAAACCACTTCCTCGGTCTGTGTTATAGAGGAGACATCGCTTACACTTCTGTGTGTTGCTCCTTTATTAGCCAGATTTTAACGTCTCTGACAGGACAGGAGAAACTTATTCTAATCCTTTTTTTTTTTTTTAAAAAGTCCATCTGCGACTAATGCATAAGGTACAAATCCATAATTGACGGCGTAAAGGGTTAACAAGCCTCTAAATTTCTCATTTTAAATAATACAGAACATTAACACATTAACATTAACACATTACCGCTGCACTATGTGTTGTTTTTTTTTCCTTTGAGGTAAAAAAAAAAAAAATGTCGCTTTCTTAAACAAAAATAAAACAACTAGACGAACATTGCAATCTAGCGATAATGCGTGAACCGATAAATGTTCATGAACCACTTTTTATCCACAGCGGTATTTTTTTAGCTGATCTTTACATCAATGGTTACGTTTATTTATTCTATTTTAATATTTTTTGTATTTTAATTTTTTAGCTTCCAGGTTTACATTTTGCACCGTCATTACTACATGCCATCCTAATAGTTTTACTAAAAACCGAGTAAATTATAATGAAATAACTGGATAACTGTTCCAAATCAGTAATGGCTTCCTGTTCACTATATGTGCTCACTACATCGTGTGTAGCCTAAGAGCATAGAGGGAGAATAAACATGTAGTTTCACTCTTTCTTTGGGTGTTCCATTCCAAAATCCTAATGTATATAAAATGAAACTATAAAAAAAAATCATTTATGACAATTTTAAGAAACGTGTGCTTATTCAAACTTGAGATATTAAACCGTTAAATTAGAAACGTTTCACTTAAATTTCCCGCACAAATTATTCTAGGTTATAACGATCGTGTCTTTACCTTCAGCAAATTGTGTTGATTTACCTTTTATGTTCTGTTATTATTATGTGAAATATAAAAAACCTTCCTATCAGCAGGAACACACTTACTAATTATTTCTGAATGAATACTTCATTTTTTTAAGTCTGACATTAATGAAGGCATCACACTTTCTAGTTTCTCTAAAGCACATGAAGTTAATTAGGTTTTGGGAAAACAATGACAATCTAATTATTTAATTAATCATTATTGTGCTGTTCATAATTAGCGTGAGACTCGGTGGAGACTGCACGACTGCTTTGTCTTTACTGTTTTATTTCTTTTCTTGACGTTTTAAAGAGATTTTAATTCTGGTATTCTGTATCTCTCTCTTTCACTGTTTTTTTTTTTTCTTCTTCATGTCTCTGGCTCTCGAAGCTTATCTGAATGTCTAACTTCAAAGACAAGCTGTTTGACAGACAGCCAGGGAAAGTGGTCGACCTTCAGGTTACGCAATTATAGACGCAAAAGAAGAAGAAATGATGCATTTGTGGCAAAAAAAAAAAGTTAACACGCTGCTGTTTCTGTTTCCTATAATAATAATTCACACGTATCTGTGCACAGCTCATTAATGTATCACACGTGTGAAGACGTTGGTCAGAAAGGAATCAAACATTACACGCAGCACATACGATGGAGGCTGGGAATGTTACAGGAAGATGAGCTCCACATGGTGATGTCCTGCGATTGGGACAAGAGCATTTACATTTCTTTACATTTCTAATTCTTAATGTAAATTTCAATATTAAAAACTATTCTAGCTGAAAATATAAAATAAGGGGATTAAAAAAGGGGATAATAATAATAATAATAATAATTATTATTATTATTATTATTATTATTATTGTTATCTTTCAAACATAAAAGATATTGCTTATCTGTCTATTTAAAATATTTTGTATTATATGTATATATATAGGGGAAAAAACAATATAAAAGATCATTAAATTATTAAATTAAGCAGCCAGCACTATTAAAATATTTAATTAAAAGTGTAAAAAGTTAATCTAAGACACCTGCTGGAACTGATTCTGTTTGTTTGATTTAATAAATTTATATTTACACTAAAATGTAGACATTTTTACTGAATATTTAATTTCATATGATTGTATTTCAATACAATAAAATAAAAATAAAATAAAAATGTGGCTGGTTTTAAAGACTGAGTCGAGTAAGAAGCAGATGGAAAACCAGACAGATGCTTCCTGACAAGTGTGTATGTAAACACACACACACACACACACACACACACACACACACAGTATTAGAAGCACAGGATGGAGATATTAATGGTAGGAGTGTGAGGTTGGTTAGGTTTTCACTGAGCAGTGAATGAAATCAGGGACTCAGCACAACACTGCCAGCCATCATCATCACACACACACACACACACACACACACACACACACAGACACACACACACACATACACACACAGAGGTTGGTCAGGGTAGGTCAGGTGGCTGAATGCTGATGACGCGGGGTCAGGGGGAGCGATCAGCCCCAGATGAGTGTACTGGAGGGATGTAAAGGGCACACACACACACACGCGCGCGCGCGCAAGCGCGCACACACACTTACAGAGCCCCTGGGCAGTGTGTGATAAGACCCATAAAGCTTCTGGAGTCTTTCTCTTTGGGATTCTCAGCTTGTCTCTTTCTCTCAGCTTAAAAATGATTCTATTCTTTTCTTCTTCTTCTTTTTTGTCACTTTAGTCAGACATTATAAACATTATTCTCTTCTTTTTTATCAGCTCCCTGTTGGTTTTAGCAGTCCGTAAAGCTCAGTTTAGACGCCTCGGGCTCCAGTGTGTTCCGCTCAGATAATTGTGCTCCCTCGGTCACGTCGTCAGCTTTAACCGCTGCGAGCGAGTTTCTCCGGCCGGAGCGCAGGGAAAAGGGTTTAAATACCGGAGTAACTCATGCACAGGTAGAAAAGGAGAACAGAATGCAAAATGACCGCTTAGTATCAATATAAATTAAACAGCATATTCTAGTCTGAAGTTAGGATTAAAGCTGGATGAAATTTATTCGTGACTCGTTCGCAGAAGCTGGTAATGAGGTGCTCAAGAAAATCTAGTCAGTTCAGAAAAACGTACGTGTGTGTAAATTTACGTGTAAGGGCATTCATTAGTCAAGTTGAAATCTCATAAGTGCCACTGAGTTACTGCAGTTTTCTCTGTGGATTACGCCGTCACGTCAAATCTCCATTCATATAGCCATATTTCAGTTTCGCACGTGAATTTAAAAAACTGATGTGAAATTCAGTCCTTTCACACTGATGACTTGTCAGCAAGCAATACAAAACAAATCTATAATTAAAGATGTAAGATTAGTCGTTCAGTTAGGAAAAAAGTATTGGCGCCCTATAAAAAGGAGGAGGAGTTGGTGTGTCTATGGGAGCTGCAGTGGCTGAGCTGCGTTATTGGAAGGTTTGGCACAGGCCACACATAGGAGGCGCTCTTTCACCAGTTAGTTGCCTTTTCTTTTTTTTTTAAGAATTCTCTGGAGCTCTGTGGGCGTGGCTAAATGTGAACATGCCACGAGCACGTTTGGGAATTCACAGCTCACTGGCGTTAAAGTGAAACTTTTGTAAATGTGATGGGGAATTTCAGTTTATCTTCCATAAATATTAACATACAATTTTTACTAAAAGACTGATACATGAGACCCACACATTTGAGTTGGCCGAGTTTGCTTTTCTACTCATCACCTTGTTACTTCAATTCTAATGTAGATTTCATGTGTTTTTCTTCTTAAATCTAATATTAGTTAAAAGTCTTATGGTACTTATCATAATTTAACACTAAGTAATCACACAGACTTTTGGATCTTCGTGTACCGTGTACCCCGCAGGCCTCAGAGCACTGTGCTGATTCCTCATTAACTCCTGAACTGTATTTGATTGTTGCTTTGAAAGTTAAAGAAATGTTTCACAACAATGGAAAGCTGTATATATGATCTACAGGATATGCATGAGGGCATTATAAGAGTGTGTGTGAGAAAGGGTCATGCCTGTGCTTACCAGCTCCTCCGGGTTTTCCCGTGTCATTACACTGTCATCAGTCCTCTCCGTATTTCCGATTTCGCCCCGAGCTCCGGCAGCCAGGACACTCGATCCGTCTCTGTTTATTTTATCCGTTCGAGAACTTTCCACAAATGTGCTGCATTGCTCTCTCTCTAAACTAACAGCGTGAAAACCGTGACGATCAAACCTCATATAGCTGCTTTTTTCATGAAACTGAGCTTTAAATGTTTTGGATGCTGTTCAAAGTTACTGTCAAATGAGGAAACGGACTTGGTGAAGGAATGTAGGCTGATAAAAGGCTCCAGCGAAAATGTGGCAGCTCGCCAGCGATGGGGAGAAAAAAACAACTTTAAAAAGTAGTTAGTGCTGTGCAAGCGCATATTCTCATAATGAATAAAAAGTGATGAAAATAAACTATTTTTTTATGAAATAAATATATTTCAAAAGAGCCCTAAAAAGGGAAGGAAAAAAACTGGAAAGACACCACAAGCAAGCTGTCACTTATTTATTTATTTGTTTGTTTGTTTGTTTGTTTGTTTGTTTATCCGATTTACAATTTTTTTCTTTGGAAATCTTTTTTACAAAAGATTTTTTTTTTTAAATAAAAAGTTCTGCCCAGACCGCCTTATGTGCTGATGTAAAAAAAAAAAAAAAAACACTTTAAAGGTCTACCAAAGGTAACCCCCGAATGCCCCTCCCTTACCCCTCCCTATCCAAGCGTGCATTAGAGCGTACGGTGGCCGTTAGGAGTCCGCAGTGTACTTCCAAATACTTACATTCGCACTCCATTGCTTTTTCCGTGCTAAATAGTAAGTATGATCCTCCATTTTTCAAAAGTTGGGTTCTTAGACTTGTTATCCAGCACCAGCAAACACCAATTCCTCTTCTTTCTTCTTTCTTGTCTTTCTTTCCTCTTTTGTCTTCCTTCCAGATTCACACTGCCACGTGTAAAACTGTAAAACGTGAAGCTCGCTCTTTAGAGGTTTGTCCGTTCTGGGCTACTGTAGCGGCGCAACATGGCGGCTCCGTAGAGGTGAACCCACTCCGTATGTAGATATAAAGGGCTCATTGTAAGCTTACAAAAACACAATGATTCATAGTTAGAAGTCATTATACACTAATGAGGACATACTTATAAATATCCTAAGTATGTTATGGAATATATAATCCATTTCCGCTAATAGACACCCTCAAAATCCTGCACAGTAGAGACGTCCTGGCTAGTATCAGCTAACTAACTCGTATAGATGAGCATTATTATTCCAATAATGTGGAGGTTTTTTGTCCTGAACACTGTTATTTAAAAGATTTTCCATTCAACTGGTCATGATTTGGCTTATATTCACTTTAACAAGACACATTTATGATCCATGTTTGATTTTCTTGATGTAACCTGGTTGGTTTCAAATTAGCTTAAAACATGTGTAACTGTTATGGAAGGAGTCTCCAGTGTCAGAGGAGAAGCTGCAACTTTACAGTACAGAAGAGTTTTGAGGTTTCATGATAACATGACAAGATGAGTCTTAATAACCTCGAGAGAGAGAGAGAGAGAGAGAGAGAGAGAGAGAGAGGCTGGTGAGGGATCGGATGCTACGTGAGAAATTTTTTTCACGGATAGAAAGAATGACGCGTTATCTTTTAATAAA
This sequence comes from Parauchenoglanis punctatus, assembly GCA_030068025.1. Lineage (NCBI taxonomy): Eukaryota > Metazoa > Chordata > Actinopteri > Siluriformes > Auchenoglanididae > Parauchenoglanis > Parauchenoglanis punctatus. Next base: position 2,042,543 of record JAQQZU010000003.1, on the reverse strand, counting down.
TAATAAAGGTTAAGGCAGATTGGTGTGGCATAATAGGAATAAAACACGGTGGGAAATGCTGTCATGGTGTGAATGTTAAGAAAATAAAAAGCTTTACTGTTTATCAACTACTTACACGTTATGTAATTTAAAAAGGAGAAGCGCTACGATCTTTTCGGGTGAAAAACGTAGTTAGTTAAACACTGTTGTCTTCTCCGTCAGCGCTGCATTTTCCTCACAGTAAGAGCACGTCGTTCTTATTCAAAGCCTAATTAGACTATTAACACTTCAGCCTCGGCAGTCTCCTAAGTCTCTTTAAATTTGCTAACGCCGCCTCGAGCGAGTCCTGTAAAAACAGTTTGAGCTGACGGAGGCAAATTACAGCGGCGTGATTTATGAGGAGGAAACGGCTGATCGCCTCGCAGTGGTTGTTTCATTGTTGTTCTGGCATATGTTGTTGTTTGGGTTTATAAAGTGTGAAATAAAGCAGCGGGAGGTTTTACTTTATTTCTAAAGCAGGCTGCATTGTAAACTTTTGTTTTCGTTTTTTCTGACTCTGGACGTTAGCGTTCAACGCGGAGTATGGCGTTCCCTCTGCTTTTTACTGGGTGTTGGACGGGATTTTGAAAGACAGACCGCAGGCAGTTTGTTGTCTAGCTGTCAGACCAGCTTCACACACACACACACACACACTCACACGCATACACATGCATTGCATACACACTCAAGGTGCCAATTATTTTCTCCTGCAATGTAGGAGGCCAACATACAAGACCTGTCAACTTCTCAAGCACACTTTCTTCACACACACGCACAAACACAAACCAGGGTTCAGGTCACTGTTGTCAGTATTATGAAGTTGGACTTCACCTGCTCCATCTCTCGTAACCGCTTTCTTTTCTCTTCGTTTCTGTTTTCCTGGAATTTTTAAAACAAAAATAACCATTACTTGTTTCTTCATCTAAAATCAAGCTTGTATCTTGTTTTTCAGGGATATTAAGAATATCTTGGGTCCCTCATCATTGCACATGTACACACACACACACACTATCTAACACACACACCACAGAGCAGATGCCTCATAAATATTGAAAGCATCAGGTTTTAGCTGAAAGCCTGCTCTTCGTCTCTGTAGTGTGTCACTGCTGAATAATTGATCCACCATCTTGTGTTGTGAGTTAAAACAAGAAAGAAAAGGAAAGGAAAAAAACCCCACCGTGCTGTTTGAACACTTTGTTCTGTGCTTGATGATGTTGAATGTGTTAACCCTTTTGTGATTCCAAACAACAGTGTGAATGTGTTGTTTTGTTTTGTCTTGTCTCGTCTAAAAAAATTAAAATAGTCTTCAATTTTCACAACAATCGGATGTAGTTGGACAGATTTTGATGCTCTGTAGTACACCATAATTACTGAGTAAAAGAACTTTCTGGTCTTTACTTTCTCAAAACTGCTAACTGTACGGTTAATGTTATAGATTTAGGGCCGTTGCAAACTTTCTTTTTGTAAAGGCACACAATGAAAAGTTAGCGATGAAAAGGCGTGGTCACAGTTATGACTTTAATGCGTATGTATTGGTAGGAGTTTCCGTTTCACAGTTCAAAATTTGGGGGAGGAGAGTATTTAAACAAATAACTCAACATGAGTTGCTAAGGTTTGCAGCGGTCAATTTACTGCTAATTACTTAACGGCAAAAAAGATTAATGTTGCGGAGATGTTGAGCGCACTCAAGAGACACTGCGAGAGACACTGATAGATACCGTGATAGACACTGCGAGAGAGACCTCGAAAGAGACACTGTGAGAGACAGTGTGAGAGAGACATTGCAAGACAGACACTGCGAGAGAGAGAGAGACTGCAAGAGAGACATTGTAAGAGAGACACTTTGAGAGAGACACTGCGAGAGACACTGATAGACACCGTGATAGAGACAGTGCAAGAGAGACCCTGCAAGAGAGACACCTCGAAAGAGACACTGTGAGAAAGAGTGTGAGAGAGACATTGCAAGAGAGACACTGCAAGAGAGAGAGACTGCAAGAGAGACATTGTAAGAGAGACACTGCGAGAGAGAGACTGCAAGAGAGACATTGTAAGAGGAACACTGCAAGAAAGACATTGTGAGAGATATTGTAGGAGAGACACTGCAAGAAGGACACTGAGAAAGAGACACTGCGAGAGAGACACTGCTGGAGAGACACTGCAAGAGAGATATTGTGAGAGACACTGCGAGAGAGATGTGAGAGACACTGCGAGAGAGATCTTGTGAGAGACACTGCGAGAGGGATCTTGAGAGACATTGCGAGAGAGACACTGCGAGAGAGACACTGCGAGAGAGATCTTGTGAGAGACACTGCGAGAGACACACTGCGAGAGAGACACTGCAAGGAGGACACTGCAAGACAGAGACTGCAAGAGAGACACTGCAAGAAAGACATTGTGAAAGATATTATAGGAGAGACACTACGAGAAGGACACTGAGAAAGAGACTGCGAGAGAGACACTGCGGGAGAGACACTGCAAGAGAGATATTGTGAGAGAGACAATGCGAGAGAGATCTTGTGAGAGACACTGCGAGAGAGACACTGCGAGAGAGATATTGTGAGAGACACACTGCGAGAGAGACACTGCAAGAGAGACACTGCGAGAGAGATCTTGTGAGAGACACTGCGAGAGAGATCTTGTGAGAGGCACTGCGAGAGGGATCTTGTGAGAGACACTGCGAGAGAGATCTTGTGAGAGACACTGCGAGAGAGATATTGTGAGAGACACTGTGAGAGAGATCTTGTGAGAGGCACTGCGAGAGGGATCTTGTGAGAGACACTGCGAGAGGGATCTTGTGAGAGACACTGCGAGAGAGATATTGTGAGAGACACTGCGAGAGAGATCTTGTGAGAGACACTGCGAGAGAGATCTTGTGAGAGACACTGCGAGAGAGATCTTGTGAGAGACACTGCGAGAGGGCTCTTGTGAGAGACACTGCGAGAGAGACACTGCGAGAGAGACACTGCGAGAGAGACACTGCGAGAGAGATATTGTGAGAGACACTGCGAGAGAGACACTGCGAGAGAGATCTTGTGAGACACACTGCGAGAGGGATCTTGTGAGAGACACTGCGAGAGGTATATTGTGAGAGACACACTGCGAGATTGGTATTGTGAGAGAGACTCTGCGAGAGAGACACTGCGAGAAGGACACCGTGAGCGAGTGCACAAGTGTCTGTCAGTGAGCACAGAATAGATTTTTGTTTGCTCAGATTAATATTTTCACTTCAAAATATGATTTATGTGCCTGGGAAAGTCTGACTGAGGCACAGAAAAGAGAATGAGTGCATGGTAGAAGGGAGAGAATTTTCATCACTGGAATGACTGGAAAATTGGAAACCTTTTCTGCTTGGATTTGTCCAATCATGCTCTACCCTTCTACTTCCTGCTTCAGTGTATGTACTTTTTGGTTGACCAAGAAGTAACAAGGGGTGGAACAAGGAAGTAAAGATGTTCCTGAACGTCTGAATAGTGCATCCTTTATTCTTTCCTAACCACTTTTCCTTGACCTCAAAGGCAAAGGTCATGAGGTGATGGAGAGATGTGAAGGAGAATTCCTAAACACAACTGTGGTGCTGGGAGAATCTGACTGCACTTACACGAGGCTACGTAATTATGCGACGGCGGACATTATTGGCTTGGGTCTTTAAATGTTGCTGCCACAAGGAACTGTGTGATGGCATTACCTCCGTTCCTTTTGTAATGGATGGTCCAGTGTACCCCAAGATAACGGAGATAAGAAAGGAAGCATTGAAGCACTTTTCCTTAGCATTTAGAGAATTCGATACAGCTATAGTATCATGGCTGCCACTTAGATACTCCTGGGTCATTTCACTCAGTTAGGAACCTTCCTAAGCAAAAAAAGTCCAGAGCTTATGACTCAGGCCTGGATCCTCTGCTGAAGGTTTCTTGGTTCCTGAAAACGTTCCTGTGGTGCAATTGCCAAACTACTGATTGAAAACTAATAATAATTAAAAAGAAAATGAACATGGACATGGTTTAAAAGGCTGGTTTGTCCTCTGTGTGTGTTGCAGGTATGATATCAGGTTTGATAAGGAGGAGTACGTGTTGCGAATAAAGAAGGCATCAACGTCTGATCAAGGAACCTTCACCTGCGTAGCAGAGAACCGTGTGGGTAAAGTGGAGGCCTCGGGGACTCTCACAGTGAGAGGTGAGTCAGCGTTTCATGGATCCGAGGAAAAACATACAGTAATAAACAAGACACTTTGATATCCTTAATCCAACTTATAAGTGTAATTGGATTAAACAGGAACTAGAGAAAGTCATATGAAAAAAGACAATATTTTAATCAAAATATTTAACCACATCACTTTAATTTATTCACATTTCTACACATTTTTGCACAACAAGGCTACACAGCGACCAGGAGTAAGACAAAGATCGAAAATTGGAAGAGCAACCAATCACCAGACGGGAAACGTAAACAAGAACAGGAAATTATGACCATATAAGGAAAGTGTGTCAGCTCTAGTAGTGTTGGGAGCGAAAACATAGATTTGATAAACATTAACAAAACATTAACAGCCTGTTAATATACATGATTACAAATATATACAAAATACATAAACAAATAAATGCATATAAAATAAGGACAGCAACCAGTCAATAGACAGGAAGTGATAACAAGGGCAGGAAATAATGACCATACAAGGAAAGTGTAGCAGATTTATCAGGACGTAACGTACAGCTTGGTGGTGATAGATAGATCTGATACTTCCTGAAAATATTGTTTCCTTTGGAAAAAACAAACAAACAAAGAAATAAGTAAGTAAATGTATGAAGATGACATTTAGGGAATAATGAATCTGTTTCTATGTATGATGTGTATGAAAGACAAATACTGAAAGAAAATTTTTAAGTAAAAGTATATTAAGATATTCTGTTTGCTACATTTTGTTTTTTAAATGTATGTGTGTTTATTTTTTTAATTATTATGTTAAATTATATAAATGATTAAGGCCTTTTATGGTCAAATTATACTTGGAATTTAGATTAAATATAAAATGGGTTAAAAAAAATTCTGTCTGATTTCACAAAATTATCTGAAGGCTATCATTTGGGGGAAAAAAAGTTCTGTAAAGTGAAACGATTTGGTCTTACCTACACTAAAATCCATGAAATAGACCCCCTCAGTGAGCTCACCAAGCACTTAGGTATCGCTGACATGTCCATAAATGAACCCCAAGAAAGCGATAACGGGGATTGGAGGAGGATCCCGGACTGTCCGTGATTCTTTTTTTTTATTATTATTATTATTATTATTATTATTTATACCACTGGAATAGAGAGGCCAGCTGATTCTTCCCCTGTCGTCCGACTACACCAGCACAAACACACAAACACAATGTCTCCATGACTCCAAACCAGCAAAGCCATTTCACAGTTTACTGGTGCACGCCGACCCCATGATGCACGGCCGGGCTGGGCGAGGTTAATAAAAACATTTTGCCGTAATCGCTCCCCTTTACCTCCCTCTCTCCCCTGCTTTCTCGTCCCATTAAATCAAATTGCCTAGGTGCTCCGTGGAGAGCTTTAAAGCTGCACGGGGGGTCTGGAAGACTCCGGAAAAGGAGGGTGCGTGGGGTCGCGTTCAATTTTCAGGCTTTTTAATCGAGGATTTAGATGCAGTTTGATGTGCTTGATGGAGCTAAACTCTTGGAAGTGAAAGAGAAGGGGGTGTATGCGGTGAATCGAGAGCCTGAACTCTCTCTCTCAGCTTTACTTCTGCATTAAACATGAACCCGGTTCTCTCCGTCAGCCTCTCGTCATCGTCCTCCTCCTCCTCCTCCTCCTTGTCTCAGTTCCTCACTGTCTCTCCGTCAGTGATGTACATGTTTTGCCTTTTCCTTTCTGAAAGCCGGGTGTGTGTATGTTATTAATGCCAGTCGCGTAGTTCCGATAGCACGGCTGTGAAACGTGTCAGACTTTCACCTCACGCTTTAATGAGATGATGTGAGGAGAATGTCTGGCGGTGAGACGAAGAACATTTTTTGACCCTCTCACCTCCACAGGAACCCTTAAATCACCATCAGTAGTGCCTGATCCCGCCAGCAGGAGGCGCTAGAGGCAGGATTGACTTCATTGACTTAACTAAACGAACTCCTGTAGCCAGACATTTGGGGAAACACCTCGTCCACATTCCTTGCTATCGTGACCTGCTGTACTTGTGTTTCCCAACACTACATGTTCATTGTTCATTCTAATGTAGATTTTTTTATTTATGTTTTCTCCTTCCGTTCTTTTTCTTTGTTATGTTCCATGTTGTTTTGTCTGTCTTTATCGGTGTTATCGTTTTCGTCTTGTCCACTCCGCCATTGTCGTGTCTCCAGCTCGCCCTGTGGGTAAGTACCCATCGTATGAGTATTCCATTGCATGAATGTCCTCTATTTTCTACTCTTTCCTTACGAAGTCACTCCGAAAGTAACACATTCAAGTTTCTCCTTAATTTACTAACCTGCTTTTGCACTACTAACCGGTTCTTGAGCTTGGTCCTGTTCTGATCATGCAGGTCTTGATCATTATTAATAAATCCGAGCTTTTTCATATATCCAAAAAATATACAATTTGAAGCAATGCTAGGACTAACCCTGCTTAGCAAGCCTGAATATAAATGTACAAGTCTTTTTCCACTGCATGGTACAGGTACTGGTACTGGTACTTTTTGTTTGCAACCTCACAAGAGTTTTGCCAGTAAATGTTCGTTAATCTAGTTAGTTTTATTTCTAAAACACTGTAGAATTCTGTACTCTGATTGGTCAGAAGGTGTTCATTCATTTTCCCTAACAGCAGTATGACCGTGTAGGTTCTCAGGCATCCGTGTCATGGTAGTTTTGAGTGCTTGAGTCGAAGGCAGCTGGGTTCTTGAAGACGTTTCACCTCTCATCCGAAAAGCTTCTTCAGTTATCTGAAGAAATCCGGTTGCCTTCGATTCAAGCACCTAGGATCTCCATAACAGCGGCTCTGAGAGTCGTGCAGCTGCCAATCACAGGTTTATAGTAACACGCTCATTCTAATACGCTATCGTTTCTATAGCAACGGCTCTTTCACATGGACTTCTACAGCGGATGCTCCATTAAATTAAGCACGCGTACAATCGTTGATATGGTAAAGTTTTCCGTAAGTAGACGTTTATTTAGCATTAATGGAAGGAGTCTCGGGTCAGAGTCAGAGGTAAAGCTGTTAAGTTTTCCGACTTCTTCAGGACAGACAATGTGACAAGCCGTGTTTTTTTCAAGAGTGAGCAAAAAGAGACGCTGGTGATGGAACAACTGCTAATAGCCACTATAACGTGAATGAGAACAGGAACTAACCTGTTTTGTGGACGTTTCACAGCATTAAAAGTAACTATTAATGGATAAAAAGTACGACCAGTATTAGTAACTTAAAAAATGGAATCATTAGCGAATTGCTGTGGTATACGAGGATTGAAACACTTCAGGAAGGTTGTAAGGGTGTTGTAGCTCTGCCTCGTCACACCACCCTGTCGTTAATTACTTTCATATAAGAGCCATGCCTTAAGTGTTTTATTCCTTAAGAAATGAAATGAAGCATGGTTAATAAGTTGTACGGCACAAATGTAGCATAAATGAACAGAAATCATTTAATTTTCTTATTGCTAGAATGGTGTTTACCGACATTTGTGAATTTATTTAACATTTGATTAAAATTAAAATGATTTAAAATGTATTAAGAGGTTACAGTCATATCTCAAGTTTGTAGAAAACGAATCGGCGCTCAAACTTCACGTCGTTTGGTGTTCCGTTTTGGACAGGTCTTGTCTAATAATCTATGCAATGCAAAAAAAAAATCCTTCGTTTAGTGATATAATTAGATGTTGGTAAGGTCTCAGACATAGCATGATTTATACGTTATTTCCTGCCGTGTAGGTCTGTATGCTTAAAACAGTCAGATGTGTTGTGCAGGTGTGGCCTGTCATGGAATATAATATAGGGACTTGAGTAGAAATTCTCATTCCAGGACACAGCAAGCCTCCAGTTATTAATGAGTGTGAATCCTCTTCCAGAAATACGGCCAAGAAATTTAACCCGGTGTCCAAGTCGCTTCCTGCTCAGTGGAAGGAAAACCAGCCAAAGTGTGACTTGTCATTGGCCCAAACTCCCAGAAGTGCTTTTTGGGTCAGATTTTTCTCTTTCTAATCTTCTGCAAGGTGCAACCTTTATCAGTTGGTTAGACGTGGTCAGGACCAGTCAGTTCTTCAGGCAGAATGCAACAATCACAGTTGTGTCCGAGAGAGCCCGATCAAGGTGCTTCCAAGTGAACTCAACTGCGGTGAGAAAGTGATTCGAATCTGAATCGACCCATTTGCAGGAAGTGAATCAAAAATGCTGTGTTTCAAAGCATGGAGGAATTTTGGTGATTTCTACGCTCAACCGCCTTTTGCCTTTTTTCATCATCGTAATTCTGACAAATGATTGAAAGAGTTTTATAAAGAACGTGTTCAGCCCTAAATGCCACTTGTTTTTTTCTTTCGTTTAATTTTGTCCACCAAAACTATCAACCAAGACAAGTAAAACATCAGCTCTACGTGATCAAACGTGCCTCCTTTGTTCGTTAGCAGCTGTGACGACGGCACGAAGGCTCCTTTAGAAATTAAGATGGAGTAGCGGTGTTGCTCTCTGTCAGGCTCCATGCTGTTCATTGTGGGAGGTATCGTAGCTTTGGGTACTTCCAGCCCACAAGTAATTGCTGTTCCATCTGTTAAGGTGGATTGTGTGGTCTTTCACCTACCCGTAGTCATTTACAGCATCAACAGAATTTCAAAAATATCACGAACGAAAAGTCAATTTTGAACTGAAACATATTGCAGGACTTTTTTTGTTTGGTTTCGGAATTATTGCTGTTTGATTCAGAGGAGAAGCCAAAAAGCCTGTTTCATGGTGGCACTTAAACTCTAATTCATGTTGGGAACGTTTGAAGCCAACACACCACAGATCTTCTCGGGAGTATGACAGCCAGGCGATAATACTTTATCTCCACAATAACTCCCGCTGCCGTTTCCTGCCTTTGAAGAGAAATGGGGGAAAAGCAAGCTTCTCTGACACCTTGACCTTCTCATTAGTGTGACATCTGTGGTGCTTTGCACAGAAAGTGAGTCTGAAGGGAAGTCTGGAGGACTACCAGCGAATCGTGATGGTGCTATAAGGTTGAAGCTGGAGAAGGGGATGAAGGGTCTAATTGGTTCATTAGCGTTTGCTCAGGAGGAGCGGTGGGAGTTTTTGCTGCTAGGAGATATAAAGAATGGAGACCTTGGCTTGTATTTTTAACCCCTGTTGATAAATTTAATCAAAAGAAATCTGTAGGTGTAAAACGTCATATGAGGAAAATCACAGCTAATACATGGAAGAAAGCGTTGATTTAAGTAATATTAGAATAGGTTAAGACTTTCAAAAATTCGTAATGTTTCCGGAGGACGTTTATAGTCATTCTAATCAATGCACAGTATAACCCATCTCTGAAAATCTCTAAATCTTTAAAAATGTCATGCTTACTAATCAAACCTTATTTAAATACAAACTCTATAATTCTATGTATTTTGCTTCATTATAAGTGCTTGTTAGAGGCGTGGCTATGCAAATTGATCATTAGTAGGTCACATGACCATAGCATAGTTCCAGGAACTGAATAACTTGGCTAAAAAGTGTTTCTGCAGATCGAACTATAGAGTACTGGAGTAGCAGAACCGCTCTGAATAATGCGACCAAGAAAAAAAAATGACTGTAGATCAGTGACTCTAATTTTTTAGACATGAGCCATTGTGGGTTCTATAGCAGACCCTCAATTGTGACCAGTCATGCATAAATGCATCTATATAAATTAATTATTAAGAAAACAGTTTTGGTGAATATGCATAGATTTATTTATTCTTATGGAGTGGTATGAGCAGTGAAGTGAAATCATTGCTTGTTCAAAAGAAAAATAAATTGAAGATGATTGGCCAGAGAAGTGTACACTTATTCTCCATGCCATGTTCAGAACCGACATCTCGTCTGTTCAGAGTCCGTGCCTCTAGTTAAAAGTGGTAAAACCTTAAAATAACATGGAAAAAAAGAAGTTTATGTAACAGACCATCACAAATTTTACTTGAATACCCCTGAACTAGAAGATACCGCATACCTTTAAAATTCATTAAACGTCCATAATTGGATTTTTACGAGTATCCATAGAGGCTATTGGTTTCCTTCGACATTTATGACAGATAATTTGTTGCGTATAATTCTCTGAACAGAGCAATTGATGCATAACATGTAGTTTTCCTGCACCAGTTCAGTCGAGGCATGAAGTAATGACTAACCCTCACTGGCGTAATGCTCGGGCACCGTCTGTCATTCATCCTGACTCCGCCTCCTTCCCTTCACGGATGAATGGCTTCTCATAGTTGCACTGGTGACATCCCAGTCCCTTAACCAGCAAAACACTGTTGCATGAAATCTCTGGATGTGTTGTGTTCTCTTTAGCTTCCTAACCAAGCTGTATTTGGTTTTCCGATCCAGCGCCGCCACAGTTTGTGATCCGCCCACGGGACCAGATCGTGTCTCAGGGTCGTACGGCGACGTTCCCATGTGAGACCAAGGGGAACCCTCAGCCTGCCGTGTTCTGGCAGAAAGAAGGCAGCCAGGTACGTTCAAATGTTCAGTTTTCATCCAGATTCACCTTCTCATTCACCAAATTTATACTTATTATCCATCCATCCATCCATCCATTATCTATACCGCGTTATCCATCTGGGTCGCGGGGAAGCTGGAGCCAATCCCAGCATCTTCGAGCGAGAGGCAGGGTACACCCTGGGCAGGTCGCCTGTCCACCACAGGGCCAACACAGACAGACATTCACACCTATGGGCAATTTTAGAGTAGCCAGTTGACCTAATCTGCATGTCTTTGGACTGTGGGAGGAAACCGGA
>JAQQZU010000003.1:2016754-2030257 GCA_030068025.1 Parauchenoglanis punctatus | reverse complement strand
TGACCCGGGGATCGAACCCAGGACCTTCTTGCTGTGAGGCGACAGTGCTAACCACCGCACCACCGTGCCGCCCTATACTTATTATAGCAATGCTTATTTACGTACCTGTATTACGTACCTGTAATGCGATCATTACTGACATTTCCCAGGCAGGAGATTCTCCCAGTGCACTCATTATTAAACAGAACATAATGTTGGCTTTGAACTTTTTATTTCTGTTTTAACATTTTCTTTCTGAATTAATACTGTAAATTGTAGAATTTCCCTCTCTCACTGTATGTACACGTGTTCATGACTTAAATAAGACGTAAAGTAATTAAGTAATTACTGCAGAAAGAACCCATTCACTCAGACTTGATGATAATGGGCTGGACATCCATCATGTGTTCATGGCTAGAGTGGTTAATTAAAAAGAAACACACACACAGACACAACATACACTCATAATTTGTGGCATTAAAGTGATTAGGTGTAAATGAATACAGCTAATGTTCCTCTGAAAGTCAGGTTTGGGGACCAAAAAAAAAAGAAGAAAGAATGTATAAAAATAATGGATAAAAAGGGCAGATTGGTGAGAGCATGCTAAGCATTAAGTAGGACGATGGCCCATTAGCAAAGCTTGTTCATTATCCTGCTAATTAGCAAAAACTGTTTAGGCGATCTGAATTAGCATAGAATCACCTCAACCTCACCTCTCTCTTTTAGTTAAGGTGACTGTAGAGGTGAAGTTTTCCTTTTATTATTTTTATCAGGTGGAGTTTTAACTACACACATCCCACGTTGTCAGATTTTTACTGAGCAGACGAGGTTTTAAACAGAGTCTAGACCATCGGGTTTAAACACAAGCACTCGGGTGAAAAAAAACCCAATAATAAATAAGGGATAGAAAATGCAGACCAATTTATCCATTTTAATATCATGAAATTGTAATGTGTTCATGATTCAGGCTGTTTCATCACACCTTTACTCGTTTGATATGATCGCCTGTAAAGTATATATGCCTGCAGTTTGAAGGATACGATGACCGAGCCCTCATTTGTTAAATTGAAATTTAAGTTAATTCAGAATTTTACCCACAAACTGTAGCCCTCAGGATGGCATGGTGGTGCAGTGGTTAGAACGGTCACGTCACAGTCACGTTTCAGGTCTGAATAATTTTGTTCTCATTAATTTCGGTTAAACTCCTCCGCCGTAAATACGGCCCGAAAAAGCTTAAATTCAGCAAAGAGCTGGAAAGTTTATTGTAATTCCGCGCAAGTCCACAGCAGAGTTTCCATCAGCCGCACCTCCACAGGAATCTCAGCTCAGCTAACTGTTCCACTTTCCTCCATATTGTTTGTTTGTGCAGAACCTGCTGTTTCCCAACCAGCCGCAACAACCCAACAGCCGCTTCTCCGTCTCACCCAGCGGAGCTCTGACCATCACGGGCGTGCAGCGAGCAGACGGAGGCTACTACATCTGCCAGGCGCTGACGGTCGCTGGCAGCATCCTCGCCAAAGCGCAACTGGAAGTAACAGATGGTGAGTGTTGCAGTAGCTTGGAGCCGGGCTTGTCTTGTTTTCTTCATGATTTTCCCCTCTGTTTTTTTGGGGGGTTTTTTCTTATGTGCATTTGGTTCTGTTCTAACAGAGCTATTCCTGATGTCTATATTGACACATACAGAAAACACACAAACATGATTTACATGAAAATTACACATGCAGGTTTTAGACATTTCACATATAAGTTCATTTATTTTCATGTATTTTTTTTTCCCATTTGATATAACTTTAATATGTATATTTTTTCAAATATTTATTTACTTTCACACATCGTGCATGCAGGATATTTTTATATCTTTTTTACTTTCACATTTTCTTTTTTTTCCCCCATTTTTTGTTTTTACATAAGATTAGTTTTCACCTGTGATTATTTTAAATCAGGTGATTTTTTTTAAACATGTTTACTCGATATGAAGTGTTTACTTGAAGTGCACGTTCACAGGCTTTTCACACAATCGCGTGGGACTATGAATGTGGTTTTTCCGTAAGGGTTTATTTCTAAAATGTCAAACCATTTTTTTCACTTTTACAGATGTGTTAAAAACTGACTGACCAAATAAAACAGATCCCAATCACACAATCTTCAGTTACAAAGGTTGCTGAGAGGAAACTTGTGTTTGTATGAGAGCGTGAAGAGCTTTATAATAGAACTGGAAAGGAATCACATGTGAGATCATTTTGGTCCAAAGGTTGGCTTTTTATTCTGGCTGTTAACATGTTCAGATTCACTGTTTCACAGTTTAAATTTAATGTTGCAAAATCAGTGGGACAGATAACAGCGTTTCCGTTCTGATTTCTGACTTCCTGTCATTAAAATGGCCGCACATGTTACTAGAAAAAAATTACATGAAAGTGACAAGTTTAACATGCCACATCACGTGAGCAACATGTGATCACGTGGAAAAGAATAATCGCCATGTGAGAAAATCACATGATAAATTGATAAGGTGATAAATTAAACCCCAAAAAGTGTCTTGGAGACATTACATGTCTTAAATAAATCACGTACACATTTTCAGTTGTATGACTTACTGTGTTTTCTACTATTTTCATGAATAACGAACACAAAATGATGTACATTGAATTTTAGGAGTATTTCGGGATCCATTAATCAAATCGATCCCATCCATTTTGATGTGAAAAGGCATTCAGATGTTTCATATGTAAGCATAATTTGTTTCAAACAATTAAACCACATAATGTCAGATGTTTAACATCTCGCACACACGCATGCACTGTACAGCAAATCTTTTACAATCCTGTAAATCTTTATATTCTTTTGTCGGAAAGGTTCAGAGAAGCCACTTCACTCTCCTCCTCCTCCTCCTCTTACTTTCCATCGCTCTCTTCTTTGTCCCCGTCTTTCAGTTCACCTTATTCATCTTCAGACCTCTCTGTGATTCACAAACAGACCCTGTACTGAGCGTGTCTCTGTAGCAGGAGCACTTGAGCAACACGTCTTTGTGCTGCGTTTCTATTGACGCTGTGGGCCGAGTTGGAATTCGTCCTTGAATTTTCCCTGAGCAACATCGATTGTGCAGCACAAAGCGAAGCAAGCGGCACGCCTGACGCTGCCGATTCTGCTTCCTCCCTGTGTTGTTATAGCAACTGTGCAAGAGAGGAGAAAAGCATTAGCTTTATATTAGGGCTTTTTTTTCTCCCCCAAAAAATCAAAAGAAATGCCCTTGATTTCAAGATGAAAAGTTGTAATTCTCAGTAGACTGCAACAAGTTTTAGCCTTGAACAGGAAACTTTTACAAAATATTTTAGAAAGCTGCTAACATTAGGACAAGGTGTGCCGTTGGAAAATGTTGGAAAACCACCAACATTGAAGTGTTTCATTCCTCTGAAATTTACCCATGTGAACCATTTGCTAGGTAATAAAAACCATATATTTTATCCATTTATATTTATATTCAGTGTTACGGAATGTGAAACATGTTTCTCTCTCTCGAAGTTAATTTTGACTAATTTGTCATGTTTACCAAGGAATCACAAAGCATAATCCCCTCTGTCCTGAAGTTCTAAAGCGCTGACACTGGAGACTCCTTCTGTAAATGATTAATCAACCTCTTCTAGCATTTTGTCTAGGTTTATGTGCAGCATCCGCTATACAAGTGTCTGCGTAAGTTGTTCCTGTAGTATTAGAACGAGAGCATTAATATAACCCTGTGATTTGCAGCAGATTGCACCACTGTCAGAAAATCTATAGAAAATCAGTCAGCACTTTCTGACCAATCAGAATTCACGATTCGGTGTGATCGTGTGTGCACGTGTACATGGTTTTCAAGAGCGAAAGTGCCTTAGGGCGCTTACTCGTGTCGGAATGTATGGATAGTGTGTGTGGGAGGACGGTGAAGGCAAGCAGGAGCAAGGGATTAGTGGAAAAGTGTAGTATGAGAGTGGAGGATCACGATCGCACCTGCAGTTCTACCAGCGTGATTTAGTGAGCCGAGGGGCAACAGGAGTCCGACAGGTTCAAGGAGAAACGTAATGAGAAATTCCTGATGCAGACAGCACCAAGGCCCCTTTAATCTAAGAGTCCAAGCATCTCCTCATCAATCTGTCATGTCATTCTGGCACACACACACACACACACACACACACACACACATTCAGTTGAGCTTTTTCTCGTCACTCCATCATGGCTTCCAAATACACATACTTGCACACCAGCACCATCACTCTCACAGACATGGATTAGATACTGTCTGATCATAGTGAATTGCGGTGCTGGTTTGAAGGAACTCAGCTTATTTCAATACACCATCTTACTGTTGAGGATTTTAACATAAAAAAATCCAATTTATAAAAATGTAGATCTTGGGTCTTCTTAAAACTTCTTCAGTTGTAACTTGAAAATGTTCTTGGGTCAGATTTTGTAAATTCCTGGCTGGCTCGTCCATTAATTTTTGATCTTTAAATAAAGACCCAGGGTCCGTGGTCCGATTCAAAGCTCAGGTTCTTGTAAGTGTGGAGATTTTCCTCTATATGTCTGGGTTTCTCTGGGTTCTTCAGTTTCCTCCCACATCCCAAGAACATGCCATTAGGTCAAGATCATCAGGTGTGCCACTGAAAATTATCCAGTTCCACTTAAAATCTGCGACAAATTGATTCTATACAGCTCTTGTTGAGCATTTAGGGTTGGACTGTTGGTGGTAGGAGAAGTCTAATTAAATGCCTGAAGGTGGCAATACGTAGCACAATTAGCCTTGTTAATTTCAGACAATATAATTAGCGATGCAGGTAGACTATGATGCCGGTAACAATGCTAAAACTGAACTATGCTGATCTAACTTTGGATCTAAGTTTTTGGATATCTGCTGCTGTCATGGCAGACAGAGCTATTTCAACATTGCTCCCATTTTCAAGTCAAGACTGCTGTTTATTCTTAACAATTTTCTTGAGTTAGGTCATGTCTTTAACAACTCCTGGCTGGCTCACCCTTTTTTAATGTATGTGTCTACTTCTATAAATTATAGCAAATTGGTTGTGTAGAGAGCAATTTATTTTCGAAGGAATGTTAAACTGCAAATTTTTCATACAAAGAGTGAATTACCTGAAGAGTGAAGCCTTATTACCCAAAGAGTGTGTGACTGGCCAGCATGTTTATTTGCGTCAGACCTAATCTAAACTAATCAAAAAATGCTTTTTGATGCTAAATTTGTTTAAATATCTAGCAAGCAAGGCATCAAGAAAAGTGTAAAAAGGACACAGGAAGGATCCAAATTTATACAGTCTAATAGCTTTTTTATGATGTTTTGATGATGGACTGATAGGTGCTCAGCTTCAAGCATAACCAATTACTGAAAACAATTTAGATTTGACGATACAGCTTTAATTTCAGAATAATAATTAAGTCACTTAATGATGCTAGCTTTCTGACTTGCAGGGGGAAAGAGTAATATATTGGAGCATCTTTATTTGGTTTAAATTAAGCTTAGCTTAATCCACCTTGATATATTAAGATGCTATCTCTTCAACCCCTTTGCCCCGTTCAGCATTCCTACAGAGATTTGAAGAGTATAAATACCATCCTTCATGGCAAAAGTTAATGCTGGAAATCCACAGAGATGAAGTCCTGCACCACATAGAGCGGTAAAGAAGAAGAAGGATGTTAGGCGAAACAATCAGAAAGGTTAAAGGTAGATGCTGTAATTAGTACCCTCAGGTCTGCTCTCATTAATCCATACCAGCTCATTATAACAGCCTCGAGGCCAAGAGACAATGTATTATTCACCTCTTCGAGATAAAAGCCTGCCACCGGTCCAGGAATTATAGATTACAAGAACCTTTTCATCCTAGTGCTTTGCAAATATTAGGCCAACATTTTTTTAAAAAGAAAGGAGAAACTGGGAATATTTGGAATGGCAACAATAAGATGGCCTTGACAAAAGATCACATATTCATGGACAAAACTGCAACCTAGTACGTTATAATTTATAACAAAAATATTTTCCTCATGCTCCACAGGTGTGGGTTATTAACATACCTCTCTTAACCATAATAACTTATTTACCCTGACCACACACCATTATAGAGCTATATATTTGGAAACGAGGGTGCTGTAAAAGTCAAAGAACTCAAGCAGTAGGAAAAAGCTAGCAAACCACCTCTTGCCCACCACATCAGTGAACAGAACAAGAGTCAGCTCTTCTGCTGCTTTTTCCCAGAAAGCATAGTTATGGTCCTGTGGTAGAGCCACAAAATCTGTGGCCAGGTCTGGCATTCTTCTGCTTCACAATATAGAACTTAACATTTATCTCCTCATTAGGATGAATGTGATGGCTGAAGAGAACATTTACAGAACACATCAAAAAATCATTATATTTTTGGTGTATAACTACTGAACTACTTGAGGATTTAGTTTTATAGATACAACAGGACACAAATCTACATTATTTTTAGGAAATTGCTTCTTTTCAGTTCTTTGAGCTTGAGCGATGTGGATCTAGAGATCACCAGGATAACTAACAAGCCACACAAGACGCATCTATTTGTCCTGGTCAGTGGTATGTTGGGTCCAAAGTCCATCACAGGAACACTGGATGCAAGGTTGGAATACACCTTGAATAGGATTGGGGCAGTTTAGCATAGTCAGTCAGTGTTTTTTTTGGGAGGTAAGGGGAAACCGGAGACCCTGGAGGAAACCTACACAGACAGCATGCAAAGCTCCACAAAGACAACTATCCATGAACCAGCTATGAATGGCAAAAACCAAAATCTAAGCAGAGTTTCAAGCGACAACTGAAACTCTATAAGATATAGGTTTGTCCTGGCACCTAGTGCATTGTGTAAACTAGTTGAATAAAATGATTCCTCCAGGAACTTTTGGACCTATGTAAAAAGAGATGTTTTTTAAAAGGAAATCATCCATTATTAGGGTTTAACATAGGGTTTTCAGATAAGAATAAACTGAAGTTTATGTTAGAAGGATTTCTGAGGTTGTGTAAAACAGTGTCAGTGGTGGCTCAGCAGCTAGGGCTCTGGAGTACTGAAAAAGGTCTTGTTATTGCGAAAACTGTCTACCCATTCATTAAATGTGAATGAAAAATAAAAGCCCCTAATGTAGGTCTTAAAGGGCTAAATCATGTGTTCTCTTTTGGTCAGTGTTGACAGACAGGCCACCACCAATCATCAGGCAAGGTCCAGCCAATCAGACCCTTGGTGTGGACAGTGTAGCTCTGCTAAAGTGCCAAGCATCAGGGGAGCCTGTACCCACCATCAGCTGGCTGAAGGATGGAGTGAGTCTGCTGGGTAAAGATCCACGCATGTCCCTGCAGGAGCTGGGCAGCCTTCAGATCAAGAACATACGGGTGAGAGTGAAAAAAGGAAAACCACTTCTTTGTGATTGGTGTAAATTTGTAGGGAGCAGTTTTCCTTCACTCAGATTCCTTTTCTTCACCTTTTTCGAGTGCTGTATAATATTAAACATAACTTCACTTGGCATAATATACAAGGCAAACTTTGATAGATGGTAAAGCACATGCATCTTTATTTATTGTGTGTATATGTGAGGCTGGCTGTCAAACACTATGGGTGTCTAAGTATGATGTATAAGCTTAGCTGTATTTAATCAGATATTGGTAAGACACAGCGCATACAGGCAGAGGGAAATCATATTGCATTAAAAAGATGAATGCAAAATATTGATTTCTGTAAATTGTTTGATACTATCACTTAGTTATATGACAGGTCTCCCAAGCATCATTTGTGGAAGCTTGGACAGAGTCCAATCACAGAGATATATCCATACACACACGTATACTTCTATATTGAATTTAAAGTCCCCGCACCCCTCCATTTGTCCTCGATGGAATATCCATTATGGCAGACAGAGCTGCCCAGCACTGACATTTTATCTAATAAATGAAGGCAAGGCACAGTGATGAAAGGTAACAAACAATGCAGGGAAGATTACATAAAGGCAGGAGGGGATAGACGCCAGCTGTCATCGGTCCAGGGGGTTTCAGCCACTGGCCTCTCTAAGCGCATTAGCCCACCTTTTGTTGTGGTTGGAGGGAAAGTTGGTAAATTTGCCAGCAGGGTAAATGTAGGAGCGTTCAAAACTGAATTCATTAACCACATTAGCATCAGCACTTACCACAGATTGCTCCATGTAAATCCATACAAGTTGGAAAGCTTACACTGGCATTCTAGCATTTTCTGGATTTGTTATATGACGCATCACGGTAATGCTGAGATGTTGAGTGGATTTTAAACGAAGAATTAAGGAAGTTAAATCTTTTGGCAGCTTTCTGATTCCGGGATCTACACCTGTGTGGCTGCTAGCTCGAGTGGCGAAACATCATGGAGCGCCTTCCTGGAAGTGAAAGGTACACCACACGATAATCAACAAGTCACTGAGCAACAAGTCACTCCTGTCGCTTGTAGTTTGTCTAGTGTGGTTGTGTGTATTGACTTCAGTCTGTTGTTCCACGTGGGCGTCGTCTGTCCAGGTATTTTAAGTTCCAATGAGAAAAAGCCGTAGCCAAAACATGCAGCTTAGAGCGCACTATACGATTTATACACATCACCTTTGTTTAAAATATATTTAAGTTTGATTTACATGTTACATCCTAGGCTATATGTAATCTCACCTGAGGGACCTGCTACTTTATTTCAAGCTTTATTTTTCTATTTTTGACTGTCAAATGGCCAATAAAGCTGATTCTGATTCTGACAAAAAAAACAGTAAATGGGAACTAATTGCAGGTAGGGTCTAAAGTCGTGAAGAGTGAGGAACTGAAGAAACACCAGACCACAAGCGGCATAGGATTGGTCCGAGGAGTCATTCGAACCACTCATTTGGATTTATCACTTCATCATGCGCTACTAACTAATATTAAGTTCTTAGTATTGAGAAAACGAAATGCCACCTGTCGCTTTGATCCTTTATAGTGTGAATGCAAGGTATTGGTCATTATCACGTCCAGAAGCTTTCAGGTTTATTTCAAAAGCACTTTTAATAGTAGACTTCAGGACAAAGCAGATTTACAGAAAAACCGGATGTAAATTTAGATTCATAATAAATGAGGTGACGATGGCTAGAAAAATAACAGTGGAGCAGCAGAAAGTGAGTCACAAGTAAACAGTCTTTTTTCTCTCAGAATCCGGTGGGATGGTTCTGATCAAGAACAAAGAAGAGGGTGAAGTTCCTGGACCGCCCTCCAAACCTCAGGTCACTGACGTCACCAAGAACAGCGTGTCTCTGTCCTGGCAGCCGGGCCTGGCCGGAGCCTCGTCCATCACGTCATATGTCATCGAAGCATTCAGGTATGGATGAGTGGAGTGGGATATTGCATCTGGCTTTGGTTTGAGCTCCTCAAATAAATATTGCATAATAGCATCTTTTAGCTGGTCATTATGCATAAAACCTGCAATGTGTATCTAATCTGTGGCTCCCTTAATGTCAGCTACTTTGCAAATTCAGTATTCTCAATTTACCATCGAGTAAATTACCTTCCTAATGTTCAAATGAAGTCATCAGGTCTTTATTGGAGTCTTACTCATTTGCAAAATGGATTTTTTTTCTGCATCTTTCAGCCAATCTGTGAGTAACAGCTGGCAGACGGTAGCGGATCACGTTAAAACCACGCAGTTCACCATTAAAGGCCTCCGACCCAACACCATCTACCTGTTCATGGTGCGTGCTGTGAACACGCAGGGCCTGAGTGACCCGAGTCCCATGTCTGAACCAGTGCGGACCCAAGGTAACATCTCACTTTTTGTATATTCATATTTTACTGGAACTACATAAAATAGAGATTATCCTGATTTTCTTCCTGGGGAAATTATTGGACAATTTTACAGTAAAAAAAAAGCAGTACTTTCAACCACTTTGTGGTTCCAGAGAGGTCAGGAGTTGTTTTATTGGGAAACGGTCTAACCTCAGTTGGTTAACCTGTACTCTAACCATCAGATAAACCCATTAGGACCCAGTTCAGAGCAAACATCTTTCACTTTTGGAGTTCGTGATTGAGTTTGGGCCATCCCTGCTAGCTTAATGATCATAACTGAGAGAAATGGCCAACCTCAAACTGGAAACAGATTCGATTAAAATACCATGAAGCTCCCGGTCTGTTCATTAGGCCTGGACGATAAGGTCTAAGTGCAGAGTACAGGTATGCTGCCTTGTAGCACAGCACTGTTCAGTTTTGGCTTCTGATTGGTTGATTTATTTTCTATAACAGCAGCAATGACAGTATTTCTTTCTGTAATTCCAATCCTGGGTTTATATGAATAGGCTTTTTGTAATTATTGTTTCCATAGTAACGACTTACACAGAAACTTGTATGGTGGACACAACACATAATCCAAAGCTAACAATAAATAATAAGCAATAAAGAAAAACATTCATCACTGGCCGTATGGTGAGGTTTTCACTAAGGGGACGTTTATTTAATGTTTATGGAAGGAGTCTCCAGTGTCAGCTCATTGTAACTTGAAGTTTGCAGGACTTTTTCTGAAACATGACAATTGAATGGTTTGTTTGTTTGTTTTGACAGGAACGAACTTGTCTCACAGACGTTCCACGACATTAGATGTAACTATAAATGGATAAAAAGTACAACATATCATCTGTTTATAAATTTAAAATTGTAATATTTGCCTAATTGCTATTGCTAATGAGCTTTGGGGTGGGAACAGTAATGCTGCTTCGTCCCACTGGCACTTTTACCCTTACAGCAGTCTTTTATTTCTCACCTAACATCCTGTTTGCATCAGTAATCATATTAGGAGTGCAGTATATAGGGTACATGTGTAATTATTAATAGAATGCTGGTGAATCTGTCTAATTTCTCTTTTATGTCTGTAGATATCAGTCCTCCAGCGAAGGGTGTAGATCACAGGCATGTACAGAAAGAGCTCGGAGAGGTCATCGTCCGGCTACACAACCCTGTGGTCATCAGTCCAACCACCATTCAGGTCACCTGGACCGTAAGTCAGATCTTTCAGTACTTTCAGTACTCAGTGGAAGTGGAAATTAAACTCCCTGCGTTTCCAAAGCCTGCTCCTGGCTCTCTCTCTTCATCACTGATTCTTAAATCGCTGCATAATTGATGTACAGTAGAAACTCTTTGTCTTTGAAAAGTGCCATTTTGATTAATTGCTGATGCTGACTCAAATATGTTTGGAGGAAGAGAATATGTTCATGATTGCCCTGTCAGTCACGCGCAATCACCATGGAAAAACACCAGCAGCCATCTGGTGCTTCATCAATCAAAAATCTGATTTCCTTCTCGATGAAGATAAACAGTTAAAACGTACAAAAAGTGTGGTGTAATTAATCGCCGGCTTGTCGCTTAAAACCGCTACGTTCTTTTTTCTTTTCTACCTTTTTTAAAACATCGTCTCACACTTTCAAAGTCAGTAATGACACATTTTCTCAAGGCTCATATGAAATTGAAAAAAAATTTTAAAAAATCCAACACATCACCACGCTTATTCAAATTCCGAGCTTGTTATTGTAATTTAGGTGGCATTCTTTTGTTACCCTGGTGCCAACGTTTGTGGTGTAGCTGTAGTGGTTATGATTTTGAACCCCATTTGCTGTGGCATTACAAGAGACACCAGCAGTCGTACCGAACGAAAAATAAAATTCTCTCGGTGGAAAATTAAATTCACTGAACGGGAAAGGACACAGAAAGTAAAAGGTACACATTTGCTCCTGGTCGTGGTTACTTTCACATTGCGCTGACTTTATCTAGGTGATTTGTTAATTCATAAATCTTGGCCGTGTGAGCCAATAGAATGCAAGAGGGCGGGGCTGTTTAATAAGTCCAAAAAAAAATTAGCTGTTTATTATTAAGTAATGCTCATATCAGGCTTGCCTCGTTCTTTTCTTGGCATTGATTTGGTCATATTGCAAATAAATAAATAAAATATCACTGCATTTGATAAATTGACACCTATGGATATATTTGTTCAGCTATTTGAGGCTTATTTATACGTAGAAATTATTTTCAAATTAAACTTTTGTTTAATATTTGCTCAATAAAACGTACTGTTGTTTTATTTTAATGGCTTCGATCAAGCTTTGTTATAGAAGTGTTCTCAGTCTCACAGGAATTATCTTATAAATAATCACGCATCGTGACCCTCGGGCAGCCAGGTCTGTTTTCTGTAAGCATGAAACTCGTTAGCATTCCTGGATGAAAAAAAAAGTTCGAAAGCTGTAGGGAGGAGAGTCGATGAGAGGAACCATTCAGCTGATTTAATCTGGCTGAAGGGGAGAAAAACAGCTGTTTAATATCTCTGCCTGAAAGCCGAGCTATCGGCTGCCCTCCAGCTGAACAGCCATTAGAGTGAGTTATGCCTCGTTATGTCCTTCTCGCTTGAAAATCTCACTCTTCTTCCGAGCCGCGGCTGGCGAGTGAGTCGAGGTGGCCTTCATCTTCTAGTGTGATGTGATAATCGTGCAGACGTGACATCTCAGTTGCCGAAACAGTTGTGCTTTGTTTTATTGTTCACTGTGCAGATCTGCTCAGTTGGACCTCACTTATCATCTCGCTGTGCACAGACGGATTTATTCATGTATATGTCACCGGAGAATTTACACAAGAGATTTGTTATTCATAAAAATCCTGTTCGTTTGACAGAAATCATTCATATCCTACA
The DNA here is from genome assembly GCA_030068025.1 of Parauchenoglanis punctatus. Classification (NCBI taxonomy): domain Eukaryota; kingdom Metazoa; phylum Chordata; class Actinopteri; order Siluriformes; family Auchenoglanididae; genus Parauchenoglanis; species Parauchenoglanis punctatus. Next base: position 2,017,595 of record JAQQZU010000003.1, on the reverse strand, counting down.
TTTTGTTCCTGTGAATATTTAGGTATAAGGAGACTCGCTAATCTGACCTGCTTCAAATCGTATAATTATCTGCGACTTTATATACTGATTACGCTGTCAAGGTTAGCGGTTCCAAAACATATCCGTACATTAAGACAAATAAGTTCAATTAGGACAAAAGTAATGGCGCCCTATAAAAGAGGTTGATGTTTCTGTTGCGCTGTAGTGGCTGAGCTGCGCTATTGGAAGATTTGGCACAAAACGCTTGTTTTCTATGATTTTCAGTTGTCCGATGTTTTATGGGTGTGGCTAAATTTAAATCACCTGTGCCTTGAACAGGTTTGGTAATTTGCATTTAATTGGCACTTATCATCACTCGCACGTACAGTGAGGACGACGGAAATCACGGAAATGTTTGTGTGAATTAGTAGTTTGATCTGGCTACAAAAAACTTTATGAAATGATTGATAAATGAGGGCCAGTGTGTGAAGTTGGAATCATTTTCTATGTATAAGGTAGGAATTTATATATTTCTGTTAAGCTGCTTTGTGACAATGTCGAGTCTTAAACGTGCTTTATAAATAAAACTGAATTAAAATTGAAGTGATATGTTCATAACATGTTAGGATGCATTTATAAGGAATTTTGCACGTTTTTACAATTGCATATGGGAATGTATTGCACTTTAGTTATGAATTATTAATAGAATGCATTATATGTAAGTATTATATATAGGCATAGTGCATTCTTAGTGATCCATAAATTCATTTATGAATGTAGATATACATCCATCCATCCATCCATTATCTATAGCGCTTGATCCGTCTGGGTCGCGGGGAAGCTGGAGCCAATCCCAGCATCT
>JAQQZU010000003.1:1968923-1993229 GCA_030068025.1 Parauchenoglanis punctatus | reverse complement strand
CACACACACAGCCATATGCTCACCTTCACATCTCTATACGTTCTCCCTGCAGACTCCCGTCATGACGTCCATACATTATTTCACAGTTTCACCTCAACGTTATCACCATGTTGTTAGGTTGTAGATGATCACAGCTTTCCAAGCATGTTTCTTATTTCCCTGTGCATCCGGCTTTAGTTCAGCTGTGTGAGGTGATTTCAGGTGTTTTTAAAGATATTGGATAACTTTTCAACAACATTAATATATTGTAGCTGAAGCTGCATTTCATTCGAATTAATCTAGTGAAAATAGTTCAAGTTTGAAGTAAAATTACTCTGAAATCTGAGGTTTGTTGAATTCTTCATGCCGATTGGGCGGAAGGTGTTGATTAGCTCGCTCTTTCTATTGTATCGTTTTTTGTTGCAACAGATCATTCACAGATCATAAAATGTATGTAGTGTTATTTTACTATTAATTCAAAATTGTAATCATCTCGGCAAATTGCTTCGGTAAAAGAGGAATTAAACACTTCAGGACATGCTGTTCTTCTGTAATTCTGCTTCATCACACCATCCTGTCACTGATTATTTTCCGGTAACAGCGTGACGCTGGGAGTTTTATTCTATTCAAATTTAAGACAGATTTTTGCTTTGTTATTGTTAGTTGCTAATTTCTAATTTGAGAACCTGAAAAAAGCCACATATCAAGTAAAACAACGAGAGAGAAATTTATTTCCGTTTTTTTTTTTTACTGTTGATAAATATGACTAATTGATAGTAAATATCCAGCGCTAAAGTTATATCCTAAGTACGGGCAAATTCTCTATATTGCTAGTTTCACATGCTTTTAAAGATTTTATATCATGATTTAATTTCATCTGTGGATCTCTCTCTCTCTTTCTCTCTCTCTCTCTCTTTTTTTCTCTTTCTCCTCCAGTCGTCCTGGTATCCTAAATGCCGGCGAGGCTAGTTATCCCTGGCTAGCGGACTCCTGGCCGGCCACCAGCATGCCTGTTAACAGCAGCTCCGGAGGACCCAGCGACCTCGGGAACTTCGGACGTGGAGGTGATCTACTGCACGCGCTCGATTGGCTACTGACTGGCAGTTAGCATGATTAATCAAAGAACAAATCACTCACTCTGTTTCAGTTAAACATTTCTGTATCCAGCATGATCAAATCATATGTTTACCTAAAAGTCACTCGAAAATTTGTCATGAAGAGCTCATGTAGACCTATAAACACTACTTTAGGTAACGTGTTGCCATGTACTATGGTTAAACTTTTGGCCCTCCTACATCTCATCAGCTTTCATAAAGGGCTAATATAGGACTCATGTAGCCCAGTGCCCTTAGGTTATGCATTACTGTATGTAATTCCATCTGAGATTAGAAGCATTAACCCTAATACACCTTATCACTTGTTATAAAGGGCTTATGCAGGTTTTATGTAGCCCTAAAACACTGAAGGCCAACACCTCGCCTACATCTCCTTAACTGTCATGAAGGGTTATGTAGGGGTCCTGCAGGCCTATAAACTCGGTCCTAAAGTAGGACATTATTTTATGTGGCGTAAACTGAGTTCAGCAGATTTTGGCTTACTCTCCCACATCTGGTCATTTGTGGATTAACTGCTGACTGACATCTGGCATGATTATTTAAATACCACTCTTTAATCAAATATTGAATCAAATATATTCGAATCGCATTGAGGACATGAACAGGATGGATGGATTAAAAAGTGAGGAATATTTAGGTGGCCACCATAGCAGCTCCACTACAGGAACTTAGCTAGCTACCTAGATAGATAGATAGATGGATGGATGGATGGATGGATGGATGGATGGATGGATGGATGGATGGGGATGGATGGGGATGGATAGATAGATAGATAGATGGATGGATGGATGGATGGATGGATGGATGGATGGATGGATGGGGATGGATGGGGATGGATAGATAGATAGACAGACAGACAGACATATGTATAGATAGAAAAATAGATGGACAGACAGATGAATGGATAGTTGAATAGATAGATGCATGTATGGGAATGGATAGATAGATAGTCAGATAGATAGATAGATAGATAGATAGATGCATGCATGGGGATGGATAGATGGATGGATAGACAGACAGACAGATAGATAGATAGATAGATAGATAGATAGATAGATATACAGACAGATGGATAGACAGATATATGGATAGATAGATGCATGCATGGGGATGGATAGATAGACAGACAGACAGACAGATATAGATAGATAGATAGATAGATAGATAGATAGATAGATAGTTAGATAGATATACAGACAGGCAGACATATGTATAGATAGAAAAATAGATGGACAGACAGATGAATGGATAGTTGAATAGATAGATAGATGGATGGGGATGGACAGATGGATGGATGGATGGATGGATGGATGGATGGATAGATAGATGGTGAATGAGTGAATAAGTGATCAAAAAATGAAACATAAGGAAGTTAGGCATTAACATAAAAAGAAAAAAACAGATAGATTTTAGACAACAAAATATTCCTCTTCCCTTTATAAATATGCAAAGTGGAACTCGCATATTCTAATATTGGAACTAATGTTGCATCACCTTCATTTGCATACTGGAACATGATAGGCTGTTGTACTTCATGACACAATAACCATTTTTGTCACATATTACTTCAAAGGATGCAGCGAAACACTGACAATTACCCGCTTTGACGAGCCTGCGCACTCAACTTTAAATCCTGTAAAGGAATATAAATGATGAAAACATGCTCGTCACTGAGGGGATGCTAGTAAGATGTATACCTGTATGCATACGGCATGCTTTTGTTTGAATACACATTTATACATCACAGCACTGAGACAGTCCCATCTAGGTACCCAGCAGTGTGCTGTCAGACGGAGAGTAATGGAGAGTGCTCCATCATTCCGCATAGAGAGATAGAGGGAGAGAAGGAGGAGTGCAGAGAGAGTGTGGAAAAGAAACGATGGTCCTGAGATGGGCGGTGAGTCGTGAAGGACAGACGCAGCTTGAGAGGCGCAGATGCGGACGCTTCCTCCGTGACTGTACATCATCTCCCCTTCAATGGGCTTACAGACACACACACACACACACACACACACACACACACACACACACACACACACACACACACACAGAGTGGCAGAGTTATCCCTGCTTGGGCAGCGAGCGAATCAAAACAGTGCATGAAAGGTTCAAAATGCAAATACAGAATTAAAAGGATGCAACGAAAATGAGTTATTGGAACTTACGTTATTCATATAACACCTATATAACCCCATGGATATTTATAAACGCTTATTCCAACAGGTGCCATTACTCACAAAGACTGCTTTTGTCAGAGTTTTCTTGACATAATGTTGCATTATAGCAGTATGTCGCAACACTTCCTTAGCAACAGTATTCTTAGGGCTGCATAACACCTACATATGACATGAACTTGCATTAACATTTATAAAGGCTTCCATCCGTATAATAAATCAAGACTACAGCTATAAATGTAATAAGATTGATATAACACTTCATATGAATCCTGTATTCACAGTTACAGCAAGTTTTACAGCGTACATGATACTTTATATATGATACATTATAATCCCTGGGAGTAGCTGTCACACAGGATTTGCGTAGGTCATATTTAGCCCTATTAACAATGTCTTACAATGTTGTCTATATTATATCTGTGATCTGAAGCAGCTCTAACTGTCCCGCATCTTGTCATGCGTTATAAAGGGCTTATGCAGGTTTTTAGTAGATCTACGTGTAATATGTATTTTTCTTATACGGTGAAATCCGAAATCGCAAGGGCCACTACCTATCTCGCATCACGTTACTTTTTATAAAGGGTTAATTGTTGTTCATTGTTAAAAGTGTCATTGTAAATGGTGAGTCACTTGTCGTAAATAGCTTATGCAGGCTTTATGTAGCATTAAAAACACCACGCTTAAGTAAAGTGTTACATCATGCTAGGAAATCACTGCGTCTCTTCGATCTCAAGACTTGTTAAAGGGCTAAATAATCTAGTCTCTTGTCATAAAGGGCTTATGCAGGTTTTATGAAGCCTGTAAACACTGCCATGAATAAACGCGTTGCCTTATACAGTAGCCGTGTTTCCATTAACCCCTCTTAATGCACACTGTGAAATTGCGACTAAAAAATAAGGAACGGAAACACGTGAATTTCAGAAATAATATTGCAGAAACGTTTTTACGCTCGCATGATTTGGTTTTTCAGATGATCCGATAAAGGAATATTTCACGAAACCTAAATGGAAACGCAATTTTTTTGCATTTCACTCACATGACGTGACATGAAGAGCAAATGCAAATGCTCCCTTTTTTTCATTCATTATTGTTTACTGTTTAAAATGTACGTAGAAGCACTTCATTTTATTAAGGCAATAGTAGTTTCAGGTCCAAGTACAATTGGTGTTCTAAGGAAATGAGCTGTAGGTTCTACTGAGCATCCTGCAGAACTTATCTTGAGACTTTGTCACACTTGGTTCTTATTTTTGCAGCAAAACCCAGCAGCCTTAAATTTTGTGCTGGAAAACTAATGTTTGGAAATCTAAAATGTTTTTGTACGCACTCGATAATGTAGAAGTCATAAACATAAAAAAATATATAACAACGTATATGCTAAAAAAAATATGGGGGTGTTCTATAACTTTTGAGCGAGAGCGTAGTTCACTTGTTTCTTCTCGTTACTTGTTATAAAGGGCTGAAGTAACAAGTCACGTTTTATAAATGCAGGTTTTATGTATCTCTATGAACACTGTCCTAAAGTGTTATTGGATGTTGTGTCATCTTTCAGAAAGATACAGCAAAAGCCATCTTGTTCTCTTTCCTTGATTACCCTTTTTCATCCCTCTCTCGTTCTCTCTTCGTTGTCCAGATGTCATGTCCGCTGGTCAGACGGATAAAACGGGTACCATGATGTCTGACGGCGCCATCTACAGCAGCATCGACTTCACTACTAAGGCAGGATTTGGTAGCGCGAGCCCGGCGTCGCAGGCCACGCCGTACGCCACCACGCAGATCCTCCACTCCAATAGCATCCACGAGCTGGCGGTGGATCTGCCCGAGGCCCAGTGGAAGAGCTCGCTGCAGGCCAAACAGGAAATGGCCAACCTGGGCTACTCGCTGCCTGATAAGAACTCCTGCAACAACAGTGAGTAGCGGTGGAGAGCACTGAGTGTGTTCGTTATTGTGTTCGTTAGTGTGTGTGTGTTGTTAGTGTGGCCTGGTGTAATGAGGCCAATTTCCGAAATGAGGCCAATTTTTCTCTCTGGAGATTACCTCCAATTTCAAGTTCAGATTTTGTATCCCTGATCATTTGCAAGTGCGACAAATTTCTAACATTTAGAAGTCCATTGAGGAAGAAGCCGCTTTAGATTACAGTAAAGAGTTTTTTTTTCTTCTTTCCTTTTCTTTATTCCCTAAATCTCATGTCTAGTACTGCAAACATCCTACATATACTTTGTATTTCATTTCCTTCTTAAACACAACTCCTCTAATTAAGCTAAACTAATTAAGCAGCTGCTTTGAGTCAACGTGAGCGCGTTAGAGCAGGAAACACAATAAACACGCACACGACAACAAATCGAGGATTTGTGTTGCACCATTTCATTTTAAACGTGCTATTAAATTCGTAACCTCTAATTAAAGCCTTAATTATCTGGGATGGATTCTGATTGGCTGCCGTGACGGACTCACAAGTCAGACATTTGGTACTTTTGTTTCTTCAGTCCATAAGTAAAATAAATTAAAATAATGTATATATATAAAAAACTCCCAGTCATTGTACAGTTGTCTAATTTGTACAGATCTGTATTGTTTGGAAATTTTACCCATCTCAGCTGCGGAAGTAAAATTAATTTGTGATTAATTTGGAGAAACAGGATTGAAGTTAAGTTCAGTTTCCGGTAAAGCTTGTAACAGGATTCAATAATGGTTTAAATGTGGTTTAAAAAATCCTGAGCATTTTTTAAAAGTTTTTAGTAACCAAACAGTTCAAGTTTGGTTTTGTAAATGAAAGCTTTTAATATATTATTTTTAACATATTTCAATATACAGATATTTAATTTTAAACAAAAATGATAATAATTTTGTGCATAATGACCTTTTATTTAAAATATTAATAAGATGATATTTATTTAATCTAGATCCTCAATTAAGTTTGGAATGTGCACAAATGAATTAATTTCTAGATTTGTTAAGTCTAGGCAGAGTTTTAAAGTAAAAGTGTAGAGTGTGTGTGTGTGTGTGTGTGTATGTGTGTGTGTGTGTGTGTGTGTGTGTGTGTGTGTGTGGCATGGGGGCTGTCGCTCTAACTGCACGTTCTGCATGCGCTTGTGCTTGTCGTGCCTCTCACCTGACGCCACTGTTTTTGACCTTCGACCCCACTAGCACTCCTTTTCATTCCCGACTACCGATTGGCTGACGGATTGTGTAATAGAATGCCGCACAACCAATCACAGGATTTCAGCACCACCAGTTCCCACAATAGCTCAGAGCGGAGCGGCAGTCTGTCAGGTTGGTATCTCACTGGTCCAGGATCCACAGTCACCACCTCCTCCTCCTTCCTCCAGCTCCATCCTAACTGCTCCATCATCTCCATCATCTCCTCCCTTTAGTCCAGCTCCTTCCTGCTTCTCACACTTGGCTGAACACACTCTCACTGCAGGAGGCGCTGTGTAGGTCAGGAACACCTTCATCTTAGCGTTGCAGGAGAACATGTAATGATAGGATGGAAGGGAAAGTGAGCGAGAGAGTGAGTGTGTGAATAGGGAACGAAGGAGGGATGGTAGTGAATGAGTAAGTCAGTGAGTAAAGGGAAGGAAGAGAGTAAGTAAGTACAGAAGAAATGATTGATATTAGAAAGGAAGGAAGAAACTGAGTGAGTAAATGAGTAAATACGGAAGAAGGAAGGAAATAAATATGAAAGGAAAGGAATAAGGAAAGAAGAGAAATGGGTAAAAATGAAAGAAGGGAATGATTGAAGGAAGAAAGGAAGAATGGACTGACTTAAGGATGGAAGGAAAGAAGGAGGGAATTAAGGAAAGGAATGAAATAAGGAGGGAATTAAGGAAGGAAGGAAAGAAAAATGGAAAGAATTACAGAAGGAAGGAAGGATGGAAAGAAAGAAGGAAAGATTTAAGGAAGGAAGTGGAAGTGGGTGAGAACATAAGTAAAGAAGGAAGGAAGGAGGGAACGAAAGAAGGAAGGAATGGATTAAGGAAAGAGGGAAGAATTAAGAAAGGAAGTAGAGGTAGGTGAGGACATAAGTAAGTAAAGAAAGAAGAAAAAACAGAAAAAAACAAGAAGAAGGAGTTAAGTTAACAACTTAACAAATTAACGAGTAAATAAAGTATGTAAATAGGTGAATAGGGCAAAGGGGAGGAAAGAAGGATGGATGGATGGACAGACAGAAGGAAGGAGGGAAAAAGAATGAAGGAGTTGATGAATGAAAAGAGGAAGGATAGAAGATAGGGATTAAGTAAGAAAGAGGAAGTAGTCACAAGATAAGAATAAAGGAAGAAAGAATGGAAAGAAAGAAATAAGGAATGAACAAAAAGTGAGTGAGTATGGAATAAAGACTAGTGTTCCCGATAAAGCAGATTAGTGATGTTAATGATGTGATTATAAATCTGTACGTTACCTGGAGTTCCATTTTTACTCTCGTACATTTTTAAACACTCAGCTTGTGCTCTTTCCGATCTTGGGAAGGAGTTTAGTGGTGAAAACATTCCTGTATTAATAAGTATTAGCCAATAAGACACTGGAAAGATACACTGAGAAAAAAAAGTGACATTTCCCAACTGGCTGTGTGATTTATTGATGAACTAACTGTTCGATTGATTCATTAATCAATGCATTGATGGATAAAGTGTCCGCACGCCTCATTGCACCGAGCTCTGAGGAAAATTTGTAATAACACCGATGTCTGCTTTCTCTAATGACGCTCCTGCACCGTGCACACGGCTTCAATTAGAGCTGCTTGAAAAAAACAAAACAAAGGAAAGCATTGAATTTTTTTGAAAAATGTTCAGTGAACACAAAATGGGGTCAATGAGGCATGGTTGGTGTTCTGCGTTTGCTTCTTTGGCTTTGTACTAAAGGCTAATGTAGCTAGAACTTTATCAGAGCCTAACATCAGGAAAGTGTCCTTAATCACATCTTTGAGGTTTGGCATGAGGCCGAGTCTTCTATTACCCGCTAGCTGCATTAGCATAGAAGCTAATTACGTGTTATTCAGTCATTCTTCACCCAGAATACTAAAGTCACAGGCAACAAAAGAGGCTGCCTGACTACATTTGGTGTAAGTGGAAAGAGTTGTTATTTTCTTTAACCTTTACGAGTATCGACTTCTTTTTTTTTTTTTGGAGAAAATCAAAAAAAGTTAGGCTTTTCTTTATGCCAGGTCCGGACAAGGGTTTTATTATAAAAGCAGACAAATCTGATGGGCAAAAACAGAACCAGAATGGAGAGGCGACACTGGCAAATATTCAGTAAACATGAGGAAATGAAACGCACGGGTTTAACCAGGTTAAACCAGGCTTAGGGGGAGTCCAGGAGTGTGGATTTAAAGCTTGAGTTAGTGATCTCAGGACCAAAAGTAAGTGTACAGGTCATGTGATGAGTCAGGTGATTGGTCTGCACTGGCAATTAGCTTTAAACATTCGTTCCCTCACCAGTCGCTCTTTTTTCTCTCTCTTGAAGTGAATACGTTTTTTTTAAAAATACGCCTCTATCCTGAAGAAGTGAAAGCGTAAAGTTACAGCTTTACCTCTGACTGTTATAAAGCACTGACACTGGAGACTCCTTCCATACGTGAAATAGCATTTCCTTACAGAAAACATCACCACATAAACGATTTCACGTTGTTTCCTGAGACAATCTGTTCTGTCTGTGCGCGAGTTGTTACTTTAAAAATGATAATCAACACCTGACCAATCAGAATCCAGAATTCTGCAGCGCTATACATTAGTGTAAAACACTTTAATAGCTATCTGAAACACGTACACGCTCAATTCAAATCGACTCTCATTCCCGATCAATCACTCGTGTAGTGAGTGATTATCACTGTCGTTTATACCAACCGAGATCCCGTCTTCTCCATCTGTCTCTTTCTGTCTTTCAGCGAAACCACAAGCCAGAGACTTTAATCATGGCAAAGATTAAATGTTGTGGAGTCCCAGAATACACCCCAATTACGAGTCTGGAGTAGATTTAGATGAAAAAATATTCCAGCTGTGCATATATCTTTGTTAGATTATATTTAAAAAAATACCAAAATGTCTTAGAATGTGAACCTGAATGATGGATTTAGATCAATTCTATGACTGTCATCTAAACAGATCTGAACATTTGTAATAACATGCATCATTTTATGGTACATGATGTTGTTATCTTGCGCCTTGGTGGTATTTTGAAGATAAATGCTCTTATATGAAATTAGATGGGAAGGAGTCAGAAAAATGGAGTGCTGTATATCGTTACACACGGTGTTATTGAAAGCACTTGTGCCTCAGGAGAACCAATTTGGTCCATTTACTGTGGAAATCTGAGCAGAGAAGATATCTCTTCCCCTGTTTGAGTTTCCGACGGCTTAGAGAGAGAGAGAGAGATTTACTGGGTTGAAAACTACAAGATTGAGAGGAGAGCTGAGGCATGTATTTGCATTTACTAAGAGCGATGCCATAGGGCAAGTTGCTCTTGATTGTTTCCTGAGCTAACACATGTACTCAATTTGTTCGCCCTTGGACATTGTACCTTGCTAGCTCAAATAATTAAGAGATATGTGGCTCTCCAAATTCGTAACGAATGAAATTTTAATTGCAGATGCGTCATGCAGGCGGATAATAAAGGCACCGCAGAGCAGCGTGATGTCAGAAGTAGCTCTGAGGCTGAAAAAGTCATGAATATTTTGGTATAGAAATAATTGTTTTCGATGATCTTACAGGTAAACGTTTAACACGCAGTCCTTTTTTTTAAACTCGGATTCTAGGTATGAAGTTCAGTTCAGCTTTATTTATAGATCTAAATCCATAATGATAATTGTTAGGAAAACTTTGAGAGGCTCCTGAATCATAAAGGAACCCGATTCGCTCCAAAGTTGATTATTTTCCTATAATATGTTTTATTCCTCTTATAGTGCAGCAATTTGGAAAGAACTTTTATCTCCCTTTTGAAGTCAATAAGGCAGCGTGTTGTGTTTCAGAGAAACCACAAACCACAGAAACTTCCCAGGATGTTTCACCATTGCTTCATGATATAATTAGGAGATTTGTGGCTGTACAAACTAATACCACACAGATATGTCTCGCTTTCTTAACCTTAATACCTACAGTAACATTTCAGGGAAAATGTCTGTCCCATCGGGGTTTTTTTTTCCAACTGAAATAACTAATCGGTTCTTTAGAGTTTGTACCTGCTGAATAGCTAGAACCCATCATCCAAGCTCGGGTATCCAACTAAATATTCCAGGTCCAGTTTCCTTCTTAACAAAGGTCTGGATAAGAGAATAACATGTTTGAATGGGGACAACACCTTGGCAAGTGAAAGTATTGTGGATAAAGTTACATTTATCCAGTATTTCTTATTACTATTTTACAATTAACCATATATACAATTATTAAACTTATATATCTAAACATTATCAATTTTCTTATTCTGTTGGCAGGTAATTTTTGCTTCTTTCTAGAAATTAAAGCTTAAAATTAGATTTCACGTTCCTGAAAGAAATACTAGTGCTTGCGAAAAATTCAAATTTAAGCAAGATAGATAGATAGACAGATCGGTATTAACATGGAAAGAAAGAAATATGTTCAATTGGTTCTGATGGGGGATAAGAAAGAAAGAAAGAAAGAAAGAAGTGCAGAGAAAACGTTATGCTGTATTTATGTAAGGTACGACGACCTACCAACTTTCCCAACTTCGGTGGTTCTAGCTTTTAATCTCTAGGAGCAGTTTGGCCTCCAAAAATGAATTGACGCCAATAGGAGGAAACATGAGGGATGAAAAAAACAAAAAACAAGGAGTGACAGTGTCCGATGAGCTGCCTTCAGCTAAACCATTTTAATAAATATACCTGATTGGACACACAATTGGACACAAACTTGATAGAGTGTTTCTGCAAAAGCTAACTCCGACCCTAACTGTAACCTGAACTGTTCACACTCCTTACCAAATATGCGAATTAGTATAAATTTGCTAATATGAAAAGCTAAAACATCTTTTTACCTTTAATAATTACCCAGTATTTTAGAGTTTCTGCCACAGTTAATAACTGGATCCTAGAAGGGAGCTGAGATAGAAAAGGTTAGCATCTCGGCGCCGTTGTTTTGTTCCTATTTTAGCTTAACGAATCAAGAAAGCTTTCGTACACAACAAAAGCACTTTTTTTTCTAAAGACAGGAAGCTCAGTAAGTAGGCCACGGATTTGAAAGTGTGAGTCACGGATTGTTGAAAGAAGCAGGAGAGAACGCTGTGAGAGAGAAAGGCAGGCAGGGAAATAAAGGGAGAGGTGAAAACTCAGATGTCAGAGCAGCTGAATAGAGCGGATGGATGAATACGTGGCGTGTTCTGCTCTTAAAGAGTCCTGCCTTGTTGAAATGCATGAAATTCTCAGTTAAAACGCTTCTGACTCACAAATGAAGTCTTTCACGGTGCTCTCGTGTTTTGACACATCGCTCCAGAGTGCCTCCGTCTCAATTCAGCTCAGCTAATAAAACTCAACTTTGCACTCGCACCAAACTAAAGATCTGTCCTTCATTTCCAAACACAGGCCTTTGAGTCGCAGCCTGGTCTTTGGATTTGAAAGCTTCTCGGTTAATTCGCTTCCTGCCAGCATCGACTGTAATTTCAGCACCGGGCCAAGCTCCTCTGCAGAGTGCTGTTTGCAATATTGATGTTCACCAGAGAGAGAGAGAGCGAGAGAGCTGGACAGAGGAAGTGAGGCAGTGATTGAGCGATCACACCATCTCTCCATTTATTGGCCGAAGCCGAAGTGTCGCCCAGAGGAACGATTAGGAAACTCAATTACTTCCCCCACTCCTCTTCCGCCATGGCCGCTAGTGCCTCCGGCCTGTTGCTATTTTTTTATTACTAGAATGCTTTATTCATCTTCGTTTGACACCTCTATCCCTCCGACTCAACCCTGAACGCCTGTGGAACAATATCGCTCCGTCAACAATGCACTCCACTCTCTCGGACTCTCTAACAGAGCGCAGCACAAGCATCAGTCTCTACATGACAAATCTGCTTTTACCTGCCATATGTGGTTCTTCTCCCAACTGTTACCACAAAGTCTGAAGCACACAATTGTACAGAGTGTCTCTGTATGCTGTAGTGTTACAGTGTCCCTTGACTGGAACTAAGAAGCCCAAACCTGTTCCAGCATGACAATGCTTCTGTGCACAAAGCAGCTCCATGAAGACATGGTGTTCAGGTTAAGGTTGGAGTGGAAGAACTGGAGGTTCCTGCACAGAGCCCTGACCTCAACCCCACTGGACACCTTTGGGATGAACTGGAACTGGAGCCTCCTCGACATCCCAACGTCAGCGCCTGACCTCACTAATGCTCTTATAGCTGAATGAACACATTAATTCCCCACAGCCGCGCTCCGACATCTAGCGGAAATCCTTCAGAGAAGAGTGGAGCTCATTATAACAGCAAAGGGGAATAAATCTGGAATGAGACGTTCAACAAGCACGTATGGGTGTGATGGTCAGGTACGATCTACAAAAATGTTAGGAAATAAAAATATCTTCCAGTCAAATTGATCTTGTTTCCTATGATACGATTACAAATATACCAAACAAATGAGTATTAACCTTATTTCTAGACATTACTCATTTCAAGCTTTATATTTTCTAATGCGTTGTTCACAGACAACCGATGGCTTTAAAATTTTAAAGAAGAAAAATAGCCTGCAACTAGAACAAGATATTTTAAAGCTTGAAATGAGAACAAAAAAAATGAAGAAATAAAGTTAAATTTTTTTTTTATAAATTTGACTATTGTAGATTATTTTTACTTTCTAAGATGTCTGGGGTTTTTGTATCGCGTTAAACATACTCAAGCGTAAAAGTAAATATTTCATCTGATCAGAAATTAATAATCTAGACATGATTTTTTTCCATTATTAAATATTTATTAAATATTCTGCAAGCTCAGAGAGTCCTAGAATTTGGGGAGCTAATTTTTAATATCCCAGTTTGAATTAATAAGGTGGCATGGGACCATGGGAAGTGAAGGAGAACAAAAAAAAGAGCCAAATCCAGCAAAGGAGAAAGCTAGCTCAAAAAACAACTTAATGCCATGTTTTTGTGGGAAAAGTAACTTTTATTACTTGTCTGAAACCAAGTAGCCATGCCATTTTGTCTGAAAACATCATTCCGTCTTCAGTTTGCTGTTTGTGTGCATGACTAATGCTACACACTGTATTTGTCTCATGAATTAATCAGAAATAAAAATCGTGTAAATAAAAAAACTATTTGCCATTAGCTAGAAAATGACTTGCTGCCTAACTAGCTACAATGTAGCTACTGGATTGCATGCTAGTCTAGCCTAGCATTAGCAAAGAAAACACGCCAGTTAATGTTAGCATGTTAGATGGAGTTTATGCCTTTCAGGGTCTTAAAGGAATCGGCATATTTTATGCAAATTTATACAAATTTGTCTTGCTGCCTTGCCAGATACGGGAATGGATGCTAGTCTAACCTGGCATTAGCTAGCGCATGTTAGCCATTTATAGCTATAATGCTAACTATAGTGTGTCGCAGTCAAAAGTCATCACAGATGATGAATTGTTATAATTGTTGATAGCTTTTATTTCTACATTGTGGAACTTGATTGGATTCTTGAAACTGAAATGTAAATCAATTATGTCAGAGCTTGTTCAACTGATGTACATGCGGTCATTTGTAAGATGAGAGGGGAAGAGCTTTGAATACTTGGAAAGGGTAAATAAAACTTGAAGGAGGACAAAGTAATGTTTGTTCTTGGAATTAGAGTCTTCAATTTCAATAATACTTCCAATAATACACCCCATCATCACGGAATGACTTACAGAAACATCGGAAGTTTTTGAACGAAAATCAAAAGCAGTTCATTGAAGTTTTTTTTTCTTTCTTTTCTCTTTTTGAGGAGTTAATTTATAGCCCGCGTTCTGGCATAATATGAAACGTCTGAATGCAGACCGCAGCGTGCTGAGCTGCCCGATAGCAAACGTTTTTAGCCACCGAGAGCAAATATAGATCGCTCTCAAGACGAAAGGCAGAAGATGACATATTCCAGCACCGTGCACAGGCTGCTTTTGGATTCGGCTACGTCAGGGAAAGCTATTTTCCGCTCGAATAGCGCCACAGGAGGAGAACCATGCAGAGTTAAGCGGTCATGTGTAACGCGTTAATCATTTCGCTTAATCAATCCTGCCACCTCTGCAGCGCCGAGGCCAGATGTCCAGACGTTCACATTACAAGCTGTATTCCTGAGTTCTGATCTTTCAGCCTTGACGGTTCACATAAGCGCTCGGTCTGTCGTGTGTGGTTACTGTGAACGTACATCTGACTCAAAATGACATGTTATTTTACTGACGTCTTGATGGGTTGCTGCGAAACAGTTTGTCATTGCTGTAGCAAAACACAAGCACTAGCATCTAAAGTTGAGAAGGTGTGAGAAAAGGTTAGATGAACAAGTGTTTTTTTTTTTTTTTTTGGCATTTTTTTCTTGCTTTGCTGACTTGCCAAAATAATAATAGTTGTAAAAAATTTTGCCTAGTTAAATCTTCATGTTAATCTTTATCGGAATATATTATGCCAATTTCAATTTCAATTGTAGTCACATGACCATGTATAGGATATGAATACCAATCTGGACCGAAGCACATTAACGCATCCCAACCTCATGCTCTTTGCAGAGCTTTGAAAAAGAATACACACTTAGCTCTAATAGCTTGAGTTCTCTGAGACTATAATACTATTTTAAACCTTTTTACACTTGGCCGTGGAGTCTTGAATAAGGAGTGAAACATTGGTGTAATCTGAGCTATTATATGCAACATGTCACTTGTGCGTTCTACAAAATATTCACAAAATGGTAGACAGTATGTAGGTGAATTAGCTAATTTTATCATCCTTTATATATTTAAATAGTGTTTCTAAGCTAACCTTTGGGTTGAAGATGTACCGAAATAATTTTGAATTTGAGTTGCAGTCACTTGCAATTGAACACCTTCTAAACACTTGAAAAATGACTTATTTAGCGTTCATGGAAGAAGTCTCCAGTGTCAGGGGTACAGCTGTATCTTTACGTTTTCCAATATCTTGACAATACAATCTGAATTTGTTGTGTTATTCCTTCATAAATAATTTTCTTTAAACATTCATCATTGGAAAATCATTCATTATTATTAGGAACCAGCTTGGCACGGTGTGTTTAATTGCTGATATATGCCATGTCCGGTATTAGTGATGCAATTCTGTTCCGAAGCATTACATTAAATGTGGAGTTGTTCTGTTCTTTTCTTTTCTTATCGTTTCTGCTTGGTCTCGTCATGTTTTGAAGGCAGCAGAAATGAAATAAACTGCCGCAGACTTCCATTAGAGCTTCAGGCCGAGCTGATGTGCGGAAGGCAGACATATTTCACCCTCCTTTCAAGGGAGGTATTGACAGAGCAGAGGAGGACAGGACGCTGTGCAGCCATTTGTCTCTTTGTCTCTCCGCCTGTCTATTCTTTATAAACCTCTGAGTTCAATCAGTCGCTCTGAAGCCTCTTTTTCATGCCCAAGCCTCAGGAGTGCTGTTGTGACAGAACGCCGGTGCCTTGAAGTGCAGATAAACTCTGAGTGAGATAAACTGAAAGGGGAAAAAAATATTTCAGGTGTCATGAGATGGTGAAATCTGAATTAGCCCTGGGAATTGGAGAAGTGTGTGAGGCTCTGACAGAGCACAAGCACATGCAGATCGTTTGATCGTGCTTTATTTTTCCGTTTTGTGTTGTTTTTTTCTTAGGTGGAAAAGGAGGAAAGAAGAAAAAGACCAAAGTAGGAGCCAAACCCCCGAAGACCAACGGCTCCAACTGGGCAAACGTCCCGTTACCACCTCCTCCGATTCATCCTCTACCAGGCACAGAGCTGGAGCACTTCACCACCGAGCACCACGAAGGAGGGGGGTAGGACTGGCCGAGAAACCTCCTCTTTCATCTTTATTCGCTTAAAGATACAGCCGTCTTCAGAATTATTGGCACCCTTGGTCAAAATGTGTTAAAATATGTTGCTAATTCACTTCATGTCACATGAATTGCAATTGGAGTAAATTTATTCTAAGGAAAAAAAATCACCGACAAAAACGCGTTTTTCACAATGATTGGTACTCCTGGAAGGGTGCCAATAACAAGTCAGAGTTATAACAGCCATGCACTTTGGGTATTGTGTTTCTTTTCTCCCTCACTTGTATACCATGAGCAGAATTTTTACCTTTTTTTGGCCGAGTTTTGTTTTAAAATTGCGTAACGTTTCCTGTTGCGTTAAGAGAAGTGGGTGTCTGAGGAGCACTCAGAAACATCAGGGTGGTTTTACCACTTAAGTCTCTTGCTCAAGAGGTGTGCTTGCCTTTCAACCCCATTAATTTCCATCTCAGAGAGTCATCTAGCTTAATAGGCTATCTGGCAAATGAGGACTCCTCTGCACTGTAAATCTCAGTCGTGTCTTTAACGGCTCCAGATTAAAACTGTTATGTCCTCTGGGCTGTGCACTGACAAATTCTTTTAATGAGCATTGGCTTTATGATGTGTATTAGTGCAGCGTGTAGGAGCTGAGTGTTAGGAAATGCAAAACACACTCATTCTGCTGGGAGGAGAAAAAGAACTCTAAATGGAGTGGACTCGTTTGTGATATGAAAATATCAGCCTTTGTAGTGCGACTCGAGGAGCCAAGATTTTTTGGTTTGCTATTGAACTTGAGAAGAAACACTCTCACCAAAGCTCATATGGAGGGTTGTCAGGTTTCCACAATGGTCCCATAGAATCAGATACATAGATAGATAGAAACTTTATTGATCCCAAGGGAAATTACCAGAGTGGCTAAAGACAAACATTCACAGACAAACTTAAATACAATAAATCAGCACAGTGCAAAAAAAAAAAGAAGAGAATCTAATGGAAATCTATTAGGATAGTTCTACTACTATTACTACTACTACTGCTATTATTAATATTAATAATTATAATCGCACAAAAAGACTTGAAACTAGCCTTGTTTAATCATTCTTTTTCTTCTTTTTCTCAAAGAAGGCAAGTTCACATTGCTGCACATTTCTGATTTGCTGAATATATCTGCAATATGTGAATTATGCATTAATAATTACAACCCTGCTCACATTACATAAGAAAAGATCACGTTGCACTTTGTATAGAGTTGCGTATCTTTACAGAGCTCTTCATAAAAATAAGCATATCATTATTCCTTTTTTTTTTTTTTTTTAATAAAATGCGATTAAAAATATTTTAAAACGTATTAGTCCATATGCGAAAAACGGAAAACATCCTGTGAGCGGAGGGTCTGCCGGCTGAAACGCCGTGTTGATGAGAGAGATCAGAGAGATTGAGTCTATAGTAGCTCAAATAATCACTCCTTACAACCATGTTGAGCAGAAAAGCATCTCAGAATGCACAAATCATCAGACGTTGAGGTGGATGGGCTACTCTAGACTCTAGAGACTGTCGTGTGTGAAAATCCCAGAAGATCAGTAGTTTCTGAAATACTCCAACCAGCCCATCTGGTACCAACAACCATGCCACGATTAAAGTCACAGAGATCTGTTAATTAATAAAACTGATCCTGTCCAAATTCTTCACTGTTTCACTCAGTCTCCGTCTGTGTGTGGTGTTTTCTGTGCCGTAGCTATGACAGCGAGGGTTGGGGACACCCTCTGCCCGTGCAGACGTACCTGCACCAGGGAGTGGAGGATGAGCTGGAGGAAGAAGAAGAGCGTGTGCCAACTCCACCTGTCCGCGGCGTGGCATCATCTCCAGCAGCCATGTCCTTCGGGAAGCAGTCCACAGCCACGCTGACCCCGTCTCCTCGAGACGAGACGCAGCCCATGCTGCACGCACATCTGGATGAGCTCGCACGGCAGTACCAGCTGGACATGGCCAAGCAGGCATGGTGAGGAGTAAGGACTAGCACGGGATGTGTTGGGGGGTTTTCCCTTCTTATGTT
This sequence comes from Parauchenoglanis punctatus, assembly GCA_030068025.1. NCBI lineage: Eukaryota > Metazoa > Chordata > Actinopteri > Siluriformes > Auchenoglanididae > Parauchenoglanis > Parauchenoglanis punctatus. The sequence continues at coordinate 1,974,998 of JAQQZU010000003.1, read as the reverse complement.
TGAAAACTGTTGATTTTACAGAAGATTTTTAAAATATATCGGACAATCTTTATATTCATCCTTTCCTTCCTTTCTTTCTTTCTTGGTTTTGTTTCCTGCCCTTTTCATGTCCTTTCCTCCTTTTCTCATTTGTATGCTTTTGTTTTCTTTCTTTCCATCACTCTTTCTTTTGTCATTTATTTTCTTTATTTTGTTCTTTTTTTCAATTCTTTCCTACTTTTGTTTCTTTCCTTCTTCAATTTCTTTCCTTTTTTTGTAACTATTCTTGTTTCTGTCCTACATTTGTTCTTTTTTTTTTTTTACTTTCTTCATATTCTCTCCCTTTCCTTCATTATTTAGCTTTTTCCTTCTTTCTTTGCTTCCCTTAGTTCTGTTGTTTATTCTACTTTATTCTTCTTTCATTTCATTCCTCATTTTGTTTCTTTTCTTTTTTCTGTACATAGATACATACATTTCATTTTCTTTTTTGTTTGTCTTATTTAATTTCTCTAATTTTTTCTTTCATTCATTTTCTTTTCTTTCTTTCTTTCTTTCTTTTACTCCAAATGCAGTATTGGCACAGTGCAATGAAATGAAATATAAACTAAATACAAAGGTCCAGACTGTAATTTAAACCAAAAAATGTTCTTTAGATGTATAAATATAGACTGCTCTCAGACTCATGACCACAGCGTTTAACTTCCTGGCAAAACCAATTAATCACAATCCTCTGGCTAATTTTCCAAACTTTCTCTTCAGACCTGGAGAGAAAAAAAATCAAAGGGCTGGAATTAATGCAAAAACCCTATTTAAAACTGTTCGCTGGTGCATGTCAGCATCAGCGTATAAACTATTCCTTTTTTATGGCTTTCATGCAAAGCAAATGAGCCACATACTTCATCCTGTCCCTCAGTCATGAAAACTGGCACATGTTCATTTCTGCACTCCCTCACGGGGAATAGGCTCCACTTGTCAAAAAGGAAATGTCATGTTACTTGAGTAATGACTATGTTGCTTCAAGTAAATCTTTGACAACAGGGAAGAGCCCATTATTATATCCAAATCAGAGGCATAGCCACATCAAAGATGCTCACGTTGACACTCACGTACACACCAACACGCACGCACTGGGCCTGTCAGCGGACCTGGCTGTTTAGGAGGTGACAGCCACGGTGCTAGCATGCCTGTGGAGCTTGGTATTGTGTCCTCCTCAGCTGCAATTAGCGAGGTCATTGTGTTAGCATGCAAAACGCAGCCGTGTTGAATTAGCCGAATTGTCCCAATTCATCTGAAGCTTGACGTGGAGTGTTCCAGGAATTGCAAATTTGCCGTGACAGATACCTCCTCCTCTACATGTTTCCCATTCATCTCGCTGCGTCTCTTGACACCTTTTGTCTCTGGCTGACATCCTGTCTGAGCCCACACTCAAATATGGAAATGGCTGGGTTTGGCTTGATGTGTGTATGTGTGTGTGTGTGTGTGTGTGTTTGCTGATGTGTTTAATTTTCCGCAGGCACATGCAGGGAGGCCCGTATCCTCCTCAAGCTCCTGCTCCTCCTGTGGGCTACATGTCCAGCACCCTCTTGTCCGACATTGAGACCGATCTCCCTGACGAAGATGAGGATGATGATGACGAGGAGGATGAAGATGAAGGTTATGAGATGTCACCACCGCCGCATCGGGGCATCGAACACACACCAGGATCCAGCATTGACAACTTAGACAGCTCAGTAACAGGTGAGGTACTCCATTCACTCCATGATACAACGAAGCAGAAATATTTTGAAGACAACTGTGATATTTAAGGAAGTAAACCCATAATGTTTGCACAGCAGTATATAACAACCATATTTTGGAATATAGTATGGAATAGTATGGTATCGCATAGGATAGTGTGGTATACAGTACAGTACAGTATAGAATAGTGTGGTATAGCATAGCACAGAGAAGTATACCATAATATAGTAAAGTATTGTGTGGTATAGTACAGTATAGTATAGTGTAGCATGGAGTACTGTGGTGCAGTAGGATGTAATAGTATGTAGTATGGCATGGTATAGGATATTATAGTATAGTATGGTATGACATAGCATAGTATAGTGTAGAATAGCATAGTATGGTATGGTATTGGGCGGCATAGTATAGCATGGTATATAGTATAGTAGAGTATGGCAGAGTATGGTACAGTGTGGTGATACTAGAGGGTTTTATGGTACTTAATTTATCCTACACAATACTGTGGTTTTACTATGACATACTATGATCATAATATAGTATAGTATTATTTTACTGTGGTATACCATGTTTCTACTATACTATGGAACAGTGCTTATACCATAACATACTATGACTTACTAAATTCTATGGCTTTCTATAGAATATTATGCTTTTACATATGGTAAACAGATCACAATTTAGTATACTGTGATCTCAGTATGGTACACCATGATTATACTAAACTATACTATGTAATATGGTTATACTGTAGTATTATATGTTTTATAGTACTCAGTAGAGAACTGTGGTATTACTCTTGTACTTTAATACACTGTGATTTTACTGTGGTACATCATGGTTATACTATACTATACACAACAGGACTCTATGGTAATGCTTCACCATACTATGTGTTTTATAGCACCACTGTGGTTTACAATGGAACACTATGGTAGTACTCTGGTAGAGTCTGATCATAGTATAGTATACTGTGATCTTACTATGGTACACCTTGGTTATAATACTATATTTATTATACTATACTGTAGTATTCTATACTATGGAACTCTATGGTTACACTATACTATGGAACACTGCTTAACCTATAGTATACTGTGTTTTTTTATTCTATTTTATGGTTTACAGCAGAATATTATGCTTTAACTTTGGTACACTGTGACCATACTAAACTATACTATGCCACTCTGTGGACTACTACAGAATACTACAGATGCACTACACTGTATATGATTGAACAATATGGTTATATTGCAGTACACTATGTTTTTTATACTACCATTCTGGTTTACATTAGAACATTATGGTAGTAGTTAGGTACAGTATGATCATACTGTAGTATACTGTGACTTTACATGGGTATACCATGGTTATACTCTACTATACCATGGAGCTCTATGGTTATACTATACTATGGACAACTACTGGTAGGCTATAATAGAATAATTTTTATGGTACTCTATAGTTTTGCGTTTGTAAAATCTTATTTGAGGTTACATGCTCATCTTGCTGTAAAAGTAGAAAATGATAAGTGCAGCTCACAGTCTTACTCTACTAGAGGCATAACTGTTTAATTTGTTTTTTTTATCTCGGCAATCTTTTCCCTATTTCAAGCAGTTTAATTCACTGCAATCCCTAGCTGGACTCCAGCATGAATTGGGACAAAGAGAAAAATCCAACTGACCTTCAGAATCAGAAAGTCCATTATGCATCAGCTCCTTCTGTGAGGGAGATCACAGCACCCTTATCCAGCCGCAGATCAAATTTCAGCTGAAACCCGCATGCAGGTCAGCGATAAAACAACGGAAATAACAGCTTGCCAATGATTCCTAATCTGAAAGCGACAAATTTCATCTTATCGCTTTGTGGTAGCAATTGGCCATATTTACCAGAAAGGTATTCACAAATGTTTTTACTTACATGTAGCATGTAGAGATATAATTTGAAATACACTTCCAAATTTTACACAAATTGTATGAAAAGGCTAAAGAAAATGCTGGGTTAGACTTTGTACCCTTTCTCATATTTATATGATATTGAATGAACTCCAACAACAATCCATACATATTTGTATGAGATCAGGTGAGAAATCAATACTTTACCAGATTTGCATGTGTTTGGAGGAAAGGAAGGCCATCAAACCCTGCCGAAGTTCACATCATCCCTTTGTGAAAATGAGTGTATTCTATTTAAATTGAGTTTGTTCAGGAAGTTGTTCAGGGCCAAACATTACTGAATTAAAATTAATTGAGAAGAGATAAGAAAAGTCCATGAATTTTAAAAAAGGCTATGAAATTGGGACGAGTAAAAAAACAGGAAAGTAATGAAAATGACAGAGAGAGAGAGAGAGAGAGAGAGAGGGAGAGATCAACTGAAAGAAAGAATGAGTAAGAGGAACTGGAACTGCATCACAGGTATATTGCCACCCAGAAAAAAATTGGAATAAGTCTCACGTTCAGTTATTTTCCCCATTCCATCCAGAAAGAGTCATTTCCATTTTTACAACGCATTGAAAAGGTTTTATGAGCCGTCTGTCATAGCGGACACGTGAAGGGTATGACATCAAGGGGACTGGAAACAGCGAGTCTCTTCTAGGAAGTTAAAAGCATGATGGCTTTACATGAAGGTTGGCGTAGGCTGTATAGTAGTATATGTTTTGTCACAATGGCTGACACACTTCATGCTCTTTTTCCAGCTCTTGGTGGAGGTAATTTTTCAGACTGATACCCTTATGGGTAAGGTATTTGATTTCAGGCAACACCTCCCAAGATCAGCGGGGGATATCAGATTTATGAAATATAAAAAACAAAATGACGTATCGGGTGAAGTGAAGAGAGAGGAGGTTAGGAACTGTAAAAGAAAGCAAGGGCGCTATATGAAAGGAGCAAAAAAAAGACAGAGAAATTGGGAACTTGACCTGGAAATAGACTTGGTAGAGCTATGAGGTGCACTTTTCTCTGTGGTTTGATGGAGCGGTAACTTTGCCGGCTTTGAAACCTCTCTGTGCTGATATATTTAGGGGAATAGAAGGCGAAGGCCTCGACCTAATCTATTGCACCTCCCTGCCGTTGCTTTTCTCTGCAAACACCTCCATTTCCCTTTATCTCTACACCAGGCTGCCTCTCACCCAGCTCAACTGACAGACAGAGAATGAGAGAAAGAGATCACAACTGCTTTTTTTCTAACAGAGGTATTGGAAAACATGCTTCTGCTGGGGGAAAAAAGGTGTAAAAGTGTGTATGGATAAACTATAAACTTAGAAAAAAAAAAGGTTTAAATTGCTTATTCCCTATAGTTTACTATGGTTTGTGCTACTCTGTTGTTTACTACAGAGTACTGTGTACAGTATGATATACTGCGGAGTCCTTTGGCTTTATAGCAGTCTAATGTTTACTACGGAACACTGTGCTTTTACCAGGTTACACCCTGTGATCATAATATAGTGTAGTGATTTTACTGTTGTACATTATGATTTACCCTGACATACTATGGCTATACTATAATATGCTATATTTTTTGTTTATTTGAGAGCACTGGGGTTTACTATTGTACACAATGTTTATATTAGTTTAGGCTTTAGAATGCCATAGTTGTGCTACACCATGGTTATACTATATCGCATTATACTCTGGTTTTACTGTGCTACAGTATGGTTTTACTATATTGCACTACTTATAATGGTACACTTATGGGTATACTATATTATGGCTTTAGTATGGTGCACTATGGCTCTTCTATATTCCACTATACTGTACTGTGGTTTTACTATGGTGCAGTATGGCTCTCCTATATTGTACTATACTACAGTTTTATTATACTATTCAATATTTCAATAATACTACACTATATAATGCTTTTACTATGGTACGCAATAAAAATTCTTATATATTATACTAGGGTTTTAGTATGGTACAGTTTGGCTCTACTATACTGTACTATACTTCAGTTTTGTTATAGTATGCAATACTTCTGTTATACTACACTATATAACAGTTTTATTATAGCATACAATATTAATTCTTCACTATGGGCCTATACTGTGGCTTTCCTATGATACAGTTTGGTTCCATCATACTGTAGAACACTATTACTTTACTATGGAACACTATAGTTCTACTATACTGTACTATACTATAGCTTTATTAATGCAGTACTTCTATTACACAACACTATATAATGGTTTTACTATAGTACGCAATAATACAGCTTTCATATTGTACGATACTATTGCTTTACTGCAGTACACTAAAGTTCTATTGTATTACAATATATTATGTGGCACACCGATTACACTGGGTTACAAAAAAATTTTTTTGTGAGTTGTCTAATATATTTCTGCTGATTTAACATATTTCTGGCCCA
>JAQQZU010000003.1:1952684-1967865 GCA_030068025.1 Parauchenoglanis punctatus | reverse complement strand
TGGATTTAGCGCATTAAAATTATCCTAGATCAGCTATAAAAAGTTAGACCTTTTTTTCACTGTTGACCAGTGTTATATAATATTCTGTAGTATACTACTAGGGTTCAGCTATGATATACTTTCATCCTATTATATTGTTCTATACTATTGCTTTACTATTGAACACTACACTGTACTTCTACTCTATTGTTATTATATAGAGTTACTATATATAGTTACTATATAGTTTTATGATGGTATATTGTAGTTCTACTATACTGCACTATACTATGGTTTCACCATGGCACATTACTGTTATTCTATATATTTAAGGGATCTTTGTTTTGTCTTCTGGGGGAACCTATAAAGGTTCTGTTTAAAACTGTCTGTGGAGTTTGCCTTTTCCTTTTATTTTCATTCATTTCAATTTCTAATCATGTAAAAAATAATAGTGCTTTTCAAGAAAAATATCATTCTTATAAAAAAAAAATCTAAACATTTTTTTCAGTTGTAATGTTATTTAAGAGGTGCCATAGAGAACATAATAGAACTGTCATAAACACCAGAATATATGAGGTGTTCATTTTCACAAGGGGAGGATAAAATAAATAAACAGGCAATTTGAATTAAAACTCTTCATGTGAAAAGAAAGCAAATGTTATAAAGAATATAGTATAGCTTGTCATCACCATGTGAGTGGTTAAACTCAGGTATCGCTCTACCTCTAAATGTAAAGTGTACATTTGCACAAACAGCCATGAATATGGTCGGCTTCATTTAAGTATTTTATCAGAGACTGTGCTTTATGAGCTTTGTAACGTCTGCAGTGAGCTCATTCCCAAACCAGCGTGGTTGACCACGCTCTCATAAACGTGGTCACATGACCCAAAAGGCGACCAGATACGTCGGCTCGTCAAGGGGAATAATTACGATGCTTAACGATATGCATATGAGGGGCAAGAGCTGGTATAAATCAGCTTTACTGGCAACGGGGTGCTGGATGGCTTTTATGACCCAGATAACACGGCTTAGCCGAGCCCAGAATATTAACCATGCGTCGTTGGGATGTAAAAGCACCGCTTCTGAATAGTTTGAACTTGTTCTCCACGTGGAATTGATCCTTTGAAAGACAAGCTTATACTTGTTTTAGGGAATTATATACCATATATATTGTATGGTTAACTCATAATGGATTTACTTTTCTGCAACATTGCTAATTTTCTGTTTTCCATTTAAATCAGAGGCCTGATTTGTCATGTCACAAAAAAAGGTCCAGTATACAAATTATTAGCAAATGCCACATAGTACCCAGGACCTTATAGCTCATTCACAGTAACATGCTGTTATTTAACCAATTTAGCCATGTACAGCTCTAAGTACACAGTCTGAAGTGCATTGCTCAAGTGCATTTAGGGCGTGTCCAAATCTCCTTCTGCTAGTTTAATGGCAGAAAAAAATGGTCGTAGCACCAGGCGCATGCTTCAGAAGGGTTGGAGTTAGTCTCTTTATTGATCATGAAAATATTTTGGGCTTAACATGCAATAAACCAATCAGAGTGTCATTTCCCATTCCTTTTCAAAGCCAAGTGCACTTGCATCTTGGCAGATTGCTATTATAATGGTGGATTTGCCAAGTACATGGAAAAATTACAGTTGCGTCAGTCTCGAACTAGCAAAGACACTTGCATTGTGCTTGGTGCCTTTTTGCTGCAGGTGTAAGATGGGGCCTATAATCATATGGTTTTCTGTAAGGAGATATTTATCTAACATTTATGGAAGGAGTCTCTACGGCCAGCGCTGTAACAGTGATTTGGGAAAGTCTTACTCTTTATGGTTTCTTGGTATTGTAACAAGCTGCACTTTTTGTCTTATTAGAGGGGGATGGAATGGCTGTTTGCAGCTGCTATAATGTATGTTACAACAGTAACTATAAATGTAACCATAAATGGCTAAAATATAATCTTTGGTATAAGAGAAATAAAATACTGTGCTATTATAGGAAAATAATCAACTTCAGGGTGGTAACAGTAACTCCACCTTGGTATATTTCCGAGGAATTACGTTCCGAATGGTCCATTAGCAGACGAGTTGGTGTTTTTGTTGTTGCTGTTGTTTTCAGCTGCTAACCTCATTTCCACTCTAAAAGGAAGGAGTGCAAGACAGTATTTTGGAAATGCATTTAGCTGAATCTCTATTAGTGATGACATCCTCTCACAGGGTGTGTTAGTGGAGTGTGGGCTTTCATCGAGCTGCACTCTGTCTGTGTGGGTTTTTTTTCTGTGGATTCTGGCCTTCTGATGTGGAGTAGCGCAGGGCCTCGGCACACACTTTGGCACCACACCTCATTCATTAAATTCAGTTTTGCTTTGTTGAAAGATGGGCTCAGGGGAAGCAATGATTTTTTTTTTTGGGTAGCGAGACAAAGCTGTGTGCCATTTCTGAGCAGAGACAGGAGGTGATTTAGCTTTCAGAGAAGAGAGCTTTTCTTTCCCTAGTGCTGTTACAATTTTCAAACAATATCCTGCTTTATGCTATTTTCTAAATTACTTCACTAAATGATTTTGTACTTTAATTGTAGCTATCTATATTAAATCTGCAGATGAAATCCTACCATTAAGAGTGCCGCAAATCCCCTTTTTTCCTCCGAGATTTATTTCTCTCTTTTTTGGTGAAAAACAAATCCACGCTAAGCAGTGCTTGAGTATACCTAGTATGCACAAAAATAGCATCTCCTCTCAGATGGCTTACAGGTGTGTGTACATTTCAAATGCTGGCTGATTGAAATGTGCCAAATCATCTCTTAGATGCTAGGAAATAGACTGTTGTGCAGTTGTTTGTTTGCTCATGCATTTTCTTTCCTGCTTTCACAGCAAAGTTTACCAGCTCTGTGGCTCAACAGTAAGATAAGTCGTTTTTTGAAATATATTGAGACTCGAAACCATAAACAGAGAGTCAACAATTGCACAAGGCAAAGGGACAAAGTGTTTAAAAGTTTTCCGGGGTATTTTGCATCCAATTTAGTAAGACATATATGATTTTTTTGTGTGTCAGAGAGACTGACGGATGAGACGTCAGTGAGTAAATGCAAACCAAAATGTCCAATTGTCTTAACAATCTGTTTCTGTTATAAACTTTTTTTTTTGATCATGCCATGTCATCAATCACTAATCAGACCAGAGAGAGTGAATCATTTATTTATTTATTTGCACAATCTGTGAAAACTCGCCCCTTTCTGCCCTGTAGTTAGTTTCTCATCCGATTATACTCCTTCAGCTAAATAAGCCAACAGAAGAACTGTTACAGGATGCTTCATGGTTAGAAAACTAGAGCTGCTGAAGTATAGCCAGTTTGGATTGCTTCTGGTACGGATTTTCCTCAAATACTTGGGTTGGTCTGCTGATATATTTTGCTGGGTCCACATCCAGACCACAGTCCACCAGTTGTTGATCCCTGCACTAGGAACTATTTAGCAACCTATTAGGATAACCATCAGTTCAACAAGATATTAATAAAGTTCTTGATATTATTTCCAACTCGGAATAGTCCAGTGGTTTGTTGATAATAGGTGCTGCACCAAACAGTGATATATTTTAAGGCACACACTCAATACTCCCTCAGTTGCTTGAATAAAGTGAGTAAGTATGGTAATCTGATTGATTGCGGCTGCTGCTTGTAGGCTCCATGGTGAATGGGTGGGGCTCGGCATCGGAGGAGGATGACCGGCCGTTTTCCAGCCACAGGTCCAGTGCGGGGAGCTCCTCCGACGGCTCCCTGTTCACCCACTGCAACTTTGCCCGTGCGCTGGCAGCGGCCGCCGATAAGGCGGGCTACCGCCTGGAAGGCACCAGCCTTACCAAGAGAGGTTTGTCTGTCTGTCTGTGGTGGAGCGACATGGCAGATTTTAACCATTTCATAAAGACAGCACTGTCTTCTTTCCTCACTGGCTGTTGCTTTGATTCATCGCTCTGCTATGGGTTTTTGACTTTCTCAAATTGTTGGCTGGTAAGTGGGTTGGTGATGGTACTAACACACTGATTGATGCTGCAATCATATTTGAAGTGTGTTTAAAGCTGACCCCTGGGAGATGAGCATGGCACAAGTGGGTGACATTAACATGGAATTAAAATGGATTGTTTTGCTATTCTTTTTGTAGCCGCTTGACTTGGCTCTTATTGACTCTTGACAATGGCCGCCCTGATGATAATCACTTCTTCCATGATGTCTATTTCACCTTCTCATGTGAAAGTGCTCGATGCCATGCTTCGATTTTCCGCTACGAACTATCAAGGATGGTGATTTATCCGGATAGTTTCCATTTTCCAGATTCTTGCTGAACAATCATGGCTCTCCATCACCTTACACCAGTAGTGTATCTCAATCATAACTACGGTTCTGTTCTCCTCTTACAGACCAATGCCTAGCCCTGAGACCTCGCCCTGCCAGTCCTTTCTCTACAGATGGCAGCACTGTGGGAATGCACAGCCTCGGCCACCAACGGGCAGCACGGCCCACTCGCAAAATCAGAGGACCGGGTACAGCTCTGCACCGCAGGGATGCTAGTGCTGATGGTAAGGCCTGACACTGGACCACTTTTGAGGGGTTTCACGCAGTGGTGTAGCCAGGAATTAAATTTAAGTGGGGATTGATTAAGAAAATATGCTAAATACAAAAATAAAATCACTATGCAGAAGAGGTGGTGGTATTCAGAATTTGTTATTTAATTATTATGATAGAATAGATTAGCCAAGTTTACAGGTTTAGCCACCGAATACTTTAGTTTCACTCATGGGTAAAGTATATATCCAGGTAAATGCAAAAAAAGGATCATCTATTTTCTTTGTTGGAATTGAACTGAAGAAGTCTTTTTATTCATTTATTTTTAATAATTACACTCCCGCTGGAATCTGCTAACAAAATTTAAAAATTTTGTACTTACAGTACCCCTTTTGTACTTAAAATGCCCCTCACTTACAATTTTAAATATTATTTATTTGTTTAAAAATATGGTAGTTTATGTGAAACTATATATATATATATATATATATATATGGGAATCAGGATGACACAAGGAGTTCAGCTACAGCCAAACATCTTGAGAGGGTCAGACAGGTGCTCAGAAGCCAGCTAAGTGGTAGGAATAAGATCCAAGCTATCAGCATGTACACCTTACCACCCATCAGATGCCCAGCTGGAATATCAAGCTGGCCACAGGAGGAAATAGATGACACCGGTGTCAAGACACGGAAACTCTTCACGATGCACGGAGGGTTCCACCCGAAGTCCAGCTCCCTGTAACTCTACGAACAACAGACAGAAGGGGGACAAGGATTAGCCAGTGTCAGAGCCACTATCCAGAATAAAACAAGAAAGACGGCCCCCCAAGAAGACGGCCCCCCAAGACGAACTGATGAAAGAGTGTCTCAGGCAGCAGAAGACTGAGGATGGCGAGGAGGATAAGAAAACATTGTGGAAGACCAAGCCCCTCCATGGAATCTACCTCGAGCAGATAGAGGAAGTGGCTGACATCGGGAAATCCTACCAGTGGCTAGAAAAAGCAGGCATGTAGGACGGCACAGAGGCCCTGATCATGGCAGAACAAGAACATGGACTAAGCACCAGATCTGTAGAGGCAGGGGTCTACCACAGTAGGCAGGACCCAAGGTGCAGGCTGTGCAACGACGCCCCTGAGACTGTCTAGCACATAGTATCTGGGTGCAAGATGCACGCTGGAACAGCATATACTGAAAGGCATAACCAAGTGGCAGGGATAGTGTACAGAAACATCTGTGCCACGTATGGGCTAGAACGATGGGAGACACCCCCGGAAGTGGTAGAGAACAACAGAGCTAAGATCCTGTGGAACTTCAAGTTCCAGACAGATAAGCAGCTGCTGGCCAACCAACCAGACATAGTGGTGCTTGATAAGGAGCAGAAAACAGCAGTAGTGATAGATGTTCCAATCCCAGCTGACAGTAACATCAGGAAGAAGGAGCATGAGAAGATCGAGAAGTACTAAGGCCTGAAGGAACAACTGGAACAGATGTGAAGGTGATGTCCAAAGTGTTCCCAGTGGTAATAGGAGCATTAGGGGCTGTGACTCGCAAATGTGGAGAGCGGCTCCAACAGATTCCAGGCACAACAACTGAGGTCTCTGTCCAGAAATGTGCAGTTCTAGGAATAGCTAAGATGCTGCACAGAACCCTCAAACTCCTAGGACCCGAGGTTGAGGAAAACACAGACACACACCAGCCCCGAAGTAGGGGAGATGAGAGGTATGAGATATGAGATATGTATATATACATATAATAAAATATATTGTGTATGATAGCAATATCCACCTCGAACAGTAACTATGCCTCTGATTTAGACCAGATACCAAAAATTGAAATATCTGGATCTGGCTAAGCACGTGTTAAAGTGCAATGCGGGATCTAAGGATTAAGTGCCAGTTAGCATATTTATTGATTAGCTGATCTGAAGTCCGTATTCAAATTCAGACATCAAGGATATTGTGTCTTTTTAACTGCTTAAAAATGTGACCAGGTCCATTATTTCTCAAGTGAGTTGCAGTGCTAATAACCTCATCTCACCATTTTATTAAGCTGAGAAGAATTAGAGGTTAGTGAAAGTCTGTACATTCCCACTGAGTGACATAAAAGTCATCCACTTAGGTTTAAAATGCTGGCTTGGTTGTGTGGTTGAAAGATGTGACTCTGTTAACATCCTGCTTTTGCTGTTGTGTGTCAGGCTTACCTCCACCTCCAGAGCCCCCGCCGTGCCAGGGCCTGCGCATCCAGGGGCCGAAGAGCGTAGGAAGCGTCGGCAGCCCTGGCGAACGGAAGGCCTCGTCTCTGGAGAGGCAGCATATGTGTGGCCAGGATGAGGTGAAGAGCTCTCTGGAGAGGCAGACTCGTACATCTCTGGAGCGCCACAGACACGGCCAAGAAAGACTCGGCTCCATGGAGAGAGCAGACGAGGCCAGGAGAGCACAGAAGAACGGCCCTGCTTCAGGTACAGACAGAAATAGGATCCGTAGTCATACTTTGCATCCATTTATAGTTACATTTAACGTCATGGAACGTCTGTTGGACACGTTCCTGTGATCACTTGCATTATAGCAGCTATAACCGGCCATTCTCAGTGATGCCAATAGCCTAGGACACCGTATTTATCTAAAAAAAAATAAATAAATCACTCGGAAACATATGATTTTGGAGGTTTTTTGTCTCCGTTTGGATAGAAAATTATCCCTTAAACAAATCATGATGATATTTTATTAAAGTACAGAGTGTGCTGGAATGTCTATACAGCATGATGGCAAAAGCTTCAATTATATATTTACATAAGCAAGCAAACAGACAAACAAATAAATAAAACCTTGGATCTGTGAAAACTCGGCCAAAGACCCCCAAAATTTTCTTGAATCTTTCACTCTCCCCCCCGAAAAAAAAGAATATTTTGCGACTCACTGTGCTTCACGATTTTCTCCATCTCCATAAAGGAAAAAAATGAAATGAATAATTGCCATTGTCGCTGAATCAAATCCTCAAATCCTCACCATTGTTGAGTGGAGACTTGGATCTATTCAAACGTCACAATGGTACAATTAACACTCTCATTCCGCTTGACGTTTTCTACCAGAGAGCCGTCACTTTTCTCGTTGCTGTATATGGCTCAAAGTCTGGAGCTAATCAAGCGAGTTATGAGCAAGTTGTCAAAGTTCGGAGCTAAGAAAGCTAAACTTTCTAGCTCGGTGTGATCACTGGGAGATCAGCAGCTCCAGATGTGACCCTGGTGTTCAATTAGGCAGCCTGCTGTGAGGAGAAAGGACCTGTAGACTGACTTCTTGCCTCCAGCTGCAGGCAAAATGGAGGCACAGAACAGATGTGCTGTAATCATTTCACACACACTGCAAATCAGCCTCCTCAGTCGTCTGTGAGATCATTAAGACCAAGTGCTTTAAAGTCTGGGGGAAGTAGGCAGTCACGGCTGGCTTCTTTTGCTTCTGGGAACAAGTTTAACAAGGTCTCCAACTGGTGTTGCATGAACGGCTGGATGGAGTCTGGTTATTTAACTTATTTCTCATGATGTTTCCTTCTTTATGGATCACTTATGGGTTTTTATTATGTTGTTGTCCAGAAGAGGCCATGCCACCCTATAGCAAACCATCGTTCCCATCCCCTGGGGGTCACAGTTCATCTGGAACCACATCCTCCAAAGGATCGACAGGTCCTCGTAAAGGAGAGGGATCACGAAGTCAGCACCAGCGCTCCAACACCGAGCACGGTGACTCCGGCTACATCGGGACCAACGGCCAGGGACACTACTCCGGAGAGTTATGTAAGTCACTCTTATTCACTCCGGACATTCATTTAAAAATAATCATTATAATATTACAGCACTGTCGAGTTCTCAAATCTGATCTTTTTTTTTTTTTTGATAACAGGATCAAATTATATCACAGGATTACATTAATGTGCTCACTCTAATATGTTATCGTTTCTATAGTAACAGCTCAATTATGGGATCTTGGAATGCTTCACGAGAACAGAACAAAAACATATCGTAATCATTTATACATTTTCTTAAAGTAAGGAGATGTTTATTTAGCATTCAGGGAAGGAGTCTCCAGTATCAGCACTTTGTAACAGTCAGGGGTAAAGCAATAACTATTCTGACATGTTCAGGACAGAGAGGTTTTGCTATTTCTCAGTAACGCATTATTAAATTCAAGATAGAGAAAAGAGAGAGGCTGGTGAGAGACTGACTGTTTATAGCTGCTATAACGTAAGTGTGAACAGGCCTTGTTTCACAGCAGCATGTATTGCTATCATTAACAAAAGTTAGCTAATATTAACTTACCCTCCCTATAATGACAAAGAAAAGACAATTTGGTGAGTTTTCCGTCAGTGTAAGTGAAATCAGAAGTTCAGCAGATCATAGCTTATGTTATCGACTTTATCCAAGTACCATTTATTCTGTTCTGAAGGACTGCAAGTCATTTTAGACATCTTTCACCTGCAGAAATTCAGTCCCAAATACGGAAACTGCGACAGAAAAATCAGGTGAATGAAATGCAAGGATAGGACCAGAGCTAAGAGCTAAGTCAACAGTGGATCAAAGGACAGAAATGGAGCTACATGATCAGAAATATCATCATACCCCATTCACACCCAGTTATTTACCACTGTTATGCTGTGATGGCGTTGTGTGGGAGTGGAGCAAAACAAGTGAAAACGGAAGGCTGAGAGAGATTTTTTAAAATTGGAAGGGAAATGTGAAAAGGAAAATATGTTACTTACCCCGTGATGTGAAAGGGGCTTCAAAACCTTATTCAGAACCAAAAAAGATGCAATAATATGTATGAAACAAGCAATAGGATCAAACTGAAGTATATTTTTCCTCTAAGTCACATTCACACATCATGAATTGATGCTCAGTTGATGTTTTTTGACTTAATCATGTTTGTTTTGCATTTCTGACAGAGTGAGAAGCTGTGGATCAAAGCTGGAATTTAAAAAAGAAAAAAAAGAAAACGCTTTTTCCTGCCCCGGAGATGCCTGGGAGAGCCGCTCGGTGCAACGGACTCGTACACCGCGTCAGAAGGAAGAACCGATTCCGCAGAAGGTGAAGACGGAAACAAGATATTGTAAATGTGATGTAAAGACAGACAGTCCCGCGATGTTGATTTGATGTTTTCTGTCCTTTTTCAAGAACAAATGAAATACTTTCAAACACTTAAATACTGACAGCCATTCATCCAGTGAAGAAGAAGAAACACATGTTTTAAAAAAAAAAAGAAACAAAGAAGAATCTCATTTTGAGTCCTTTAGTGAACTGGGGAAAAAAGGGGAACACATTTCCTGTAAATATGAAATTTCTCGTTGAAAGTCGTTATTGCATCGCTATGCAAGCCGGATTCCGTTCGCTCACTTCCCACTGTTCTTCATTTGTAATACATGTGAATTGAAATATGAGATTTGGCAGGCTGCGGTGCCGTAAAGATTCCATGGATTTCTTCATTCGTCCATCGTTTTTGTTTAATTGTTCTTGTTATTATCAGAATGGTTTTCTTTTGCACTGCAATTTTGGTGAAAAGCACAAACAAAAAAACCCATCGCTCCTGCTGACATGAAGCACCGGGGGAGAGGAGATTTTATGATGAGGAGTTGCTGTACTGTAACTAGAGAAAAAGAAAAAATTATATAGCCATGTACAGAGATATATTAAACAACGCCTGTGTGTTCAGTGCAGGATTTGTGGAGCTAAGAGGCAGAGTTGCACGCTCGGGGTGTGATTTGCAGCAAAGGGGTTCTCCTGAGGCTATGATAGAGGGACAGGAAATATGTTTGAATAAACCTTTTTGAAAAAATTTTCCAAAAAGTGCAACTGTTCGCAGTTCAAATACCCCACTGAGCCACAACATTATGACCACCTACTTAATATACTGTTGGTCCTCCACATGCCACCAAAACAGCTCTGACTCGCTGGGGCATGAACTCTGCAAGACCTCTGAAGGTGTGCTGTGGAATCTGGCACCAACACATTAGCAGCTAAGTCCTGTAAGTTGCTATGTGGAGCATCTGTGCATCAGACTTGTTTTTCCAGTACATTTTACAAATGCTTGAGCGGATTGAGATCTGGAGGCCAATTCAACACCTTAAACTCTTCGTCTTGTTCCTCAAACCATTCCTGAACAACGTGTGCAGTGTGGCAGGACACACTATCCTGCTGAAAGAGGCCACTGCCATTAGGGAATACCATTGCCGTGAAGGAGTTTTCCAGGTCCTCCCTGATGTGTAGGTAGGTGGCACGTGTCAAACTGACGTCCACATGAATGCCCAAACCAGAACATTGCTCAGAGCATCACACTCCCTCCTTTGGCTTGTCTTCGTCCTACAGTGCATCCTGGTGCCATCTCTTCCCCAGGTAAATGCCACACACTGGGACTCCTCAGACCAGGAGAACATCTTCCATTGCTCCAAGTTCCATTTCTGACACTCGTGTGAACATTGTAAGTGCTTTTGTTGGTGTTAGCAGGGGCACTCTGACCGGTCTGCAGCTACGCAGCTCTGTACTCAGCATGACTGGTGCCACAGTACCCTTCCTGTTAGTTCGAGCCAGACAGGATAGCTTTCATTGCTCTCGCCTGTCGATGAGCCTTTGGCGCCCAACACCCTGTCGCCAGTTTGTGGTTTGTTGATCCACTGTCAGTAAATACTCACTGCTGCTGACTGCGAGAAGCACACAAGCCTTGCTGTCTCAGAGATGCTCCAACCCAGTCGTCTGGGCCTTGTCAGAGGCACTCAGGTCTTTACACCTGGCCATTTCCCCCGGATCCAACCACAAGTCGACAACGAGAACCGACTGTTCATTAACTGTCCAATTCATCCCAGACCTTACATGCAGAGTTGTTATGACATAATCTACATTCGCTTCATCTGTGAGTGGTCATAATGTTTGAGCTCATTGGTGTATTATAGATATCAGAATAAACGTCATCGAGTCACGTAACACTCAGCTTTCCGCTGCTCTGTTTGCTCGTTTGTGTATGACGGGCTCTTTCTCTCGATCTCGATCTCGCCCCTCCAGCATCGATCACTTTTAACCATTTCAGCAAACATCAAGTGGACAATGTTTTGAGGGATGACGATTGCGTCATGAGCTTTCACGCTATTTATGATCATTCAAATTTTTTTTACTTTGTTCGTTTTCAATTTCTCCTCTGAAAGACGGCTCACTAGGCACTTAAAGCACGAGCGATTTAAAAGCCATATGAACAAGCATAAAGTGCATGGTTTTTCTCGAAAATCAGACACATCTCCTGTTTTAGTGCTTTTGCAAAACGACGGCATGCTGAGCGTCATGGAAAGTGTGTCTCTTCAGCAACGCAGCTGGAGAGCCACTCAGAACAATTATTTTGTGTTTTTTTCCCTTTGTGTACATGAAACACTAATTTATTATGCGTTAGTCTTACACACTACTTTGTGGTGCAAATGAGATGCGAGTTTAAAAATTCCATTAACAGGACGCTAATGACTAACGCTGAATGAATTGTTTTATGATCAAATAATATTTATTCCTTAATTTTATTTTTAAAGCACTTATTATTATTATTTTTCTAGTTTACATCCAACATGATCATAACGATGATGATTCTGAAGACTAAATCCCAGCTCCGTCGTCTTTGATACGTCTTTATCTATGCAGAGAATCGTCACTCGAACGTGTATGCATGCGGATTAGCAGCGTAGGTCTACGATAGACGTAACGACACATTAGCATGCTTTAGCGTTCGCTAACAACGTATAGATCCTACGATATCACGATCACGATGCACTCTTGAGTCACGATGATGTATAATCTCTGAACCGCGTGCAAGTGAATCTGCGGTAACGGCCGATCCCTCGCTGCCGACCGATCACACGGCGTTTCAATTGGTTCTTTTAGTTTTTAAATATTTTCTCATTCCCTTTTTTGTGTTCTTGATATTAATTTATGTAAAATTGTACAAAATGTTGCTTAAAAAAAGGCAGTTTTTTTTTTTTTTAACTGTCGAGCCTTCAGGAGAGTAATCTGGTACAATGACTGTTTAGTTTCTCTTGTTTTTTTTTGTACAAACGATGTTGCTCTTATGGATTTAAACTCTTTCTCCGATTGACTGTTGTCCCGTCACGTTTACGTTGCTCTCGGAACGCCATATTTTCCGTTTTTTAGTGCGCAGTTATTTGGAAAAATGAGGTGCGGAGAGTATCTCAGGTTATTTTACATATATTTTGGTGGTGTCCTGTGTGTGTGTGTGTGTGTGTGTGTGTGTGTGTGTGTGTGTGTGTATATATGTGTATATATTCATATGTATCCTCACACAGACGGCCATTTCAAGTTTGCTAATGAAATTTTATTATTATTATTTTTTTAATTCTTTAAATTAAATTTTTTCCCCTTGTTCACGGTGGAATGCCTTGTTGTGCCATGAGAAAATGTGCCGGTTCACTTTATGTCCATAAAAACAAAGATGTCAGTTACAGAAACATACCAAAATTAATATTGATATTTCTAACGTCTAATGCATTTAGTGTCTTTTTTAATGCTAATGTATTTTCTTTTCTTTTAAAAAAAAAAAAAATAATAAAAGGAACAGTGTTGTTGTTTTTTGTATTTATTAAAATAATAAAGGTATATTGTGAAAAATGCATAAAAAAATTGTGGAATATGAAACGTTTCTCCGTCACCTTTTATAACTTTTTTTTATTTGATTTCGTCAGCCGTGGCAAGCAACGTGAGACGCCACATTATTTTGTGACTCGAGTGCGCACCGCACCACGCTGCTTCCTCGTCTGCGTCAGCCGTATAAAGAAAAATGCTCAAACTCGATGGAAACATTAACATTGACTCTTTAATTTTTGGAAGGATCAGCCATGCTCTGCTATCGCTTTCTCTTCTTCGTCTCACTATTGAAAATCTTTGTAGCTTATTAATAATGTGTGTTGCCTTTTTTACTAAAGAAAAAGGAATAATTTAAAAAAAAAAAAAAAAGAGGAAAATGTGAAAAATGTCAGGTGACGTCTCTCTATACACAAGCCCCGCCCTTTTTACATCCTTCCTGTAAAGCATCCGTCTTCACTTGCATGTCCTTGTTTGAGAACAAAAAGGATGAAAATGGAGCGAGAACACATTTTTCCTATTCTCAATTCCATGTCCTGTAAAATAAATCCTGCGTTTTTCTTTGCTTTTTCCTTGTACCTGGATCACAAATAAAATATTTTTGAAAAATGAAAAATGCGCCTTTGGACGTTTTGGAAATTGAATGTTAGTGTGCTGACGATATTGTGTACTGGTGTGTGTGTGTGTGTGTGTGTGTGTGTGTGTGTTCAGACAGCCAGCTCAGCTAATCAGTATTCTGCTGCATTCAGTAAGCTAGCATCAAACAGAAAGTTAAATGTGTGGAATTATTCAGACAGACTGCTGGCTCTTTGAAGAACTCGCAGGAGAAATTCGAAACATGACGCACCTCAGATCTTCATTTTGACCTCAAACTTTAGTTTGTGATCGGCCCTGCATTTTAATTCATCATGATCTCAAATGGTTCATGGAAATGAAGAAACAGAGCTTTCAAATAAAAGCTGCTTTAGCTTGAATCTATAAATAAAATCACGCTTTTCACTGACCAATAGCACCTTTATTTAAATACGCTTTTGTAAGGTCACACTGTACTCGATGATACAAATATACAAATAACAACTAATATTAGCCCGATCGTGAATTATCGCGAATAAATATGACATGGCTAAAAGTTACATATGACACCACAGAGCAGCTGAATTATGGATTCCTGTTGGTCAGAAGGAGTTAATTTTCTGTAGCGGGAGCACAACTGTTTATATTATTGCACGTTATTGTTTCTATAGCAACAGATTCTTCATCTTTTAAGGAGCCGGAGGACGGCGTCTCCAGTGTCAGTAACAGTCAAATGTAAAACTGTAACTCCAGGTTTTCAGGACAGAGGAGATTACACGTTACAGATTCTCATTGCATTTCTGTTTTTTTCTTATTAACTATAAGAAAAAGAAAAGAGAGGCTGGTATGGGAACGACTGTTTATACAGCAAGCGAGAACAGGAACTTCTTGTGTGGGCGTTCCGCAACATTAAATGTAACTATAAACGGATAAAAGTACCATGTGTCATTGTGTATTAAATAACACTTTTCAATCTTTGGCAAATTGCTGTGGTGTAAGAGGAATAAAACACTTCAGGATGTGCTGTTATAGGAAAATAATCAACTTCAGGGTGGTAGCAGTAACTCTGCTTCATCACACCAACCTGCCGTTGATTATTTAACAGCACAACACAGTGTGCTCTATTACTAGGGTTGGGAATCGAAACTCAAAATACGTTTCAAATTAGAATCCAATCCGAAGTAATTTCGCTTATTTGCTTATCAGTTCTTTGATAAAGCTTTATTTAAAAATTAGATCACTCAGGATTGCTCACTCACTGTGGCTCTCTTGCCATAGCACCGAGCCGGGCTAGCTGTACGGCCAGGATTTCAAATAAAGGTACTTTAGAACGTGTTTTAAACATGTACACACACACACACACACACACACACACACACACACAAACACATATATATATATATACTCAGCAAAAAAAGAAACGTCCCTTTTTCAGGACTGTGTATTTCAACAATAATGTTGTAAAA
>JAQQZU010000003.1:1900312-1931015 GCA_030068025.1 Parauchenoglanis punctatus | reverse complement strand
ATTGTTGAAATACACAGTCCTGAAAAAGGGACGTTTCTTTTTTTGCTGAGTATATATATATATATATATATATATATGGACTGCCAGCTGATATCCGAAAGGTTCCATAAAACAGCAAAGCGAATCATTATTTATCCCTAATTAATCTCTTATTCAACCATATTTAATAACTATTGATCATGATTTTTTTTACTCCAACAGAAGCCTTATTCTAAGCCTTGTAATTTTCCCATGGAACAAATGGATTTCATATTAACGTACGACAATGGCCATATCGCTGTTTATAGGTGTAACGTGTTAAAAGGTCAGTAAGTTTAACGTAATCTGCCGGACTGCGATCACTCCGTACTGTGATGAATAGTTTTATGGTGTCGCGTGACCTTGAGTCATGTACGCTGATCCCACCGGGCAGTCTCCAAGCACAACACGTTTAAGAGCAAAGCGCTGTCGATCACATCTTCTTTTTAAACCATAGAACGTCCTTCATCTATTTGAAGCAATCGCTTCTCGAAAGGGATGAACAAGATTGCAGTTTGGTGAGTATCAGGCTTCCTGTTTCTTTCTTGCAATGTCTTGTGATCAAACGCAGGTGAGTACTTCTTTAAGGCTGATGACACCAAAATGAGTTTTATTCATTTATTCATCCATTATTCAATTAGAGCAAGTGAGAGAACTTGTCGGAATGTTTGTCAGAGAAATAGTATTTTTAAACCCTTCTCCAGCTGTATGCCAGGTAAGTATTGTCTTTCTGTTCCAGCTTCCCCGCGACCCAGACGGATAAAGCGCTATAGATAATGGATGGATGGATGGATGGATGGATGGAGCCCATAAATGAACAGTTTCACACCAAAGACAAATGTTTATGTGAGAAGAAGCGGTTTACTTCCCCCCCAATTCTGGGTCATCTTCACTTGTCGACACCGTCACGCAATTATTTTTGTGGCCTGCTCGCAAAATCTTCTAGTTTTTAATGTGAATATTAATGTTCATAATTAATACAATGTTCATTGATTTTTTTTATTAACTATGATTTTTTTTTTCTGTCCCACTTTTGCATCACTTCTTCAAAATTTGATTGTTTTCCCAAAACAGCATGTCATGCCTTTTCATATGCTTGTAGTTGTTTAGTGCTGTGGAATATCCAGAAATGTTAGTTCCCGTTCTCATCGTTCTAGCCTACAGTCGTTCCATCACTCGCCTCTCTTAAGACCAAAAAAAAAACCACAACACAGCTTGTCCTCGCAAGCGCCGACACTGGAGACTCATTCCATAAATGTTAAATAAGCGTCTCCTTCCATAAATCTT
The DNA here is from genome assembly GCA_030068025.1 of Parauchenoglanis punctatus. Lineage (NCBI taxonomy): Eukaryota > Metazoa > Chordata > Actinopteri > Siluriformes > Auchenoglanididae > Parauchenoglanis > Parauchenoglanis punctatus. Next base: position 1,929,710 of record JAQQZU010000003.1, on the reverse strand, counting down.
TTACGGAGCATCCATTTTACAAGTCCCTGTGCAATTTATTACTATAGAAACAGTGATGCATCAGAATGAGTGCATGTAAAAAATAATCTGCGATTTGCACTCCGCTACTGACAGAACTGCTGTTCAACTGTTTGTTGTTGATACACAATATAGTTCAGAATCCAGGATTCAGCAGCACTGTGGTACAAAAAGGCATGAAAGTATAGAATGCTTGCAAATAACAACAAAACACGTCACTTCAATTATCAGTTTATTGTTTTTTTTTCCTCTTAGTTTTTTTTTCTGATGCGTTTTTTTAACTTTAAGAAAGAAAAAGAAGTTGCAGATGCCCTCTGAGTAAACACTTCGCATCCTCTCTCTTCGAACGTGACTGACGTCTCGGCACAACGCCACGGCCCTGAGCTAGCCAGTCCTTCCAGATTCCCCTTTCCTCATTTCAAGTGTCGGTAAGTGCATAATGTAGTAAATGAAGGTGTGCTGATGGAACAATGCGCAAATGAAACCTTTCTGAGAATCAGGCGGCGAGAGAGAGATGCAGGGTCGTGTTTCCGTCCGTTCACCTCCATACTTGTAAACAGCGTTTCCTCTCGTTTTAACTACGTCAGGGTTAACGAGGCCTTTTGTCATACAGTACCTGTTCTTTTCACGTAGGACAAAAAGGTTAATCGATAACATGGTTCAAAATAAAGTTTAGTGATTGTGCTTTTAAAACCAAATGCAAACAAATAACAAACACTGACAAACAACAAAATAACAGTGCATTACAACAACAAAAAGAAAGGAAAAAAACCCAACACATCTTCAATGTGGCACTTTTCTTGGAACTGTTTAAATGATATTACAATTTTACAACCAGGATGGACGTGATACAAACAATTACAGAATAATAAAAATTTGAAATTATTCCAATAAGCTGAGGAAGACGAAATTTAATGTACCACACACATTATAAAAGACATGTATGCATGTTTATTTACAGGTAAGTCCATCCCTTTCTGCTTGAAGCTATTATTATTTATTAACAGTAATGCCTGGCGTCAAGGCCTTGCTGAGCAAAGTCACGCGCGATGCATGGCGTAACTCCACATCACATTAAACCAAAATCATTTTCATTCCCTCAGATGCAGCATTATTGTTTTTTTGTTGATTATTTTTTTTTGTGAAATGACCTTTTTAAATGTACAGTAAAAGAGTTAAACAGTTGGTCAGTTTTCAAGATTGGTAGTTACGAAAGGAAAGGCATTGTTGAGATGGTTAAAATTGAAGATGGTTGTTAAAACAGCGACGTGTCCATTCCGACTTCAGCTTTCTGCCATCTGAGGAAAGGAGAGAGAGAGAGAGAGAAAGAGGGAAAAAAAACCCTAGTTTTACTTCTAAAAATAGTAGTGAATCACTAGTAGTGAATATATACACTTTAAAACTAGCCGGGTGAATTTAAAATGGTTCCTATTTGTTGATCGATTATCTGTATACTTTGATTTCCTACTGAACAGCACATTTATTGTGCCCTTTAAATCCAGTTTTTGTTAATATGCGGGAAATGTATCAAAAGACAATGCAATTTAACAAACCACTCAGACGTGAACCCTGTTCAGATGAGATTCATTTTACTTTGTGGCACCTGTAATTTGTTTTTATGTGTTTCTTACAGCCCCATGCCAATTAAATCGACATACTATAATTCTATATTATACTAGAAGAAGTACAAAAAAGAAATCACTAAACATTTGTGAATTTTAAAATACAAATTCGGCCAAGTAGTTAACAGCACACAACACACATTTAATTACTTGGGGTAGTTCTTATGGGAGTTAAACGGTGGTTTATCAGGGGCCTGTGCACAGCCGTACCTCCAGTTGCTCTTCTCCTGGCTGGAAGGCTCCTACGGTGTTGAGGCTAATTTCTGCAGGATTCCTGCGGCTCCCAGAGACTCCTTCACCTCTCCTCCGGCCTCCAGAACCTCGTGATGACATGGAGCTGGAGGAGCTCGGCTCTCGATCTCCCCGGGAACTGTGGACAGCCGGGAACAAAGGTCGACTGTAGGGCACAATGTCCTCTGAAGCACACGGACACCAAAAACACACAAGTCTACATTAACAACTAAGACATTCACAATTGGTACAACTCCAATAGTAATCCTCTCTATATTCAGCCTCTTTACATTCTTTATACTGGTTTAATACACTCACTTAGTGCAAAGGTTTGTGCACCTTACATTTAATTAATGATACCAGCAAAACATTTCTTGCCCTTTATTAAGAAAACTGTTTTAGTTGTGTTTTCTGTAAGGAGCCATTTATACTGCCCATGATTTGCAGTTATTTGGTATGTGATTTTTTATTTTTTATTTTTAATTCTAATTAACTTCACAACTGAGAGGAAAAAAATGCAAATTTGTGCAAATTTTCTATAACTATACATGCTGTCTGTTGGTATTGGCAAATTGTTGTGGTCACTTTGGGATGCTTAAAATGAACTCTAATATTAGTACGTAATAGTGTTCATTCTAGGGAATTTTTTTTTGAAGGAGTTTAAAATGGAGTTGTAGTACCTGGGTCCTGGCACCCTGCGCTTGGCTCTGGTTTGCTGGATTTCCCAGCTCTTTGAGCCCTCTGTATTTCTTGAGCATCTCTACGCTCTGATGAGCTGGTTCTTGTGTCCGAGGCATCTCTGGGCTTCTTGTCTCTCTTGTCCCTGCTCTCGGCTGAGCTGGACCTCTTTCCAGTCTCCGCCGCTGCCTTGGCTGGGTGAGTTGGGGACTTGAGCATGGCTGGAGGTGGGATGGGCGGCGGAGGAAGCTCTGTGTGAGGGGAAAAACCCTATTTTTAGGACCTGTGCAGTATTTGTTCAAAGTATTCATGTGTTGCCTTGTCCTGCAAACTCTTGGCACATTTATGAAAGAGGTTTTGCCCTTCATGGCCAGAGTGACAGTGCGCTAATTTGACACCGGCACTCATTTGTCTAGCACCTGCTAGGTGTGAGAGAAGCCGAGCTGTGCCTCCTGACGCCAGCTGCACGCAGAAAGTCCTTTCTACAGTCCTTGCCACATGCAGCCTGGCAAACCATAAAGACCTGCTGGCAAGGACTGGTCATTAGCGTTTGTAGACGCAACTTCTGCTCGATTGCCAAATTTTCTATCCTCTCCAGTGAATAAGAATCAAAGATTTTCCCTGAATGCCCTCAAAGTTTAATAAAAACAGCATGCCTTCTATGTTTATTCACGACCCTGAGGACATCATTTAAAGCCTCCAGCAGAGGACAGTCTACACTGTTCTCGACAGTGAATGAGGAAAGCAGATGTCACATTAAGATAAAAATTCCAGTGTGTTTGTAAACAGATCTATACCAAATTCCCCCTATGCATTAGAGTGGTCAAACCCAACATGAAACAGCACCTAGTTTCATTCTGTTACACTCTGAAGCTAATCTGAGTGTAGTACAGTATATTGTAATAGGATCCTCAGATTTCTGGTCTGGATCATGATAAGATGAAAGTACTGTGTTCGGCTTGAACTTCCTAACATGCTAGCTAACTTCGTACCATTTTTTGGCAGAAAAATTTAGCCTTCTCAAATATTCAGTCCTAACCTGGGAGTACAGTTTTATTTCCATCCTTTGAGATAATGTGTGATATCCTGTGATATAATACAATATTGTGGTCAGGGGTGGGCGGATTGAGCCCCCACTGAGAAGAAGGCAGGTTGAATAGATTGTTCCCACCTGTGTGTTATTACAGGCAGCCTACTTATGTGTATTTCCCTTGCAGTAGTTGCTGTGAGCCAGATACAGGTAAAGCCAAGAGAGCCCTCACACTCACCTTGAACATGAATGTAAACTGGAACATGACGAGCTGTAAGGGAAGCTTTGATTTGCTGTTTTTTTTTTTAGTTTATTTATGAATTTGAAGCGCTAGAGAATAGGTATGTTATGTAATGGTAATGGGATGAAACTAAATTCACTATTGTGTTGGTCTTAAATCTGTTGAATCATGGTGTGAATTTGCTAAAAAATTAAAGTATACCAATTTGTTTGCTTAAAAACCAAAAAGGCTTCACATTTTGGGGATGAAAATTTTGACATTCTCAGACTTTCACTGAATTCTGGGATATAATATAGTGCAACACAGTATAGTATAGTATAGTACAGTATGGAAATGTGATGCTGAGCATAAAAGGACAAAACTAAGTGCACTACTTTGTCTTGACCTTCCTAACAAATGGTGTGAATTTGTTGAAAATCACTGAACCGTAATCACCCCTAGGGTTACCTAATCCCCCCCCCCTCCCCCCAACAAAGGCTAACTCATTACCATTTTTTGGGGTGAAAAATGTGACAATCTCAGATCTCTTCCCATCAGTGTGCTTCCCTTTCAGTAGTCCCTGTGAGCCTGCAAGAGACAGAACTGACGGATTTGAGACTGCACACGTGTCTCGAACACAAACGTGAATTTGAACGTAACACGTCAAGAGTGGCCTGGAGCTTCGATTTGTGTTTGTTTTTTTAAAATTAATTTATTACTTGGACGAAGTGTGTGCTGAAAGGTGCTCGCAGGAGAAACAAGAAAAATCATTTTAAAAAAGGAAGCATGAAGACAAAAAAGTCCTTCACCCACAAACACCTGCACATACACTACAAGTAGAGTACATCACCCCATCATACATAAAATAAGTATATTTTAGTAGAGTACAGTACTATGTAGTATAGTTTGGAAACGCAATGCTTAGATCCACGTAAACCAAATTTTGCCCCAAAAACACAGTTATTCTTGGGAATGAAAAATGTGGCACTGTCAGATCTTTACCAAATTCACCCTATGCATGAAGGTGGCCAAGAGTAACACAGTAGTGCACTTAATTACAATCTAGTGTAGTATAGTTTGAAAATGAGATGCTTAAATCTAAGCTCTGGAGTGTGATATCATAAAACTAAGTACACTACTGTGTTTGTCTTGACCTTCCTGAGGCACGGTGTGAATTTGGTGCAACTCCAAGTATGTGCAATTTTTTGTCCAAAAAAACACAAAGGCTAACCCATTACCATTTTGAGGGTAAAAAAGTTGATGCTCTCAAATCTTCACCAAATTCACAGTGTATATAACAGCGGTCAAATCTAATATGGAAATACACTTCGTTTCATCCCATCATATTCCAAAGCTAAGATACAGCATACTATATCTAGTAAAGTGCAGTATAGCATAGCGTAGTATAGTATGAAAACATGAGGCTTAGATCTCAGCTTTAGGACAAAATAGGATGAAACGAAGACCACTACTGTGTTTGTCTTGACCTTCCTAACGTAGGGTGTGAATTTGGTGAAAATCAAAGCATGTCAAATTTTTCACCCCAACAAACACAAAGGCCATTTTTTGGGGTGAAACTTGACATTCTCAGATCGTCACCAAATTCAACCTATGTTTTAAGGTGATCAAGCTTTATATGGGAGCGTAGTTACTTTTGTCCCATCACACTCCAAAGCTGAGATACAATATGGTATAGTAACATACAGTATAGTAACATACAGTGTAGTATAGTATGGAAATGGGATACTTAGGTTTCAGCTCGATCGTGATAGGATAAAACTAAGCACACTCATGTACACACAATTGTTTTTGTTCATGTTTATTTATTAATTAGAAGATGCGTGCGCGCTGACAAGTGCTCATAAGAATATTTAATAAATAAAAGGAAGCTTGATGCTAAGTAATAATTTATTATTCTTATTAATACAAAATTAAAATTATTATTTTTTTTTATTATTAACCTGTATCCTGTGTTTGTCACCCACACACACACACCTACAAATATTGTATAGTATACAATGGGTATATTATAATAAAATACAGTAGAGTACAGTGTTGGGAGGGTTACTTTAAAAATGTATTCCAATACAATTACTAATTACCTGCTAGAAATGTAGTCAGTAACTTAAACTAATTAACACAAAATTGAAGGCAGAACATACACTGTACTGTGATGTTGTTCCCCTTTTCTGATTTAAAGACAAAATAATGGTGACATTTCCACCCAGTGAATACATTTTTTCATCAGAGGCCATGATAATGACTTGGTGACTGTAAGATTAGCTCGATTGATTTCACTCGACACCAGAGTGGCGATGCGAGACTCGTGAAGTGTTGTGTGCACATGTACATGTAGTATATTGTTCTTATTTAATGCAGCAACTACCGATTATTAATATTATTATTATTATCATTATTATTATTCTTTTTTCATTTCTTCATCTTTAGGGTGTTAACTGAATAATCTTTCCTTGATTATTCAATTGGTTTAATTTAAAAAATTCATTATATACAAAAAATATATATTTCAAATTTTTTTTGCAGCATTTTAATCAGCACTACTGCAGAACATTTCCATAACTAGGCTTAATTAAATAGCAGTTCACTAATTACAACATTAGTGACATTTATCAGATAATCTGTCACAGCATGAGAATATCATCAGGTGCTCATGTGGACTGTTGATCCTCTTTCAGTATAAGCATCATCATCCTCAGACTAACTCAAGGTGGCGCTATGGCGCCCACAGCGGTTACTGTTAGCACTTTTTTAAATCATTTACAACACTTTTTGCAGCTGCGTTTGTGTTTCAAGCCATGATTTGTTCTAATTTCAAACAGACAAATTAAAAATAAAGATAAAATAAATATCAGCTCCTGTTTCTCTCACTGAAACTCTCTGATGCCAAGTTTAAATTTTCTTGCTGTGTGCGCGTGCGAGGCGAATGCTTCATAACACAGATCAACTAATAATGAAATTATTGGCGATTATTTTGTTGACTGGTTGTTGCGGCCCTGTAATTACCCCAGTATTACACTCTACCCCAGTACATTTTACTAAATGTTTACTAAATTCCCAGTAACTATAACTATAATAATAGTCACCTTTTTTTGTATCCAAATTACGTAACGCCGTTCCATGTATTCCATTACTCCCCAAGCCTGAGCATAGCATAGTCTAGTATAGTAATGTACAGTACAGTATTGAAAGTGTCAAATCTCAGATTTGGAGCGTGATCGGATGAAACGAAGCGCATTCCAGTCTTAGGTTGATTTTCCTAATGCATGGTGTGAATCTGCTTGGAGAACATTAAAAATATTAAAAACACCCGACAAAGGTGGTAAAGGTTTCCCCTGAATGTATTTTGTCATTTAATAAACTCTGCAAGTCTTGTAATCCATGTTTATTCATGACCCCGAGGACATCGTTTAAATCCTACAGCAGGCTCCAGTCAATAGTCAATGAGGGAAGCGGATGCCACATTGGCATTTTTTTTCTTAATGTGTTTATATGCAGGCTCTGGATCGATGCTAGTCTAAGAGACAGAGTGCAGTTGTGCAGGAGGTGATGGGAGACCGCACGCTTTATGAGGGGCCCCTGCTTTATAGAACACCTCGTGGATCTTTAAACCCGTCACTGTGAAACCATCACACATGAAACCTTCCTTTTAAAGATGCGATTTAACAAGATAGGACGTTTTCTTCTCTTTTTGTCCAGATTTCCAACCCTGGAGCTGCAGTTAAAAACTAAACACGCACAACAATAATCATCCATACGCCATTAGACCTAATGCTTACAAAAATATCTTCCCTCTACAAATGCAGCTCCGTCCCTGAAAGGACGGGTTACACTGATTTACATCTTTTTGTAAAGATACAATACAATTATGGTCAGAAAGTGAATTCTAGTTCATGGAAATCAGATTTATACAACATATTTAGGTTGTAAAGGCTGAAGTGTACCTTCTAATATGCATGCATGGAAAAAATACTGACACACTGCATCATATAACAAGTTAAAATGATATAAACCAGACTATAGACTGTTTGTTACAGCAGTCATCCCAAAATCCTCCCACAAACAAGTAGTGTGTTAGCATGTCTCATAAAGCACACATTCCTCATGCCTCCTTCACACAAAATCATTATTATTTATTATTATTATTAGAGAGATTATCATTATGGTGTAATGAATCAAATTCAATGTGAAGGGAAGAGAGTGTGTGTGTGTGTGTGTGTGTGTGTGTGTGTGTGTGTGTGTGTGTGTGTGTGTGTGTGTGTGTGCTGAAGAATAAAGTGGCCTCATGCAAGGGTAATACAGGAGAAAGAAATGAGCTTGGTGTTTCTCAAAGCACTGAGCAAACAAGAACAAAATTAACAGGAGTGTGTGTTGTGTGTGTGTGTGTGTGTGTGTGTGTGTGATGCTGCTGCAGGAATCAGTAAGGAATTCTCACAATTGTTTTTTCCCCCCACGATTTTTAGACCCTACATTTTTTATGGCCACATGCTGCTTTTAACTCATATTATCCATCATTACAATCTATTTTATTTGGGCTGTCAATATAAATTCCCAAACTTTTAACATCTGACGATACTCTACGTTGTGTAGCTTAATGCAATTTATTTAAACTGCATGTATGTTTATCAATATAATAAGTTTGGATGCTACAAAAATGAATGAAATTAGTCCCAGTAAACAGTGTGAAAAATTTCAGCCTTGTATCGTTTTTTCTCACAAATCTAGTTTTCGAGATAGCAGGGGCTTGAATCGGCGGGCGTGGCTCCGATTTTACTGTAAAAACAAGTGCTATAGAAAAAAGTATGAAATTCCATAAACCATAACTTTTGAACTATTTAAGCTAGATGCGTGAAATTTTCAGGGATCGTTCTTAGGTTCAAGATGTCTTTAAATACTGCAAGTAGTGAAGTTCCACACCTGCATATTTACCATTTTATAGCTTGCTGAAATCTCCACCAAGAAAAATGTGTTTTATGCTTTGGAGCATATTTGGCCCTCTGTGTCTCCACATTTAAACATGTCAAATCTTTCACATTCTGGAATTTATTTGCCATATTGTAGTACTCTTTTGGTAATTAAATGTTTGTCTGAAAGAAGTCAAACTTTCAGAGTTATGATGTGCTAAATATGGAGGAAAAAAAAAGTTTGTGCCCATATTTCAAATGCATATTACCTAACGGAGAAAAACAGGTGGATGAAAAGCAAGAAAAAGACAAGTGTTGGTCATTCATTTGTGTTGGGTGAATTGTCCTGAAGTGTTATATGAAGCTTGGTGGATCTCTGATGAAGCATGACCAAGCAGGAAGTGTTGGGGAGTGATTCTGAAACTCTGTTCATTTTAATGGGCAGGAAAATGAGAGAATGAGGGAATCATTCCAAAAGCTGTACACGGCCACACTACTCAGGCTCAGAAATACAGAGTTCAAGCTGGTTTGGTGTCAATGTCTAGGAAACGGCATGGGAAGAAGCTCTGCAAAAAAAACCTTGGTCTGAAGGATAACGATGTGCGCATTCATATAACCGTTATTTGATTTATAGTCAGAACTACTGTCAGATTTGCTGTGGTGGAAAATTAATCAACACATTTTGCCCAATCAGGATCGAGAATTAAGCACTGCAGTGGTGTTACGAGCCCTGCTAAATAAATCATGTTCTTCCTCTGTAATATGGGTCACTGGTGGAATTAATGCAAGGAAGATGCATGTAATATAAATGCCTAATTTCTGTTAAAACAGAATGATCAAACAACAGAGATGCAGCTGCAGCGTGACGAGGGTCTTTAACCATTCAGAGGCGAGAAATAGAGATGGGAGCAGAGAAAAGATGAGCGGGGGGCTGTGCAGGAGGGATGGAGGGATGAAGGGATTGCAGCAGAGAGAGGAGGGAGGGGGAGTAGCTGATCTGAGACATCAGGCCAGGGTCTGTGTGTGTCTGATATTAAATCTCCATGTCAACACACAAGGACAAGTGACTCAATGATGAAGCCCAGCAGCTGACTGTGTGTGTGTGTGTGTGTGGGTGCGCACGCACACACACACACACACACACACACACACACAATGACCTTTCTGATGGCCCCAGAGAAGAAGCAGATGAAACCCAGCCAGCAGATTGCACGGATGCCCAGTGTTTACCTCACTGCAGGGCATGGTGTGTGTGTGTGTGTGTGTGTGTGTGTACACTCGAATGGGAGGGGTGTGTGGGGGCACTTGAAGGTAAGCAGCACCACCTAGGGCAGTTTTATTAGCGTGGGAGGAAAGAAAGCATCCCTAAGGACGGTGCAGCAGTGTGTATCTGCCTCGGGAGAAAGTCACTCATCCTGCTCTTCCTGTCCAAATGTGGATGGTCCATTATTGTAGTCTACATGTGGTTCATGCAAAATAGGCGTACCCACTTGTAGTAAAGGCAAACTATGAAAGAAGGTGAGCTTTTCATGGCCACTCTTTAAACCAGGGAAACACGAATAAGGAAATAAAACCTTCCATGTATCAATATTGCCATCTACAAATACTAAGAAACATGGACTCAGTGGGAAGAGAATGGCACCGACGCCTCCCTAATGATATGCTCACTGGTCGATCTAGCACCTTTGGGGAAAAAAGATGGCTTTCAAAGTGTCAAAAATTCAGGATTGAATGCGATCACTGTTACGATCCATGTCAGAAAACTCACCACTGGCAGAATGTTGTCACTTTATTGCACTGGAGAATAAAGACCTTTATTATAGAACCTGAACATCACCAGCTTCAATCTAGACTCAAAAAAAACCATACCTTGAGCTCTGCTGTCATCTAGAACTACTAACTTACTGTTGCTTATGAATACATACCATCTGTGTATGCCTCTCTTCGCTGGTAGTGTGCAGCTGCTTGCTGTTTCTGTTTCTTTGGAGGTCTTTTCTGCACCACAGCTGCACTCATATTACTATCTGTAGAAAAGGGACTTGCTGGACGGTGGCCTGAAGGCAGGTTTTGGTATTTCCGTGCTGCAAAATATCCAGCTAGTTAGGCAAAGGCATCAGGAACGATAGATCTTGCTAATATGGATTATCAGGTAAGCATATCTCCCTCACCTCCTGGCCCGGTATAGTGTGGCGGCCCTTTCCCAGAATGCTTTGCCACCCGGAGGCCGGCGTACTCGGCGGCGGCGGCCACGGCCTGTGCAAAGTCAGCATCGGTGAAGAAGGAACCATCGGATGAGCTGATGATGCTGGAGCGTCCTGACGATCCGCTGTCCTCCTCAGACGCAGAGCCCCAGCCGTTGATCATGGAGCCGGTGACGGAGCTGTCCAGCTCACACGTGCTGGACGCTGGCGTCTGATCCAGCCCACGCAGCGTCAGCCTCGGATGCACCCCGCGTTGATGTGCTTGGACAAGCGCATGAGCGTATCTCTGGTGGACCAGCGGCACGTCTGCATCCGTCTCGTCTCCTTCTTCCTCGTCCTCCAGGCCGTCCGTGTCCAGACCCAGGGGGCCAGAGATGTAGCCGTACGTGTGAGATGGGGAGACAGGCCTTGGTGGTGGAGGAGGGCTAACTATCTGCCGTCTGGGGAAAAGACAAACAGTGGGTTGACAGAAAAGGGCAAAAAAAATAGTAAGTGTATTCATTTAACTGCAATTAGAGCTCACCTGCGCTCATGTAGGTTCTCCGGGTTCTCCATGAGTATGGGCTGTATCTCTTCGTGTGGGGATGGTGTGAGGGTGGCAGTGGACTGGTGGCTGTAGGATACAGCGGCAGGAGAGGAGGCCGTGCCTCGAACCGGAGGAGTAGGGCCGCGTTCCATATCTGGTTCCTCCTCCTCTAACTCATCAGGCTGCAGGTACATGCGGGACGGAGGGACTGGGCACTGGAGCTCGACCTCGTAGCTAAACAACACATCAATACAGGCACAGAGTTAGCCTTTTTTCCCCTACAGAATGTGTAGTGTGTGTGTGTGTTTGGTGTGTTTATAGAGCCCACCTGTCATCCATCGAGATGCCGTAGTCCTGACATGGTGGTGGGCTGACAGGTGGAGGAGGCAGCAGGTCAGCCCAGTTCATTGCGCTCTGCTTGGGCACTTTAGGGGTTCGCCCCCCTTTTTTCTGACTCTGACTCCCTGTTTTGGCAAACGCAGAACGCACACGTCACACACGCGCAGCCTCCCATCAGCGCTATCAATATCCATCTCGTAGCAAAAGTCGTAAATCATTTTCTGGCAAATTAAAACGCATTACTAAACGCAGGCTCGTTTTTTTTTTTTTTCCCTTTTCCCCAGAGCTTGATGTGCGCATGACGGTTTTACGCTCCGACACTAATGGCAGCACCTCAATAATTTATACAGTGCAAAACGCACGAGCACATTATCCCTCTATTTGTAATTAACGCCTGCTGCTCCAAAAAAAGAAGCCATTTTTCAAACCTAATACTCTCCGTGGCCTAGTGTTAGACGTAGGAAGAGAGAAAAGAAAGGAAAGAAACGCATTAGAGCCCAATTAACAACAAAGCATTAGGATTCAGAGCCAATGAGCTGTGAGGCCTGCATACACCAAAGTCTTTGCTTTAATTACCTGAACCACAGATACAATATAAAAATAGATAGGGCGCATTATCCTGGCAGCCTTGCGTGTGCTGAAGAATGGCCGCCATTTGTCCTTGTCGTACAACAAACACCCGTTCTCTGATGACATTATCCCCCCGTTTTTATGAACGTAGATGAAAGCCAGGGTAATTAATGACTTAGAGAGGGGAGAAAACCCCAAAACGAAGCATGTGACTGAGTGCAATCTGGCCTGTGAAGTCTTGAGGGAGACTGAGATTAGCATTGAAGCTTAAACAGTGTGCAGGTAACTGAGATGCTGCAGATCTGCAAGTGCACACCTGACAGAGCGGAAAAAAAAAACCTAAACAAAACAAAAAAGCCCTCACGATGGCTCGCTACTCATTTTGTTCAGACCTTCTTTTGTCTCCTGGAATCCTGTAACCCATCCAGGAAAAGCAATTTCAAGGTGTCACGTACTGAATATGATTTATTACTCTTTAGGAGATGCTGCGTTTGAAATGGGACTTAAAGGGCAGTGTGATGAAGAGTAATAATAATGGAACTAATAATTAAAATCTAAAACGTGCTAGACTGATAACTTAAAGCTTTCTAATTTCCTGTCCTGGAAAGATTAGAGTCTTAGGCTGTATCCGTTTAACTAGGATGTATATTTAATCTGAGAACGCTTGGAATAAATGTGACAGAATTTCATGTCTGGACACATAGCCTGGGAGTCCTCGATTACAATATTGTATAATTTAATATTTGCAACACAATGAAGAAATGTAAGAAAATATATCATATGATACTTAAAGACATTTCTATGACGCACAATATGTATCAGCAAAACTGACGACCGTTTTTGAGACTTAATAATAATACAATAAAAAAATGTAACATCCAATCAGATGCACCGTCATACATAATGATGATAAAAACATGGCCAATACACAACTTCTGTGTAGCTAGGGTTGTTCTGAAACATCAGCTAAAAAATAAATGCACCCGCAGACAAATCAAAACATTCGAGCAATTCAAGAAGAAGTTAAAACTGAATCAACAATTTCACAATATACACTGACGACTACACTGTTTGGTTAGAGTGATGGTTGACCAGAACGTCCCATCTGCCTCGCAAATGAGCTAAAAAAAATAATAAAACCCCCAAAAAAATAAAACAACCAACTCGAAAATAAACTCTGAAATGGAGCTCCATGGAGGTTTGTTCCCCAGTGGAAGGAGCTGATTAGCAGGTCATTGACTTATCAGGAGTCACACAGGTATCACAAGAACATTTTTAGTTGGAGTTACATAGTTTATATGTGCCTTCGCTTGTGTGTGTGTGTGTGTGTGTGTGAGAGAGAGTCTCTTACCGGATGTGCTGCTACCTCGGTCGGAGCTGCTGTAGGAGCCGGCGGGATTGGGATCAGGTGCTTGGTTATACGGGATGGTGGCTGGCATGGTGCTGTCTCCACTTCTGTAGTGGTCTGAGGCTTAGCATGAAGCATAACATAATTAGCGTCTGTGCTTACATGCAAAGATTTTGGTCAAGCTGAAGAAATTCATTCTAACTGCAGATTCTTTGCATGCATCCCAAAGTAACTCAAACCACCATCATGTGGTGAAACTAACATTAGTTTCAAGTTTTTAAAGGTGCAGTCATCGATTCTGGGGAAAGATTGTTGATATTTGAACTCAACAGCCAAACAAATACACACCTCCCTTCAGTGCTCATTCAGAAACTCCGCCCCTCAAATTCATTGCCAAGGCAACAATACGAGCAACACACGCCCACCCCGACCACTCTCCATCCCCCTGCCCTCTGACTGGATGGAATACGCAACCTGGTACTGAATGGCTGGAACAGTGTTGTGTTGCGTGGTACGAGCCACTTCCTTTGTTTCCAGAGCCATGGCTATGTACAAGCACCAGATTTTTTCTAAGAACGGACAGTTAGTGTATCGCGAGTAGACATTTTCTGAATTTGACAAACAAGTGTACTGGATTAGAACTGATGACTGCACCTTCAACGGCTTTTTGTTTTTGAAAAAGGAAAATCTTAAATGATCCGTATCAGCGACACATACTCTAAAGATTCACAAAAGATGAAAAATACTCCCAGCATTTTTTTATATACTTCCCCCAAATCCAACTTTGCCCTTGACTTTCTTGTATTGTCTTAAAATATCGTACTTTCCTTGTGAAAGGAACAAGATTTGAAAGTGGTGATTATTCTTCTTTTATTTAACAAACAATTAAACAGGTCACTTGATGCCCCAGTCAGGCTGAAATTTAATTCATTAGTTTACTTTGTTTGGATTATTTCGGTTTGTAGGTTTAGTCTATCTTCTCATTATTGCATTATTAGCATAGCATATTAGAGGTTGTGTGTCTAGGTGCCCCTTTTAATCAAAACAGCGGATTCATAAACACGTGAACATGTACAGTATGTGCGAATATATTATACGACCCGCAGAAGCAGGGTCATAAGGTGACAGAAATGGTGCATGCTGTTAGCCCCATGGATAATGCCCATTAACATCAAAAGCAAAAACGTTTAGCTTGTCCATTCAAATGGACCTAATCTGCCATTATACAAAGACCCATAAAAACATTTCGGGTTAAATTACACCGTTTGTGTTTGGATGGTAATCGTAACACTATGACTACACCAGTGGAAAGGCAGCTAATACCCCAGAGCAAGCTCATGTTTTCATGACCGTGAAGAAAACGAATAAAGAGAAACTGTGAAAGCCAAGCTTGTATTAGTCATACATGTAACTAGAGAGGGAAAGCGCAAAAAGAAAGAAATAGAAGGTGGAAAGTGGGGGAAAACGTGTGATTGGCAGTAAATGAAGATGCTTGAAAGGCTGAAGAATGTTTTTAAAGATGTTTTTGACATACAGAATGTCAGGATAAGGGGAAAAAATGGGAAAGTGACTCATCATGAACAAAGCAGTTAGTGCTTAACTGCACATATCAATCACAGATAATGAAGCTCTGGATTGACAGCACGAAGGCCTTTTGGGGAGGTCGGGTGTCTCTTTACTGCCCCCCCAACCACACCACGCCCCTACACCAAACTCACCCTTGTTCAGCTTGTTCTGCTCCGTGATGGTGTACTGCAGCTGTGAGGTCACTTCCTGCTGTTTCTGAGGAGTCCCCTGGCTGCTCTTCCAGTTCTGTTTCTCGTTGAGGTCGGCGCTGCCCATGTGGTTGGTACCCAGGCTGGACTGAATGAGCTGGGTGGTGGCATAAGGCGTGGGCTGGCCAACAGGCGCCACCAATCGCCCGTCCTTCAGGTTGGGGCTGTTGAATGTTTTCATCTCGTTGATCTTGTTGGAGAGGTCAACATCTCCGTAGAGGGACGAGTCCGGCACCAGGAGGTTGCTTTGTTTGCTGTCCATCTGACTGTAGTTAGCGATGCAGTCGGCTGGATGAACGGAGAGGGGAAGAGATCTGTCTAACAGGGCCTTAAGATTTCAACGTAGCGTAGTAATATGTGAGGAGTTGGTTTTAGACACGAGACGCTACTGAGATGTAGGTAATCTGGTCTACTTTAAGAAGAAAGATTTCTTGAATTCTTTAACGGGTCAAAATATAACTAATACTGGTTTCGCTAACAAGAAATATCTCAAGTCTGGAATGGTTGGGAATCGAGACTGCAGGACTTGTTCAATACGTCTAAACTTTATGTAATATGCTAAGGGCAAAAATTTCAAGTTGCACCAAACTTTGCTGTTTGCATATCTCTCAAAAGACATGATGTCAGACTGCTAAAACGTCACTTAGTGCATCGCAAATGCACATCCGGTCTGTGATATTTACACCAAGCAGACCTTTAGACACAGGGATGATTTAGTGATTGAAGTGGTCTTCTTAAAAATGAAGCTAATGACGTTCCAAAAATTGTGTAAATTCCTCTCTAAAAATTCCCTAAGAAGCAATGACATCTCGAGCAGTCAAGGCTGCTCTTACAGACCTGTTGGTGCTGGGATGATATTTCGGAACTTCCAAACCATCACATCCAAAACTTTGCAGCCGCTATTTAATTCTTTTCATCATGGTGCTTTAGCTTATCCGCTTCCTTATAAGCCGTGCCAAATGCGCTATCTGAAGCTGTGCCTTTCTCAAAAAGACGGCTCTTCTCATCAAGCCGTGTGTTGCATCCCATCCAAATCAAAACCTTCTGGAGAAGGAGCAGCACTGTTTTTAAAAAAAAAAAAAAAAAAAAAAACCCTTCTGACAGATCCAGTTTTCCCCTCACTCATAAAATATTCAAATCCTGCCCAGGATCAGAGCTCAGAGCTCAGCGGTAAATACCACACGGCTGCCGTCGGTTGGATTTTGGGATCGGCTCTCGTTTCTGTCAGGAAGAGGGATACTGCAGCACTTCAAAAGTAGACGTGCGAGAAGAAGTAGGTCCTTACAAAACGAGACCTACCAAGTGGCCTTTCGGGAGATGTCTCAGAGCCAGTTAATTTCCTAAAGGTTTTAGTGCTGTAGGTGCGCCAGGCGAGAGGCTGGCAAGCTTTCACGCTGTCATGCTGTGAGTGGCCATGGCATTTATCCTTCCTCCCTTTTAAAAAAGGTGATTCGGATAAAAGCTTGAGTTAGCAGTAAAACACACACCTCGTAAAAGGAGCGGATTAGACGTGCAGTGAAGCGCTTTTGGGTTTTAATGCCTGGACTAAACTGTGTCTCTGAAAACATAGCCGTGGCGTGCTTAGGCATGTGGTACAAAAAGAGGAACGCTTCAGCATCATTTAATCAACATTTGTCACCACTGTCTAGCATTTCAATTCACACTGAAAGCATTTCTAGAACCAACATCTCTATTCGCACCAGCTCAAAACAAGCCCAAGCACAACGGACAATCGTTTAAATCACTCACTTCTTTACAAACGTCGTGAACTTTCTTCAGATGTTAAATATATTACAGGGGTGTAAAGAAAACATGCTTTGGCATGGCTGCACCAATTTACAAGTGAAGAGGCTTCAAAATCAAATGAGCAATAGTTAAATGGTTAACTTATACTTGTCAAATACTGATGCACGCTCCACGGATTGAACACAGGCTCCAAGACTTTTTATCCATTTACAGGAACATCTAACGTTGACGTCCAATCCAATCCCCATCCTAGTGTTTTATTCCTCTTATATCCACCAACAATTACAATCACTTCTGTGTTATAGAATGGACATCACAATTTTTAATCTGTTTAAAGGACCATTTAACATTCTAGAACCTTCACGAAGCTAGTTAGATCCAGTTCTTACTTACGTTATAGCAGCTACAAACACTCGTTCTTTAACCCGCCTTACTCTTGAGACTGATAAGACACAAAACGCAGCTAGTCGAGTTACCAAGAACCCGCAATGTGTAAACTCCTCTCAAATGGAAACCTCCGATTCAAATGGCATCGCTGATGAACCAACTGCTCAGTAGTAAACTGAAATGTATTGAACGGTTAATTGTTTCGTATCATATAATTCACACCCCTGATATATTGCGACTGCAGTTGCGGCATAATATTTGTACATTAATGATGCTCATTGCTTCAGAACCTGAATTTGCCAATTTTTTACAATCGCACTGTCTCAAGTCACGTGCTTTATCACTCTCCCAACCCTGATGCTCTGTTCACACTGTTACACATTTAGCTAAAAACTGTTTCTCCTTTTGTTATTTCACCAAGCTCTTGCTGACGCCTGCAAAAAAAAAACACCTGGAAGGGCTTCATCACTCTTTCTGCACACTCGGCTTTTTTATATCACTTATTTTTCCTCCATCACCATCCGTCTCAGACATACAGTAGTTTCACACACTCACTCACTCACAAGCTCTCTTTGACCTCTGCAACTGCGCCCTGTTTCCTAAATAAGGAAGCACTTAGGGGAAATTGCATTTAGACGCTACAACAACAGTATGGAAATCAGCTGGCAAATTTGATTAGCTGGCAGCGCAGACCCCATAAGGGCCGGGCCAGGGCTACCTTTTATTCTCCTTCTAAAACAGCCCTGCTTTAACCTTCAACACACACATATAGCTTCCTGTTCAGCGCTGACTCACCAGGGCGGCTGTAGGTGGCCAGGTTGCTGTCGCTGTTGCCGTTGCTGGAGGTGCAGCAGTTGATGCTGCAGTCGTTCTGGTTGGAGCAGTTGTTGGGCCACGTGTCCGCTAGCCAGGGCTGCGTAGCCGAGTCGCTAATGTTCAACAAACCAGGCCTGTACACACACAACCAGCACAATGTTAAAGCCACCAATCATATACGGTGCATATGACCATATTAATACGCATAATCTGCTTAGAAATAAAGAAAATGGGATAGTATTCTGAGGAAACATTGTGCAAAAGAAGGGTAAATAATAATAAATTTAGTTTCCCAAAAAAAAAAAAAAAGGGAAAAGATTTTGCTTAGGCTTCTACCCTTATCAGGAAATTCAAATTTGTATTTTTTATCACTAGGCAAACTGGAAACACTTATAATTCATTTGCATACTGGAATGTGGCTCTTAGGTTTTATGGCACAAGAACACATATTCACATGCTTTAAAGCATAAACCCCATTGACAACTATTCGTATCTATGTTATATATGATAAACACCAAATCTACAATGTTGACATTTGTTTTGAGGACACTCATTACACCAACAGAGGATGAGAAATACAGATATATGTGCTGTTTGCTTTTCCATTGACCTCATTGTACAGACGGTAAATAGAATCCTGAATAAAACACATCATGTTTAGGTAATACTGATCAAGAAACACAAATCTTCCCATTAGGGCTTATGGCAATGAAAAAAACCATGATATGCATCATGATATGTATATAATTTTGGTGTGAAAAGCACAAAGTATTTTACGAAGAGAAGGAAAAAAAAGCAAATGACACTTGGTGATCATCACAATACATGGAAGAGTCTTCTATGATGCTTTTATATCACAATATCGATGCCATATCAGCATGTCGCCTAGCTCTATTTCCTGAATGGACTTTTCTAGTGCTCTGTCACACATCACCTCGCTGCCACAGCACATAAAAATGGAGGTCTACGGAAGCATGTCACTGGATCTGACAACAAACTACTGACTACATAAAAAGGGTCAAACCTGAAGACCAGGAAAGAAACCAAAAGACATGATAAGGAGAAGGCTTCAAAGTGGAACAATAGAACATCAAAGGCAACGTTTAACGCTGTGAAATATTTGACTCAGGGTTAAACGTCCTCCTGTCCTGGATTGTATTTCACTACCGCGTCTTACACAGCACAGCTCACATGTTCACATTTCACTTGATTTATGCTAGATATTTCAAGAAGAACACCACCTCGAGATATCTAACTCTAGACAAAAGAGGAACACGCCCACTAGGACTCGGACGGCTCACCTAGAAGCAACACTGGGCTTGAGTGAGTTTGGAGTAGAGAGATCTGTCATGTTTGTCTTTCTTACTGCATCCCTGTTTCCCTGAAATTCTTGCCAATTCTTGCATTAACCCACAAGAGCAATATGGGGTGAGAAAGACATGAGCTTTTGTCTCTGATTTCTTCTAGCTTTGTTGTACAAGGCCTTCCATCTTCAGGGTGCACAAAAACAGCTTTATAAACCCAAGACTGCCCCCTTGTGCCCTTCACATGCAATCACGCTGTAGAGTGGCACTGCTGTCAGGTCAAATTAGCATGAATTATTGGACAAATTTATACTTTTTTAACATTGTCTTACATTCCTCATTTTCACATTTTAATACCCTTCACTGTTGTAAAGACAATCCGACCATGTTGTTCTTGTTCGTTCAAATTTGTATCAGTTTCGAATTGACGGATTTCATTCATTATTAGAATGGGATTCTGTTTATTATACTGGGAATGAAAATATTCAATCTTTTGTGATATTTGTGCAACAAATCAAAGGGAAAACCGGCATCTTTGCTTCGTTATGCAGTAAGGGGTATTTATTTATTATTTCCTCACATGGTTTGGAAAGAGAATCGATACTGCGGTTCTTCTGACTGATTACTTTTATCCTATAATGAAACATCCCTAGGGGTGTGGCCTGTTCCATCCGTCCACCATCTTCAGGGCTGAGGATGGTTTGATGTGGAGGATGATGAGCGTAACTATGGCCTTGACACTCCCCAAACTGAACACTTAATACACGGGAGATTTTGAAGCGATGTCTTAAACTGACGGGGAATCTTTTGGAAGAGCAGAGCGCATCTCTCCAGTACAGTTCCAGAGAGGTTTGTTGTTGCTTTAATTTGTTACCCATATGCGGACGCCTATGACGTATGAAACATTCTGACTCACCTGCCAGCGCTGCTCACAGCTTCTCCTCCTCTTTGATAGGAAACTGCAAAAGAAGTGATAAGATAAGAAAAGGACGTCGACGAAGCAGACACAGATTTGCATACGTGACAATAAATGTCGAAACACTGGCAAGCTAAAATTTTTTGGACTTGACTTGCAAGCTAATTAAACGTCTGTGTGCTGCCAGAAGCCTGAGTCACTCCCTGCTTTGTGTGTTGGCACTTTGGGCATGCCGCTTTAGCATCCACTCTACAGTGTGACAAGCAACCGACTTTCAGTCTCACACTCCATGCGTCTCCTTCTCCCCACTTCAGACGGCGAGCTGGAACCCAGTTCACACTGATAATATCCTGAGTTATACACAACAGCAGACACTTTTTGGCCTGCAATCCTGCACTGTTCAGCGCTTGATACGGGACATTTTCAGATCTATGAATACTGATTCAGGAGGGTGGTTGGCGTTGGCAGCTAAGTGTTTGGCAATGCTCCACTAGCAGAACCTGGGGTTTCACTTAGAGCTTGGCAGAGTGTCGCTGATCGCAATCGAGATCCATTTCCATTCATGCAGAAAAAGGTTCACTCCAATCAGTCTCCTTTTCCTACTCTTTTTACTGGCACTCGTAACCGCGCAGACGTCAATGGGAGGTTGATTAGTGCGAAATGAAACAGCGAGCGATGGAAGGAGGGTGTGAAAGTGGGCCCTGTTCTTCGGACTGCTACGGAAAACTCGCAATAAGTCACGGCGCTCCAGCTCCTCTCCGTTTTGGTCTAATTGGGCCACGAGAGCTCTGCCGTCACCTCGTCAGAACCCGGCCGAGACGCGAAGCCAAACGGAGTAGCTTTGATTCGTTCTTGTCCATGTTTAACAGCTTTCTTTAGTAAAGCGCTCCTCCTTTTTAACCGGATTCCGAGGGGCTCGGCGGATTCCCAAAGCCGCCTTTGAAGGCTGCGTGAAAAGCTCTTTCTTGTGGGGAGATGTATTTTTAACCAGAGAACATGGTTTACTGAGCTGGGCTGCTGTCTCTTGATGTCCTGTGCGATTCCTCTGTCGGGAGTCGGAGTGAGGAAAGGGAGTGAAGTGGACATACAGCGGGTGCTGCTCTGAATCTAAAAGCAACACTGATGTCTAAAGCAGGCTGACATGTTGGTAGCTCTTTAGCAGCTAAGTAGAGGTTATAACGTAGTGCTTACCAGTAGGCGTGAAGGTGAACGATGGAACTGCAGGTCCCAAGGACAAAACATGGAAGAAAAGAAGAAGAAAAAAGTGCAGTTATTGAAGGAGCATGTAGTAAAGCTCTCATAATATCAACTGTATACAGAAAGAGCTCGCTTTCTGACTCAGGAAGCTTGAATATCGTGTTATTCGAAGAGGTTCATCCACATGACAATCCAGCCAAAATGCATCACACTCAACATGGTCTGCTATACTCTACGCGGCTAGCATAGATTTATCTATCCATTAACCATCATACTTCACTGTTTACTACTCACCACATGGTCATACTCACCCTCCATCTTTTAAATATCAAGTAGATACACCATAGATTTATTTTGTCCATTAATTATAGCACAAATCAAATCTGATTGGTCAGAAGGCAGCTGGACTGGTTTATAGTAATGCACTTGTTTGAATAGGTTACAGTTTCTATAGCAACATGGACATTTCACCGAGAAGAATTTATAATCATTGATACGGTGAAGTTGTCTATATATGCTTATTTAATGTTTATGACATACGAGTTTATGCTTTGCAGTTTCTCGGTGGTTCTTTTTTGTACTATCGATGTCAAGAGAGAGAAGAAGAGAGGCTGGTTTACAGCAGCTATAATGTAAGGAACTAACTTGCTTCATGAATGTTCACAACATTACAGGATGTCCATGTTCATGTTCACAGGACATAATGCTATAGGAAAATAATGAACCTCAGAGTGATGAGAGAAACTCAGCTTCATCACGCCATTCCACTGTTGATTATTTTCCTATAACAGCACGGTGTGTTTTTTTCCCTTTATCTAGTCTATAAGCGCCATCTGTTTTTTACTGTATTCACTGATGTACATGTTTAAACTCGCTCTTGTGCTTTTGACTTGTTTTGCACGGTCTATCAGGTCTGCAACTAAACATTTTACATTGTGCAAGACCAATAAACCTGACCATCACATTTTAAAGAACAAGGTTAAAGACCGCCAACCTTAACGTTATCTACGTTATAGATAAATAAAAAAAAACAACAAAAAAAACCCCCATAATTTTCTGTAGAGAAAAGGATATTTGGAATAATGTGTTATAAACAGATTTAGATCTGGAAGATAGAAGTGTAAATGTTCAATTCAATTCAATTTCATATGTATAGCGCTTTAACAGCAGACATGGTCACAAAGCAGCTTCACAGAAGTATATAAACTCTGAATATAAACTTACAAATCTATAAATGTATCTATATATCTCCCTAATGAGCAGCCTGCGGCGACGGTGGCGAGGAAAAACTCCCTGAGACGAAAAGAGGAAGAAACCTTGAGAGGAACCAGACCCAAAAGGGAACCCGTCCTCATCTGGGTGGCGCTGGAGAGTGCAGTTATGACTAACACACTTCTGTAATAGGGTCAAGCTTTAAGTGCAAGACTGTAGCAGAACCGCCATCTTCACAGTTCTACATGTATAAATGTTGATACAATTTTAATTCCAGCTCCATGATGCATAAAACAACCAAGTGTAAATGGTGTTGAATTGGATTAAATCAACATGAAAATGAAAACTACGGAATCTCAATCAATGCGCAATCCACTGAAGTCCATGTTACTTATATGACCATCAGTGATGCAGTTAAATAAATTTATTGCTCTGCAAACAAACTCCTGAGTGTTGCAATACTGTTATCCTCAATCCATAATCTTCCATAATCTCTACCATTGAACAATCCCATAAACTGACTGACAGAGCATAAAAAAGCTTTTATGGCATCGCTGTGAGGGTATAAAATGGTGAATACACCCACACAGCCAATTACAATATCAAAAGAAAGAAGAAACCGCTTTGCTTAACTCCTTTGACGCTTTTTGACTGCGACATGACAACACGTTATACCGTCTTCCACCTCCACCTTTTCTTATCCTTCGTATTTACGCTCAGCATGCCCAGCCCTGGCCTTTAAATGTCACCTTTTTTCTTTTCCATTTGTCTGTCTGTTTGGTGGCGCTCGGAAATCCCAGCGTACAAAAAGATCAGCGTAAAAGATGTGGCCGCTTTTTGATGCGGTTATCATACGTATTTATCTTTTCCGAGGTAAACAGCGAGACGAAGCGAGACGAGATGGACACCTGCTCGCCATACTTCCCAGAGCGTACAAAATACTGCAATGACAGACGAAAGATAACTAAATCTCGCTCAGCTGCTCAGTGAATGCCACATCTGTAATGACAGGTTGGGGAGTATAGCTGGCCATATTGCTTAGAAGCACACAGATCACACCTCGCTCCGCTATCTCTATCCACCCTGAGAGCCGACTCGTGTCTTAGGTGGTTACAGTGAACCATTTCTTTGTTTCTACACACACACAAGGCTTTCCCAGCCTCCAAAGCTGTTCTAAGAGGGCAGCTTGTGGCCTTGTTGCTTCCTCATGTGCGAATGGAAATGCCAGCGAGCGTTGGCCATAACAAACTTTCCACACTCTGACTTTCGACCTCAGCTACAAACGCAAGATCAGACTTGCCCGTGGAAATAATAGTGTTTTGTTGCTTTAGCACACAAGTACGTCCAATAAAGTGGTAGACAACAGAACTCTCTCTCCCTGTCTAATAATATGCATAATATTAAAGAACCATCAACTTTAGTCAATCCGCCAAGCAGCTCCTCCATTTCTTTATTTATATAGTTATTTTTACTCACCAGCCACACCCACTTCTTTTCTATTGGCTCACAAGACCAAAGATCGTGAATTCACGGGTCAAAAGTAACCTCGATAAGGCTGGCGCAAAATCGTAAAAAGCTCATAGCAGACATAAATGCATGTCTTTCATGCCTCTCCTTCAGTGAACTGGATTTTCTGCTTGGTGAAGTTTCTCAAAGTTCTCAGAGCAATAATTCTCGTACTCGTCAGCCACGTTGGTAACAACCCCAGGGCAGTTATTTCAGGACCAGGAGGGTCCTTATTATTACAAGACCAGGCCTTTCTAACTGAATGGGGAGCGAGCCATAACAGCACGGAAAAAAAACCTCCAGTCAAATCTGATAAAAAATGCTTAAAAACCTTGTTGACTTTGCCCCAAAATAAGGTTTAAAAAGCTTCCCCCCCCACAAGCATTATTTATAATACACATGTCCAACTGTGCACCTGGAGCAGTGCAACAACATGATTGGCTTAAGACGTTTCCCAGTTCTGCAGACAACTGGCTTTTTTTGGGGAGGGACGGGATATGAGCCCTGTGGTGGACTGGCGACCTGCCCAGGGTGTACCCCGCCTCTCGCCCGAAGATTCTGGGATTGGCTCCAGCTTCCCCGCGACCCAGATGGATAAAGCGGTATAGATAATGGCTGGATGGATGGATGGGACGGGATATGAGCATACAGCTGCCATCTTTGGTGTTACGGCATTTTTTCCCCCCATAGTTTTCTCTCAGGATTGTGGTTTGTCTCCTCCCTGATAATGTCTTGATTTTATTCATGTCTGTGCTGAACGCTGGTTTAACAGGAAAAGTAGAAAAGGCGTAGTTTTCAGGTTCCTGTATCGCCAAAAATCATGTCAAAAATGGCACATGCTACAGCTAAAGGCTACAACAGCAATTCTGCTCTGAATTTAAGAAACAATACTCAAATCTTTTAACGTGCACTAACTTTGGAGGGCGGAGCCAACGGGATGGAATACGAACCGACTGCGTTTAAAAAAACAAGAATACGTAAACACGAACTTATACTTTGGCCGATGTAGAGCAATTTATCACAAGAATACTGCTTAAAAACGAATCAGATCTACACCGGGTCTGAACTGACATGAAGCGAAAGGACGAACATCTCGCTGAACTTCAAAAGCTGAATCTTTTTCAGTGTCGCGCTGTTCATGTTTTAAAGGTTGAGCGCATGTCAACCTTCAGATTGTGTGAATGCTAATGCGAATGAATAGCCAGACTCGCGTCTCTTTTTTAGCACAGCCTCCAGCCTGCCAATACGCATTCCATTAGCTGAATGTCCTTCAGACTGTGTGCCTGCAGCTCAGAGCCAACATCGGGGGAAAAAACTCCATTGTGCGATCTCCTGAGTACACGAGCTCTCGAGTGAAAGCGAGAGCTATGAAAGAGCAATAACGCTTCATCAGATACCGATAGATACCAGAACAGACTGTACCAGGAGTGAAAAGAGGCAAAGCAAGGACACGGGAGGCAGTGAATATTACTCTTTTCACTTGAATCTGTTCTGAACTTTAACCACTTTAATATAACAAATAAAGTTATTTCAAGGTAATGAGAAATATTTACATAACCCAAATCTTAAAGATGTTCCAGTCATAGTCTTGGGGCACTGTCCAGTTTATTACTACTTCAAAACATGCAATGAAACCAACCAATGTGTTCTCCGCTTGGTACAGTCCTTCAGTCAGGTCTGTGTCTGAGAGTGTGAACTCTCATGGAGTCGATTCGAAAGCGATTCGACTCTGGATCGACTCAAAAGCAGGAAGTGAATCAATGCCTGTATTTTCTTTCTTTTTTTTTTTTTTTTTTTGTGAGCTTCTAAAATGAACCAAAGGACAGAGCTGTAGAAATGCCACACAGTTTGCAGGCTAAAAATAAATTGGTGATCAACAGCAAATAAACAAATGTGAAAGAAGTGTCTCCAAAACGTAAACAAACACCCACCAATTCACAAAAATGAATTTCGATCTGATTCTGGATAATACGTGTGAAATTTGGGGCATATTATTTTCGCACACTAGCTACATTTAGTGTTGAATTTACTGGGGGTTTTTTTACTCGTTTTTTTCGTCTTCCTAAACGTTTTTGAAACAAAATTTAGTCACAGTAAGTCGTTCGCTGAGTTTGCTGCCGCACCTTTCCGGATGCCTGCGTAGCTCGTGCTCAGGCCGCTCCTTTTCTTGCGATGGCGGTACAGCCAGACGCTGAACACCATGAGGATGATCCAACACGCCGCGCCGATCCCAGCGATGAAGGCCGGCTGCTTTACCACGTCCGAGATCTGCTGAGAGAGAGTGTCATCTGGGTCCACTATGGTCTGAGTCATCTTCCCTGAGGAGTCTGGAGCAGAGACAGGACGAGGAACAAAGAACACATAGCAAGAGGCAGGAAAAACGTTATTCATATACTATAGACTGGATGATATTCATACATTTCAATCAATTTAATTAGCTTGAATTTTCTTCTTTAATCAGGCTTTTCTAATTAATGAAAGAAATCAGAGTAATTCTTTTCCCTCTTACGAAGCATTAAAAAATGTCTGAAGAAACAGACAACAAAGCGTCTGTCTCACACTCGCTCGCCACATAAAAGGAGCTCGAGAACACCTTTCTTCCCGTGGACTTGCTTTTCTCCCCCCACAGTTTTCTTCTTCTTTTTTGTTTTAGTCACTTTTATCATTTAAGCGACGTTTTGAAGCCGGGGGCATACGCTTTACATTTCTTCAAACCCAAACGCCCAAAGCTCATCGCAGTTCCTCTGGTGTACATGCTTGATTCGTCTTGTCTTTCTGTCCCTCATGTGCACGAGTTCAATCCCACTTAAAACCTGAGATATTATGGAATTCCCAGATGTTCCTACTTGTTTATTTTTTTTGTTAAGAAGTAAGATTTTTTTTTCCCTCAGTCAGTAGGGGTGGGACAAAACATCGATACGGGAATAATATTGTATGACTTCACCTTGCGATACGTTATTGATACAGTGATGCCAAACATCGATATTTTTATTAAAACACACAGGCGTCCTAAACGAATTCCCCCGCCAATTTGACTTACCAGAGTCACTACCTGAATGAGGATAAACTTATGGAGAAAAAGAAGAAACTCACAGCACAGATAATGGGGGAAAGTGATTATTAATAATTCTTTATTTTTTTGTGAAATGTACTCGTTTTTTATGTATTTAATAAATAAATAAACACAACAAATAAATCCTGCTTTTTGCTTTTTGTTTTTTTCTTCCTCAGTTACGCAGATGCAATGTATCGCTGTATCGTGACCCTATCATCATTATATGGATCATGATAGTATCGTATTGTAAGTTACTCTGTTATTCCCACCCCTGCCAGTCAGTGGTGCCTATTTCTTTGTAATTTATTTGTTTCCTAGGCTGATTTAAAAAAAAAAAAAAAAAAAAAGCATTAACACTTCCTGGCATTATTTTTCTTTAC
Source organism: Parauchenoglanis punctatus (assembly GCA_030068025.1). Lineage (NCBI taxonomy): Eukaryota > Metazoa > Chordata > Actinopteri > Siluriformes > Auchenoglanididae > Parauchenoglanis > Parauchenoglanis punctatus. Next base: position 1,901,711 of record JAQQZU010000003.1, on the reverse strand, counting down.
AATTTTTTCTTTTAATAAAAGCACTACTATGTTCTTTTGTTTTTTTTTTGCACTTGGAGCAAAGAGTAAAGGTAGTAGCATGGATGGAGGTCTATCAGTCATCCACAGTATTGTAGTGTCATATAAATGTTAACTTTTTAAAATCACCCTGTATGTCCTACGTCTTATTCCAGTGGACTGCTACATGAACGTTTCTAGGATTGCAGCTCAGAAAGTCATGGTGCAACAGAAGAGCGTTCATGCTATCGTTAGGAGATTGCACATACCTGACGATGCCACGTCTAAGGGCCTAGGGTCGGATAGAGCGTTCCTCTGAGTGTTACATTGCCCTGTGTCTCAGAGGAAGCATGTATTAGTCCTTACCCTCCCTGAATGGTAGCTAACGCATGATGGGGCAAATGTATGTGAACTGGCAAATGACCAGGTAGGTAAAAATGTGCATTCATATTCATTATAGTTATATCCCTTGGTAAAAATCTTTGCTGAGCTTTGGTAGAAAGGCATTCATGTTGTATCTTGATATTCCTTGGTGTGTTTGCAGACCAGCGGGGGGTTTGGTGGGTTTTGATGTTGCTCGATGACAGTAGAACTGCGGCATCTTTCTACAAAGTCGCTTCCCGTCAACCTGCCAGACACTTCAAAGCACACGGCAGTAAAACGTCCCCTTGACGGTGCAGGTGTGTGTCTGTGTGAGGTTCATCCTTTTCGTCTTTGTCGTTTTAAAGTCGCCTTAACTCCTGACAAGAGTTTGCCCTTTATGTTCCTACTTCAAGTGTAAAAATTGTATTTTACTGTTTCACAGTCCTCACTCAACTTTAATTAATTTAGCGTTAATGCAAGTAGATTAAATGCTGTCATTCAACACTGGATGCACTGGTTTTACTATTTTAGACACGTTCACATTTTATGGAAGGGAAAAAAGTAATTGCTTAGAACTCCGAACCAAAGGAGGCTGAATAATAATGAAATGAATGGAGAAAACTGCATTATAAGCTATAAGGTGTGTGAAAGATCAATTTAAACAAAAACTGTAAAATGACGTGAATTTAGAACAATTTAAGTTTAGTTATTTGTAAAGTGGAAAAGGCTGGAAAGCTGGCTGTGTGATATATTTCATGACATAAAAATACTTCTACTTAATAGACTAGATCATATAGTGGAACTTTTTCCATTTTTTTCCTGCAGATGCTAGTTCAGAATCAGGCTATGACTCAGTTAGTCCCTCATTAGTCCTAAACCAGAAGTGTGGTAAGAGGTATGGCGAGGTTAGGTGTGGTAAAGAGTGGTGTGGTGAGGAGTGATTTCCAAGATGGCGGCGCGGCAGTGAGCACGCAGCGGCCACTCCGGATCCGAAATGGTGCTTTTTTTGTGCTATTTGTTTCTTTTATTGTTTCTTGGC
>JAQQZU010000003.1:1861982-1874103 GCA_030068025.1 Parauchenoglanis punctatus | reverse complement strand
GCCCCTCCTGTTGGGGGAAAGAAAGGAGAGCTGTGTACTCGCAGGGCAGTATGTTTCTGCCTGCCACAAGCTCACAAGAGAGAGAGAGAGAGAGGGAGAGAGAGGGAGAGAGAGAGAGAGAGAGAGAGGGAGAGAGAGGGAGAGAGAGAGAGAGAGAGAGGGAGAGAGGGAGAGGGGGGGAGAGAGAGAGAGAGAGAGAGAGAGAGAGAGAGAGGGAGAGGGGGGGGGACAGAGATGGTTGGAAAATACACAAATTTAACGTTAAAAAGTTCAGCTCTTCCTCTGACTGTTACTAAGCTGTTACAAAGCACTGCCACTGGAGGCTGCGCCCAAAGCGTTACAGAAATATCAACGGTTACACATGTTTATGTGGAGCGTCCTACGTACGACGAGCTGTTACTATAGCGACGCTAACATATTAGAACATTAATATAAACCTGAGATTTGCAGCTTGCTTTTTTTTTTTAAGAAATATGAATAAAAAACCTACACCAATCATGTTTTGCACGTTTGTTTCATGTGTTCAAAGACACACACACGTGAAACGCAACCGACCTATTGACATTCACCTCGAGTCATTAAGATAAGATGTGCAAATTGTGGCTAATCCTAACGTCAGTCTCGTTTAGGAAGCCCGAGCTTCTCTAAATCCGCTAAGTGTTAAACTGAATCTTCTACTCGTACTGCCAGCAGACTGATTAAAGTTAACACGCCCTGGAGCGCTTTCTTAATCCTGTATAAATAAATGAACAGAGCCTCTACATCATCAAGGTCTCTCCTCCTTCCTCTCCCTCTCCCCCTCTCTCTCTCTCTCTCTCTCCCTGTGTATACGAGAAAGTAGAGAGATGAATTCACCGCCTCTACTCCTCTCGCTCCCTTAATTAAAAGAAACTAATCGGTGGCGCAGGTTCAAACCCTGTATTTCATCAGCAGAGACACTTCTCAGACCTCGGTGTGTTGCTACGGCCAACTTTTGCTCCTGATGAATACGTCCTATTCATTGTTTTACGACAGGCTCGACTACCACACCACTTAAACACGCCAAGGCCCGGCACTCGAGACGCGGCGCAGGACCGTTCCTCCATCTGTTATAATGAAACATGGCTTTACTTCACACTCTTGCACTTTTTTTTCTCCAACGGATAATCTTCTCAGAAGAGGACTCATCAACTTATCTCTGTTAAAGAGTGACTAATTTATTCTGGCTCCTTGGTGAGAATGTGAAGATTTCACCATGTTATGGTTAGGATTGTTGTTGGAAATGTCAGAATAACAGATCTGGCCAGTGACACAACTAACGTGTATAATGTATTTATGGGAAAAGCGGTGGGCGATGTGGCATGTCGCAAGATATTTTCACGCCCCGTGGCATTTATCACGATATCTCACGGAGTGACAGCAAAACAAAAGTGCCACGTCTAAAAATGTCTACTTAACAAGAGAAAACGTGATTTAACACTGATTAAAATGAATTAAAGAAAAGAAAAAGAATAACCACGCCATAGTGTATTTAAAGTAAAAACGTAGCACAGTACACAAAGTTTCCATAGATCCTGAAAAAGGGATACACACACACGCTGAAGATGAAAAGTAAAAAAAAAGAAAGAAAAAGAAATAGAGAATAATAATAAGCCGGACAATTCTGATTGGTCAGGAGATGAACATTATTTCTGTATAACAGCACGGTTCAGACATCAGTTCCGGCTATAACATGAACCATAAGTTTATAAAATAATTACTGTTATCATTTCTATAGTAACAGCTCATATACCGGTGTTTGTACAGCTGAAGCTTCACGTAATCTAAAGCTAGTAATTAACAGATTTTTTTAGTGATTGCTACAGAGACAATGCGGCTCATGGAGGACGGATGTGTGTGTCGGGTGAGCTGAGCTAGGAAATGAACTTTGATAGCTGTTATATGAATCATGACTGAGCGACAGAGCTTGGCTTCAGATGTCTACGGGGCCAGAAATGCGTTAGGGGAGAAAAAGGGATGGATGAAAATCAAGAAAAAGAAGAGTGCAGGTCATAGCTGATTTCATGTATGGGTCGGGTGAGTTCTCCACAGGTGGCTAAAAAAACGACAGAAGGTTAGGGGGAACGAGAGGGTCTTTCCAAAAGCTTCAAACAAGCCATGATCACGGCATTAGGATGGGTTGGGGTCAATATCTTGAAAGAGAAGAAGGCCAAACATGGAACGGGTGGAATATTAATAATAATAATAGGGCCCTTAACCCTCAACTGCTCACTTGTATAAAAACGTAAGTAATATGTAAGTCGCTCTGGATAAGGGCGTCTGCCAAATGACAAATGTAAATGTAATAAAAATTCGGGGGACAAAGTTGCACCTTCTTCGCTTAAAACCTAAGAAGATCTATATTGCGATTGCTTATGCGGTATTTTGTTATCAAATATGGTATCCTCTTAGAGACCGTTTTTTTTTGCGATCTACACCTTGTGAAGCTAATGAGATACTAGAACTAGCATAAGGGATGTAGCATAATAAATGTGCTCATTAGAGGAACCTTGATGAATCCACCCAATAGTCCATCCATCCATTATCTATAGCGCTTTATCCGTCTGGGTCACGGGGAAGCTGGAGCCAATCCCAGCATCTTTGGGCGAGAGGCGGGGTACACCCTGGGCAGGTCCCACTCAATAGTCATTTCAGCTATCTCAAAATATTTTTTACCACAACGAACGAGAAGATGAGATGCTTTTTTAACACCAACTGAAATGCAAACTAGTGTTTGATTTTAAATCGAATTGCAAAAACAAGATATTTTGCACTGATGTTACGGAAAATTTCGGGGAAACTGGAGCAAACTACTCAGGTTTAGATAGCCGACGTTGCTGTCGACTGAAACGAGCCTAAACCTACACTAGGTGTCTGAATGAACCCTGACGTATACAAATAATCACAGCACTCACTGTTATGCGTTCGTCTCTGTCGTCTACGTTCATGCCATCTTTCTTCCAGGAGATGGTGGGTTCTGGGTGTCCGCGAGGAGGCTGGCACTCCATCACCGCCGGTTCTCCAGCGGCCACCATCACGTCGCTGGGGTTCTGCCTGAATTCATCACGGAGAACTGTAGAGAGAGAAAGAGAGACAGGGAAATGAAATTAGAGATATTTTAGGGTTTGGGATATTTTAGCTCTCATTCAGTTTGAGTAAACTGGTGGGTTCATTAATGAGATATTAATTTTACTGTTAATCACTGTTTTAATAGCAGGTACTGTATGTAAATAACACGAGTTGCTGAAGTTGATCTCAAGTTTGCCAGTGAAACAATTCACCGGTTCTAGATTCTTCCCTTTCTTTTCTGAAGTGAAACTTATTGTGTAAACCTTTCTTTTGGAAACGCATGGAAAGGTTCCGCATTACACACTGGCACCTTTTCAGTAACATTTTCCCCCCATTTTTTTTTTTTCGTCTCAGCTACTGTTTCTTGGACAGTTTACAGAAAAAGCCGCGCTTACACCAGTCGAAGCCAACTCTTGGCTCTTAGACATGTGAAACTAAATCTTAACAAAACTTTCAAACATAATATATGAAGTAAGACAAAAAAATTTCCACCCGGACTACACTACATCTTTAGCTTCTGTATAAGGCCTTATTATTTAAACATTCAGGTATGCCAGCTGTTCTTATCTTATTTGCTTTCTCAAGAAATTTTCTTCCAGAAACTCCACTTCTTCGGTCATGCGGTTGATAATTTGTTTGTTTTTTTGGGTGCTCCCACACTCCACACTGTTGAGATGAGATAACGTTCCTTCAAAAGTATTACAGCGACACTCAAACTTCCACTAACGTAGTGAACAGAACAGGATGTGTATTTGCATTCACACACACTCGGAAATTCGCAGCATTTCCTCGAGCTTTCCTGGACCTGCTCCAATCTCTCCCATCGCTCTGACGATCGTCGGTCTCGGATCAAAGTGAGCAGTAACCTGAACTCCTGACTGCCTACAAATTCCTTCGAGCCTTTAAGCACTTAATTGGCCATAAGATCCCACTTTCTGCTGCTTGTAACTGCACAGTGGGTTTAGCTCTCCCACCTTAAATCTGGAACACAAAAAAAAAGTAACAGCATCCGAATCTGTGAAAGGGAAAGTGTTCTACGGAATCAGTGAGGAAAATCGACCCAACTGTTCGGCTTATCTCCGTTTCTCCATTCTAACTCCGGTTTATTAATAACTGCATCTTTTCATTTGAACCTAGATAAGCTCTTTAAGAGGAGTCTCAATTTATTCAAGTTCAGGAAACACTTGCTTTGATAAATACAACTAGAGCTTAAACAATTCATTTCATTTAGCGTGTTTAACAACAGACTTTGTCTTGACTTGATGGAGATTCAGATCACTAATGAATGAGACAGAGCAGACAGTGGCCATGAGGAAGAACTCTAACCTAAGGACCTACAATATCCAGGTGAGACTATTGACTGAAGGGTAAGACTTCATTTGAAGGCGTAACCTGTATTTGGGAAGTTCGGCTCTTTCAGGACCATTCACAGAAGCAGACGGTGAGTTACAAAAGCCTTTGTTCAAACAGTAAGGCTTTGTTCAAACAGTAATCGAACATTTTTTCTGACCGCACTAGTAGACATTCCATACCGGTCGAGAAGCAGGAGTTGGAAAATTGTGCCCTTTATCTAATGAGAAGTGCAAATATGATCCGAGCATGTCACACTGCGGTGGTCTGAGACGGAGAACGATGGACAGATCCCTTAAGAGAAGAACCCTCCTGTTTCGTGTCCACTCTCGCATGCCTCGTCTGTTTCTATGCTCTGGTGTATATCTCGAGGAGCAATGCGGCGGTTATAAACCCAGTGCGCTCGCAGCGGGATCTCGCTCCCTCCCGCTGCAATCGTTAAAGCAGCATTCCTCCACTTCACCTCTCCTCTCTGAGAACGAGAGATTACTGAGACAAGAGCGAGGGAGGTAAAGGGCTTCCAGTGTTACAGAAGCTATTAATAGCTAATAAAGCAAGTCCTTGTTGTGGTGTCAAAGTGCTTGCAGCATCATATTTCTTGCTCGTTATACTGTATAAGTAAGCCATGTTTGTATCCTTCAAGTCCCTGTGAAATGATTGTCATCTGATTACATATGTTGATGCATTTCCTTTTAAAACAGGAAGTCAGAGTGACAGTGTGCTGACAGGTTTGAATGATTTACATAACGGCAAACAGGATTCGAGATGCGCCAAATCTCTGTGGCGAAGCTGAATTTACCCACACACTTAGATGATATCCTAGATGCCGAGATGCCGTGTGCTTTTGTGGTTATGTGATACATGTTTGAGTTGAGGTCGAGCATCAGGGTCGTCATCAGGAGACAAGGGGTTGATTAAATGGTAAGATGGAATAGCAAAGAGCTTCTCAATCAGTCTGAGGTAGGAACATTCTGGCAATATACAACTGTTTTAGAGGGCATTTAATTAGACTGACACAAGACTATTACAAGATGAATCATCTGAAAAATATTAGCGTTTTCCTGGAATTGATAGGAGAATGGGAGTATCTCTCAGGATAGGTACAACAAGACAACCCATTTTGATTTCGGGGGCACCTTAAATACTGACTTTTGGATCAGGCTTTATGATAGATCATGTGCCAAAACTGAAAGTTTGACGTTTAACATTTCTGGTCTTCTTCCTAGCTTCGGATTGAGCCAACTGCCAAGTACCAAAGCACGGCATTTGCAATAGCAAAGGATTAGCAACAATTATCTAACAAATGCACTCTTTCTTCTCGCATGTTGTTAGAGAAAGGAAACAGATATCAACCTCTAGCCTCGCTCATACTCAAGGATAAGCGTCAGTTCTCCCAGGATTGTCTTTGGTACGTCTGCAGCAAAATCAAAACCAGACGCAAGCAAATGTCGAATCAAAACGAGATCTTCCTCACTGTGGCTCTAACATTAATAAAACTGAAGATGGAATACCACACACAGACTGGGGTTGCTCGATCAAATGAGATCTGTTCAGAGGAAATGAAAAGCTTTCTCTGAGCGTCCTCAGAGGCCTCCTGCTGTATTCCACTGGAGCCAACAGGGAACTGGGGATTTGCTCATGAGCACATCAAAACCCAGTGCTGGCTCGTGTACAGGGAGATTTGGGGCTTGGAACATTTCCACTAGGACAGCGCTCACCCTTGTGAAGGGTTGAAGCAGGACAAAAGGATGAGAGAATGTGGTGTCTTTCTGAAAAGTATACTCAAGACTACATGGCAGCCATAGAACCGACCGACCTCCATATGAACCTGCTGAATCAATAATCATACTTGTCTGGCGATCTGGGATTCAGATTATGAGTTGCCTCCTGAAATGCCTTTTTGCTCCAGACAAGAATGTCTCTGACTTGTTAAGCACCAGTGTCATTGGTAAAATATGCAGAGTCATGAATAAAGTCAGGGCGCTGGGATTAAAATAGTGCAATAACCAATCTGGACGAGGAACTGAACACAAAAAAATGAATGTAAAACCATGAATGTAATCGGTCCCAGATGTGACCCCTGTTGCACTTGGCTTTTCTCCCCAAGTTTCGAGGTTTCTGCTAAGCACAAGACAATAGAGAGATCACAGATTAGAAAGAAGGCATTTGTATATCTTTCTTCACTTACTATCCACTGTGATAATTAAAACTATTACAGCAGCAATAAAATAGGGCCTTGCTGATCCAGTTCCAAAATGACACTACAAAAAAACACTACAAAATGTGGAAAAGTTCATTGGGGGGGGGGGGGGACACTTATGCTAACACCTGTATACATACTGTAGATCTTAGCATATACAGAGAACCATCTCTGCATGCATGACACCAGTCCAAAGGCCATCTTGTATGGTTCTACATAGATCCATTATGTGTTCCCCCAGACAGGCAGCCACAGGACCTCTAAAGCAACACAAATTCCAAAGAGTGTAATATTATTTGGATGGTTAATGGTTCTAACATCCCAATGAGGTTCTACTGGGAACCTTTTCAAAATGTGAACCTTTCTATTGAAGGGTTCTACATAGAGCCTTTCAGAATTCATCCAGAGGGACAAGCCAGGAACCTATAAGGCGTCAACGTTTTCAAAGTGCGCAGGATTCTTTGGATAAGTCATGCGTCCATTTTTCCCAAAGAGGTTCTCCTAAGAGCCTTTTTGAAAAGTGAACCCACTTAGTTTAAGGGATCTACATATAGACCATTAAGGATTCATCCAGACTGGCAGGCCAGAAATGTCTAAAGCAAAGACTGTAGGGTTCTTTGAAATGTAATGACTCTAGCTTTTAAAGAGGTTCTCCTAGGAATGTTTTCTAAAAAGTGAAAATCTCTGTTGTAGGCTTCTACACTGAATCATCAAGGGTTCCCCCAGAGGGATAACAAGGGATAGCCGTAAGGATCTCTAAGGCCATCTGAATTTTCCAAGAACATGGTTTGGATGGTTAACGGTCCTAGTTCTACTAGGAATTTTCTCCAACCCAGAAACTCTCTAAACTTCTCTAAAAAGAGAAAAGGGTTCCCCCAGAGAGGCAACCAAAGAACTGATTTGGATGTTTACCAGGTCTGGCTTTCTAGTTTTTCTTCATCTTTTTTGGGTTTGGTACCTGATCCTACTTTTCCTGGTGTGTTTATGTTCCTTTTCAAAGTGAACCCATGGGACATGGTGTGTTAACCTTGTTCGCTACACTCACAGCACAGACATGGTGAGGCAACTCTTCCTGTGTGCAGGATAGAACAGGTATTGAACTTGTTGAAGGATCTCGGAGGTAAAAAAAATAAACAAAAAAAGAAAGAAAAAAAACCCAAGGCAAGTGCAGCCCCTTGTCTTGGTCCATGATGTCATCTGTTTAAACTAAGAAGAGTGTGCTTGGGTGCGTGTAAGGATACCAGCCGTAGCTACAGGGGGACTGACAATCTCAGGCATCTGGAGCTGGTGTAAACATTACAGCATATCTCAGCTGTGTGGAAATAAACAGTGCGTGACAAACTAAACGGAGGCAGAAACAGAATACATGATACTATGCTTAGTTAGCCTGCATCCGTCCGGATTAAAATTAGATCGTAAAGTGATCAGGAAATTCAGTAACACAAACAGGCAGACTTGTCAAGGGACATCTAAACAAGGATAGAACATTCCATCCATCCAATATCTATACCACTTTATCCATCTGGGTCGCGGGGAAGCTGGAGCCAATCCCAGCATCTGGGTACACCCTGGGCAGGTCGTCAGTCCACCACAGGGCCGGATAGAACATTCATTTAAATTAAATCAAAGAAAGTATAAATTTGTATGAAAAGGTACGAACGCTACCCAAAAATTTGTATCCATCTTCATATGAGGCAAGTTGTGCAAATTGCTACGAATCCCCAAGTGTGCACCTCTGCAGGGCCACGGCATTGTTCTGCACATCAGAACCAAACAGTAAAAGAATTAAGAAGCTTTTAAAACCTCGACTGTGCATGTTTACATGTTGGTTTATTGCTTGTAACCTTTAAACAACAACAGCAAAAAAAGCCTCTGGTAACTATGATAATTGCCATCACATCATAAAGTGCATTCAGTATAAATAAATTTAATGGAGATGAAAACACCCTCACAAATGACAGACGACAGCTTTTACATGAACAGGACTGCATTTAGAGCGCAGACAGGAAATGGATGTACATCGTGAAGCCTTCATAAACATATTTTTTTTCTTTGTAAGCTCTTTCTGAAAGCCTGCATTAATGAGACACTGTCATGTTACTGAGTAACGCATAATCTCCATTCTGAAATCCTCCCTACATTATAGCACTCACCATATAACCTCCGAGTGCTCTCTCTCTCTCTCTCTCTCTCTCTCCTTTCCTGCAGAAATTGAACAGCTGCTAAATGATTTTTCTGCAGTATGCTTTGCTTGGCAAGGAGGAAGACAGGAGGTTTCTCAACTATCCAATTATCTCACAGAAGTAGACCTGGGAAAAGCCATGTTGTGCACTTAATCTAGTGCACTTCATCTAGTGCACTTCACCTAGCTGACCTGCTTATGACCAGCTATAATGCAATGGACGGTTTGAGAAGAAAAAGGTACACTCCGATGGAAAAGGGATTCTTTAAAGGTCCATTGGTCCTAAATTTCTCGGCAGAGAGCCGACTAAAGGACCCAGTATCGGTTTGAAATTTTGAAATAAAAAAAAAATTATAACGTATGCAGTGTTTTTTGGAGAGCTGATGGGTCTAGCTTTCCAAGGAGGTTCTAATACGAAGCTTTTTTTTAAAAGTGAAATTCTCAGTTGCAGGGTTTTACTGAGAAGAACACCTGAAGAACCCCTAAGGTATATCTACGATTCTGCTTGGAACATTTTTATAGGGAAACCCTCTCTTTTACATATAACCTTTAAGGGGTTCCCCAGAAAGGTAATTCAGGGAACCCTTTCTCAGAGAGAAACTGATTTAGAACCTGTAAGCCTTCTCCTAGATAGATAACCAAAGAACATCTAAAGATTATAAATTTTCTAAGAGTGTAGGGTTCTTTGGTTGGCTTACAGGTCTGGCTTTGCAAAATGGTTCTAATAGAAATGCTCTGTTGAAGGGTTCCAACTACAACCTGTAGACGAACAACTGAAGAACCCCTTAAGTTTCTTTAAAAAACAAAGTTTTAAGAAAATAGTGTTTTTTGGTTGGTTAACCGTTCTAGCTTTCTACAAGGAATCTTTCCTAAAAATGAAACCCTCTGAGTGCAATGTTATAGAAATATAACTTGCAATATATCATTGTAGAAATAAGGTTCCATTTAGCACCCTTGAGGGTTCCAGTTTGGTCCCACTGGAAAGAAGGTTTAAGTTGAGAAAGGGTCAATGTCGAAACTCCTGAGAAAGCTAGAACCCTCAACCATATGAAGAAAGCATACTGGGAAACCATCACATTGACGTGATCCGGTTACAGATCGGTCTGGATTGGTATTGTGACTAAAATGACTTCATATAAATTCCACGATTCTAAATAAATGCCGCAGAACCGCACATCTGGAGCATCTGCAGTGGTCCGACTGTGGAACCCAAACCAAGAGCACAATAACAGCGAGAGCCGAGCGGTGGGGCACATGGAAAAATTAGCCGAACTCCAACTTCAAAATGAATTATGTGGAAAACCATCAAAATTACATTAAGGGAGCGTCTGACAGGAAACAGTACCTGACAGCTGAGCGCAGACACAGAGGCCTATTCACTCAGGTTCTCTGCGGCGATCACTAAAACCATAACTCTCAGCATGAACGCAGTTTTGGGTGTGTGTGTGTGTGTTTCAGAGAAACGTTTGTGGAGGCGGGTGTGAAAAAGAGAGGTGAGATATTAACTTCTTTGGCACATTCAAGTTCTAAATATATGAGCAGGAGTTTCGGAGACAGAACAAGCCGAGGGACATGATCTCCCTGTGGAGGAATATTACAGACTCGAAGCCGAGAAAGCCGTTCCTGATGATGAGCTCTGAAGAACAGGAGGAGGATTAGCAGTCTGGACTGAGGGGGGAAAAAACCCCACTTTAACTGTTCTGTTTTGGAAACAAAACAAATGCAATAGTGGTGGATACCAGTCATTTCTTTTTCTCCCTGCTTTCTCTTAAGGGCAAATTACACGTCTACAGTACGCTTGTACCACAATCAGCTGCTGCTGATTCTTCCTTAAGATAAATTAATTACCGTGCCGGAGAACAAACCCCAAGAAAATGGAAGCATATTAAAACGGCTCATGGATTGAGTAGGGGTGAGTCGTATTGTGTTGTGTAACGGAGGGTTTGACAAGTCCTGCTGTACCTACAGAGCACATCGCAGCTGTCGAGAAGAGGAGTGATTGCTTGAATTAGCTGCTGCGCAAATCCAAACAAGTCTTGTGTAGCAAAGGTAGTGCACGCAAAAGAAAGAAAAGAAAGAAATGCTGTGGAATATCACAACAGAACCTAAGCAAAGTACAAACCACTAAAACCTCCTCACTGTTATCTATAAAGCTGGTTTTAGATTTATTATTTACTGATGTCATACTGCACGATTTGAACACGTACGATGCGATATGATTTTGCAATGAAATCTGCTCTAAATTAAAAGGATAAAGTGTGTTCGGAATGTCAGCGTATTTGATGAAGATCCCTGGTCACTGGTTTGTGGGAGGGGCATACTCTCTCTCCCCTATCAATCACAGCCAATCATAGGTGAGGTGTCCGTGAGCTTGAGTATGCAGGAGAGGGCAGAGCTCCTCTTTCCTCGGAGTATGAGACGCCGCCCTCAAAAAGAAGCAGATGTCTGGGATAACATGACTCTGAGGAAGCACATTTTAGCCTTCCCCCTCCACGGGTCAAAGCTGGATGATGGGGCCAAGACTAAATTGGGGAGAAAATTTCAGAAATGTATCCAAAAAACAAAGCCACAAATACACAATATTGCAAAAGGAAACCACAGAGCGTGTTTCCTGTCTACTTTTTAAGTCAGCTCTGGCTACCGTATGCCTGAGGCTGAGGTAAATCCCAGACTACATGCTCAGGGCTTCTGACAAGGCAGTTTACATTCCACCTTCCACCACATGGCACACACTGGCCTGTAAAAATGTTTCTGTTTCTAAACACTGCCTTTTTCATAGATGCTAAAGAAAGGAGCACTCTAGTCACCAAAAAAAATCATTTATTTTGGCGCACCTCTAATTTATTGTTTTGGCTACTGTGAACTGAGAGCCAGGGATTAGAGCTGTCAGCTATCAGTTACTCCAGTTGGCTGAAGGTTAAAGGTCACACTTAGACAATTAAAGCCATGAGAAGATTATTAAAGGTGATCGACATCTGATGTGGCGTTCCTCTGCAGGAACCTCATGGCTAACAGGCTTCTCCTGGGTCGCAGTGTCGATGTATCGAAGGCTGACCCCCGGCACCTGCCGCTGATCAGCCGAACCGCACGGCTGCCATGTTAGAGAGGAGCCAAGGAACTGGAACAGCAGTTACTCCGCGGTTACATATCATTACAACATCATTACAGCATCTGCAACGGGAACGTCATTAAAGCAAACTAATCAACATTCCTGGCTTCTTCCACCACACACACACACACACACACACACACAGTCACACCATTCATCTGCAACATCTGTTGAGATATGGTGCAGGAAAGAA
>JAQQZU010000003.1:1797309-1837922 GCA_030068025.1 Parauchenoglanis punctatus | reverse complement strand
TGAAGCGGGTGTGTCGTGTACTGAAGCGGGTGTGTCGTGTACTGAAGCGGGTGTGTCGTGTACTGAAGCGGGTGTGTTGTGTTGTGAAGCGGGCATGTCATGTGACATGGGCGTGTCATGTGACATGGGCGTGTCTTGTCAGCTGTGAGACTGCAGAAAGACGCTTCTCATTAATTTAAGTGAGATTGGATGTATTCTTTGCTGTTTTAATAAAAATAGTGAAGTTTTCATTAAATGTTCCGTTTAACAACAAGAATAAAACACCTAGTTGACATTTTTTTTCACTTATTGTTAGCTACTAGTAAAAATTAGTAGCCGTTTTAATGAACTCCTAGTATAAGGTTAGCAGGTTATAGCATGCCTTCAGGTTCGGAGGTTAGATCACAAGGCCTGTTTTCCCCTCCTCGGTTTTTCCCCAACTGTAAGTCAGCCGTAACAGTTTCCTCAGTTGAAGCCACGCCCTGATTGGCCAGATTGAGCCGTCTTCATCTCGTGGACACAGACGAGGCCCCTCTGAGACACCTCTGATTAACAGGAAAGGCTCAGGTGATTATGCTAATGAAGGAAGTCTGAATATGAGTGAAAGGGATAGATATGAGATGATTGGAGGAATGTTCTTGGAGGAGAGCAGGGATATAGGCAATCCGATCGTGTGTGATTGCAACCGTGTGTGTGTGTGTGTGTGTGTGTGTATGATGATAGAGTTTAGTGGTGTACATGCTGTCTTATTAGCAGCAGGGGTTCAACAAGAGGATCTCAAATCCCACCCACATAAAAAAGTGACCTTGCCTTTACCCCAGCCTTCCCAATCCATCACACAGCAGGGCTCGAGATCCAACACACACACACACACACACACACACACATGCAAATGCTTCAGTGTGTTGTCAATTAAAGCACGTCAAAAGAAGCAAAGACATTTCTGAAAAAATGTGTTAAGGCACTTGGTAAGCGTTGAGGAATTCCGCTTTAAACACCTCCGAACTGGAACGGACTACATTTCCATCTGATCATTAAAGACGAGAAATCAAGCGCACTTCCTGTATAAAATGACATGACTCACATGAAACAGAAATGTGGCCTCACTTCTAAATGTGTTCTAGCCCTTTTTATTGGTTGTCACGGTAACAGTATACTTCTACAGGCTTGGCTACTTTTAAACGGATTAACATTGCGTGAGACAAATGCAGGTTTACTGGCAGGTCACTGCTCTGCTAGCTTTAGCGATCCAAGGACATGGAGGTGTTTCTAATTTGCATATTTACGAATATTCATAGATCGTGCCATTTTTAATGAAGATAACGGCTGAAAATTTATTTGCTTGTATGTGTGCATGCATGAAAGACAATGCTAGGAAAGTCTATTGTTTTTATCTCAGCAGTACGTACACACACACACACTCACACACACGGTTCACTTAGAGGTGAGTGTGAACTCTTCACATCGCTGTGCTCTCCAAGATGACCTCTGACCCCTGTTTATCCAATAATTCTAGTCACCATTTTGGGAATGCCGACATGACCTTTACACAATGACCTTCGAGCTCCTGTGACCTCTGACCCATCCTCACACGTGCGCGCACACGTTTCTGTGTAGTTGTTTAGTTCGTTTTGTCTGTTTTAAAGCTCATATATTGTGTGTAGTTCATTTTAAAAGCTTGTTTAGACCATAGTCGTCTGCAGGAATTTATTTCAGCTCGTTACGTCAGTAATCGTTTTTTATGTTTTTCTATCGCTCGTCATGCCTGCGTTGTTTTTACGCTTGTTTTGTCTGTACTTTTTTAAAGCTTGTTCTGTCTGCAGTTCATTCAAGCTTGTTATTTAAACTGGAATTTTGAAACTTGTTTTTTTTTCTGCTTGTAGCTGTTTTTAAGCTAGTTGTCTACAACCGTTTAAACCTGTTTTGTTTACAGTTGGTTTTGTAAGCTTGTTTCATTGTTTTAAGCACCTTTGCCTGTATTTTTATGAAGTTTTTTCTTCAGTTTTCTTTTTCTAGTGTGTTTTAGTCTGTAGCTGATTTAAAGTCATTTTGTCTGTAGTTCTTTATATTTGTTTTGTCTGTAATTGTCTTTAAGTACATTTCGTCTGTAATTGCCTGTCTGTAGTTCTTTTCCTTGAGATGGTTTTTGCCTGTAGTTAAGCTTTCTTAATCTTGAGTCTGTTTTTTTCCCTTCATCTGTCTCGTTGATTTGAAGCTTGTTTGTCTACAGTTTTTAATTACATTTTGGCTGTAATTACTGTTAAAGCGTGTTTTTTCTTCTGTAGCTGTTCATGTCGGCACGCTCGTACGCAGCTGTTTATTTCAGCTTGTTTAGACTGTTTTGAATCTTGCTATTTCCTCCAGCTAACTGTTAAGCATTCGGTTTAAACACTGTGACAACAGCGATGTAAACACTGAGCTATTTCTAAAGATCGGCATGAATGCGAGATAAATAAAAGCGTTCTTTATTAGTCTCTGGTCATAACAGTGGATGAGGACGTGAATCAAAGGTGACGGAATGAAGGATTTTCAGTGTGTGGTTGTGAGTCCACGCGCCTCACACTCACACTTAATAACTTTAACTCGGTCACACTTGAGAAATCCTTGGCATACAGTGCAAGGATCGACACCTCTATTCATCAGGGTTTATTCATATTGACCAGTTTTTAGAAATACAAAATGTTTACAAAACTACACATGATGCGATGTTCTGGATCGACAGTTTAACTGCTTTGAGTTTCTGTGGGTGGAAAGTCCAAGGACAGAAATCTCCAAGTACTCCAATAAGTAAATAAATACATGTGGTACATATTTGCTAGATATTGAATTAGACAGATTACTTTCAGGGTAAACAAACAAACAAAAACATCAACCATGTGTAGCGATAATTAGTGGGTCTGTGGGTATTCCTTTGCATATAAAGCTTTTAGGATTTTTCATCAAGTCCTTATTACCTCCGCCAAGGAGGTCATGTTTTCGGTGCGGAAAACTACCAGCCCGATTTCCATGAAATTTGGTGGAAGGGTGTAGCATGGGCCAAGCAAGTAGCCATTACATTTTGGGGAGGATCTGACTCGCAGAGAGGTGCAAGGAATTCAGTTACATTTTCGTTAACGTTGCAAGATACTGCATAAAAAATTTGGCTTTTGACATTTGGGCTAAGCGGAAATCTGCGCTAAACAATGCCATACATCTTAAGAGAGAGAAAATTCAATAGTGAAAAAACACAGCCAGTGTAGGAATACGATGGCTCCACTGGAAATATATCCATTTACATTTATGTCATTTGGCAGCCGCCCTTATCCAAAGCGACTTACATACATCTTATTTTTTTTTATACAAGTGAGCAGTGAAGGTTAAGGGCCTTGCTCAAGGGCCCAGCTGTGGCAGCTTGGCAGTGCTGGGATTTGAACTCACGGCCTTCCGATCACTAGTCCAATGTCTTAACCACTTAGCCACCACAGACCCCACATATCCAGACATATAACGTGGATGAGGCTGCAGATTTGCATATCGGAGCAGAGTTGACTACCGTCTTTTATGCAGAGGTCTGAAGAGGTCTTTAAAAAGCGACTGTAGAAGCACATACATTTTCCAGAGTGACGCGTTTAGACCAGGTGCTTTACAGGTCTGAAGTGTGTGTGAAAACAGGTTGATCAAATTAGCATTAAAATCTTTTGTGCGGGTATCAAATTATTCTGTGCATGTGAACACACAATATCTCCATATGTCTGTCAAAGGAGGCAAGGTTCCTACATGCTCAGCTGTGATTGGCTAATTTTAACCGAATTTAGTAAGTTCTTGTTTCGGGGCATCCAGATATACCAAATGGACCAAATAGTCCAAAATGTCTTTAGGATCACGAGAAACAAATTCTGACTGGTGCTGTTTAACATCAAACAAATGATCTACCCAAAGGTCATATTCCAAATCCACACTAACTCTTCATCAGTCCCTTCTCACTCATCACTGAGCCTGATTAGAGTCACAGGGTGTGGAGAGCGCACTCACCCTGAGGAACAGGCTGTGTGGAAAATGCGGTCTTCTCCTCATTAGGAATTCCAGTGGCAGCGCTCCGTGTCGAGGCCTGACACCGCCAATAAGAGCAGCCTGTGATCCGGCCCCGGCTCTGGAATTCTCCAAATCAGAGCCCTGCATATCTTTATCTGTGGGTCAAAGGCAGCTCTGGTGGAACGTTAATTGCTTTTGTCACGTTGGATGGTTCGCTGGTGATATGAAAGAGTGGGTTTGTATTCCTGCTGATAAGAGTTTGGTGAGATTCTTTCTTTTTTTTCTTTCTTTCCATAAATTATTCCAGTTACTTTTTAATTCTTAATTTGTAGAAGAATTTTCAGAAACGTATAGGGTTCAGAAAACACGAGTTCTTGATGGCACCAAGACCCTCAATTAGATGAATGATGTCTTAACAGAAGTCTTCTAATTAGCACTCTTATTGCTTTATAAATAAAATAGCAGCAGTAAGGTCCCACGTGTCCGCCATATTGGACCTGGAAAGACTTGTAATTCCATGCGGAAACCAAGAGGTGTGATGAATGTGAGCTACAGAGTTACCAGATTCAGGCTCGATTAATCACACACTAACAATATGTTGATGTGATGTAGGTGGATGAACGATTGAATGCCGTTCTCACTTACCTCCCCCCACCCTCCGAAAAACCTGCATAACATTAGCGTTAGTGAAAAGGGCGTGATCGCAACCAGTAACCATTAAAGCACTGCTGATTACAGAGTGAAGCAGATTAGAGGACAGTGTCTTCCTATTTTTTTCCCCTCCAGAGATCATCATATGACGAAATACAGACTTTCATGAAGCAAGACTTGAGAGAAATTAGGAAAGAAAGAGAACGAAAAAATGATTAATCTCTCTGTGGTCAGACCAAGCTAGTCAAGCGCAGAGACTTTGATTCCACACATGCTCGTCAACGTAGAGTCATCTCTGAGGAAATGGTCAAGGAATGCTCGCTCTGTGTGTGTGAAAGTGTGTGTATGATGGACTTTGGAAAGCAGTACTGAAATACTCTACATCTGTCTCCCTGCTGGAGTTAATGAGCCTCCTTTCCTCCTCTTTCAGCTCGGCTTTGCTCCTAACTGTCATCTCTTCATGTTCACATAGACAAATAGACATATGACCAAAGGACATGCTTAGCTTTTAAAAATTAAGGTGTCGGTGTCAGCATCCTACCAAAGTGAACCAGGAATGGTTCAGGAGCCCAGAAACCTAAGGAACCAGGGTTGATGTCATAACAACCAATTAGGGTTCTTCATTTCTAGCCCCACCCACCAAAACCAGCACCTTTTTATGCTGCGTTCAACTAAAAGTTGCAGCTCGGAATTTCTGACCTCAAAGAAAGAAAGACTCGGAATTCCGACTCAGGAACTTGGGATGGTGTCCTCAACCCCAAGCTCGACACGTGACGTCAAAACAACATGGCGTCGAACAATGTAAACCAAGTAGTTCTTCTTACCTTTAAATGAGTTATAAACAAGTATTTAGTTTAGATCCATCAACATACAGGCAGGTTCGCTTATTAATCCTGTATACACAAATGCACAGGGGAAGGAAATGACATCATGCTGACGGAGTTCTGACTTCCCGCATCGGAACGCAGCAAAAGTTTTGGTACCATCATGTCAAATTAGTGTCTGAGTCAACTTAAAAACAAATAAACAAACCAAAAGAAAAACACGTAAGGCAAAGAAAGCCTCGGCTGGAACCAGTTCCCTCAACCCTGGTGTTGGTATGAAGCCTACGAGAGAAGCTAATGCATTTCATATGAAGACACAAGTGTTTTGTTTTCTCTCACAGGTTGCACGCCGACTCGTACGAGCCTTCAGCCAGAACCCCCGTAACCAAAGGGCGAAGAAATGAAGACTTGTTTACAACGAAAACAGAAACTATCTTATCTTGTACCTGTAGACGTTTTTAATTCAACAACATGATAGGGTCGAGCAACAAAAGCAGATGGAATGTTAACATTTCAGAAAGGAACGCTCCCTGCAGTACATCCTATCATTTTGTGTCGGCTACTTGGATGAGGAACGCGGCTGGAGGACAAGTCATACAGATTGGATTTCAGCAGTATCTGGTGACACCGAGTTTCCCGTCCTTTCCTTCTCGGCAGTAACAGGATCCACCTTGATCCGAGGCCCAGGAGAAACTCGGGCGCTTGCTTATAATGCGGCCGAGTTTGGGATAGAAGAACAAAGAGACGGAGGGAAGGAGGGAGGAGGAAGAGAAAGAGAGCTTCGGCGTACCAGGACAGCGCTCGTCTTGGGTCAAACCCGAACGATGGATTAGCTGTGAAACAAAAGAGATGGAGTGAGAGATGAAAATCAATAACGCAGAAAAGGGATAGCTTCATATGATACGATCCAGAGCGTCTCTGCCTCATTTTCTGCTCTTTATCTCTCTCTCTCTGGCGCCAAAAAACAGTCCAGTTTAAAGATCTACACCTATTCATCAGCTTTAGCTATTTGGTTCTGCTATATGTATACAAAGTGGGCGTGGCCAGTATATGTCGAGTGCATTCACATATTAATCACATGCATGCACTAGCTAGCTGTACCAAAAACCATTTAGGATTTTCGTCCCGCATTGTCCCACATTTTCCTCATAATCTGTCTCAGTCAGATTTTCAGGACGATAAAAGATTATTTATTTTTGCAATTGGGTTAGCATGGTTGTGTTCGTTATTAAAAGACTGTGCGCACACTTTCTGCAGAAATAAAAACGGTCATAGCTACCACACCGAAGCTGATTATTTTCCAATATCACATCAGTAGCACATCCTGTAGTGTCCACGTCCTCGACAACAAGTTAGTTCCTGTTCTCGCTCCTGTTCAGGTCTGGCTTCTATAAACAGTTGCTCCTGCACCAGCCTCTCGTTTTTCTTCTCTCTTCAAGTCAATAAGTTTAAAAAAAAACTTGTCATGTTCTTGAGAAATTGAAAAAACTACTCCGGCCTAAAGATGTTACAGCCTAACGTCAGTGTGTTACAAAGCGTTGACAATGGAGACTCCTTCCATAAACGTTACATAAACGTCTCCTTATACATCAACGATTACACACGTTCTTTAATTTCATCATCATCATCATCAAGTGCCCAATCTCATTGTGCTCTCCAGAGGACCTGCTTCCTGTTCTTGCCATTCAGACATCTATGAAATGAAAATCAGCTTATCATCAGAACGTTCTGGAGAAACCCAGATCCTCAGAGTCGATACCATCTTCTGAAGAGGGCACGCAGACGCTAAAGAAACACGGCGGCGCTAAAAGAAATATTATTCGGGGGGCCTGGACGGAACATCGCCCTGTACAAGCCGTCCACTCAGTCACTGTCTCAGGTTGAGGGCAGGACCGTACAAACAGGGTTATCTCAGCTCAGGCTTAGGCTAATCACTCTTTCCCTCTGACAAGTGTTAAAGCGGTATTTCCTTAGCCATTAGCCGGGAATTCTATTCATCAGTCTGCTGTTAGCGCACTTAACCTTTCGCCAGGTGAACCTTATCGATTGAAGCAAAAGCTGCAGGTATTTTAGTTGAGCGATGATGATAAACACACACAAAAAAACCCCCAAGACCAGGCCAGTTTTTCTACAAAAATGTAAACCAAAAAAATAAAAACTCTAAAATGCGCACCAGCTGCTGGCATCTTAGCTTGATGCTGAATCTCTTCACTTCTGGCTTGACACTTGTAAACAGAAACGTTCTGAAGCTCATCAGGTCCCTGCGGAGAACGCTTAAACACCAGCAGGCCTTCATCGCTACAGACCACATCAAAGCCGGGCCCTTAAAGCTCTCAGCCGACACCGCTGAGCTGACTGAGCTATACACCCTTTCGCTCTTCATCAACAGATGAGTCATCCTCGGAGTCGAGACTGACGAAAGCACAGCTGTCAGAGTCACAGGAGACGTGTAGAGGACTGACAAAGACAGACGAAAGCACACTGCAAACATTTCCCTGAGGAAGGCTTATGCTCCGATTCCTTAAGAAAAGGAGCACTGATGAAGTTTTCGGTGTTTAGGGCCTGTGGCAGCACCCATGACCTCATTTTCAGAGCGCTTCTCTCAAGCACTTACTGTTGCTACGTTACAAAAAACATCAAGCACCGGCGCATTGCTTCGTTGTGAGCATCGCATCTCGATGTACTTTAGAAACTTCAGCTGAAACGATGGAAAGAATTCCCGTCCTGTTGCACTGGCAGCGGCTCTGGGCATGGGAGTTGATATACCTTTGAAAAGAAGCATCCAGGTGCCTGAGATGAACTGGGTAAGAAAGCAGACAGTGCGGATATCGTAAGTCACACCCACTTCTTGATTTTGATTGGTCGATGAGAGAGACGTGACACTGATGAGCTCTGCTTGGCCTGTCCTCTATCCCTCTGACTGTTTCCAACTGAAAATAAGGTGAACTCTGAGGGTGTTTCGGAACCAAGGACGTTGAACGACGTCAACGCTGAACTGCGCGGAACCCAAGGCCAAAAAAGACTCACTTGGTGGGAGCAGGCCCTCGTTTAACACTGATGGAAGGAGTCTCCAGTGTCGGTGCTTTGTAACAGTCCGAGGTAAAGCTGAGGAGGTTACACTTTGCGGTTTTGCGGTAACAGCTTTATCAAGCTGTCTAGGATTTCTTTTGTCTTATTAACTTCAAAAGTTGCTGGTGAGGGAACGGCTGCTGAGTGACAACAGGAACTAACTTGTTTGATGGACGTTCCAGAGCTCAAAGTTCCTATAAACAGATAAACAGTACAATGTCCCATTGTAATAAATTAAAATCTCTTGTAATTGCACGTTGTTGGTAAATTGCAGTGACGTAAGAGGAATAAAACCCTTGCTGTTATAGGAAACTCATCAGTAAGAGTAACTGCTTCATCACCACCCCGTCAATAATTATTTTTACCACCTGGTGGTGTATTTCCACTGTTATTGTTATTGATAAACCATCATTGTTAGTTGTGAGTAAAGACAGACTGTGTGGGCTTTTTGTCAGCACAGAGAAACTATTTCCAGGGGGAAAAAATGTAACTTTGATAGCGGTACATCATTTATTGAATTAAACAATTTCAAGCTCACATCGTGCGCTGCTCTCAGAACGCACCAGAACTTTCACCGCAATGCAATCTTGGCCCGCATTTCCACATGCTCTGGCCGTGGGGCTCTCAGATTCAGCTCTGGATTTAGCTCTGGTCAAGTCTCTCGTCTCTTGTGCCAACACACACAGAACCGATCCATAATTCACTCAGCACGGTTCATGAGAGGCAAAATTCAGCAAGAGCGCCGACCGCTCGGAGAAAGAGGGGCGACAAAGATCCATCGGCATTTTCTCAATCTATCAGGAAAAAAAAAATGCCAAATTGTCCTCGATTATCCTCACGGACGTCTCCTCGCTTGGATCGAGCACTAAATTTTTCCGCTCTTGTGATCTATTCTGTTTCTCGGCGGGTAATAAAGTTGGAAGAGGTTTTCTGTCTCTCCTCTCTCTCTGAATGCAGTCTACCTCCTCCTGATGAAATCCAGTTAACTCCCTTCAGTCCCAGGGGTCCCCGTGTTCAAGAGGATGTCAACCCCCATTACGCGTCTCCCATTCAGACAGCTAATAACCTCACATCAGCCTCCGACTGCAATTCACTCAGTCAATTTGATGCTCCGTTTCTCTCGCCTCCACTCTCTCCTGCGCCCCGGATCAAACTAGCATGCGACGACGCGTCGGGCGGGCCGAGAGCCGAGCGACTGGAGCTGCGGTGAAGGCTGGATGGAGAGACGCAAGGCGTGACAGCTGAGCAGTTATTGCAGGTTGGAGGAATGCCCTGGAGGGGATCGACCACAATTCCTCACGACTGCGTAGCTTGTAATGAGATGCTAAGTTGATGGAAAATTTAATACAACGTCCACGCAGCATAATTCAGCTGTGATTGTCTTTGTGCTAAAGTTGTTTCGGTGTTCAGAAAGACATCCTGCTGCTCATGCCAGGACTGCTGCGCTAACAAACACATCACGCAAAATAGCAGTGATCTGGGCGGCTGTTTACACCTGGTTTTAAAATGCGTCTTGGACGATTGGGTCACAAGTGGACGGCCGAGACACATCACCACTTTCGGTGTCCATCACGCGCCTCCAACACGTCCAGCCTAGAGCCTCAAAGTGCCCCATACACGGTTAGGTTCAAAACTGTGCTATGTGAAACGTACCTTCATTATTGTCTTGCACTCCAACCACGTACCTCAGTGCTCCTCTCCTTTTTTCTCAAGTGTTCGCTTTCACAAAAACAACCACCATGTCCTGCACGTGTGATGTGTTTTCCTGGACAGGGGCGCATCGGGACGCGTTACCGTTTACATTACAACAGCCACGTACGTGGTCAAATGTGTCCCAGAGCATTTTTGTTTGAGTGACTGCGTCTTGGTGGTCATTTACACCAGTATTCAGTGCTGTCCACTTGTGATCAGAACGCATTTTAAAGCAAAGTGTAAACAGGGACACCATGATTTTCATGGTTACAAATGTAAGCAAAATATCTTCTTGAAAAATTTCAAGTGGAGGAGTATCGTCCAACATCACAAGTGATAAAACACGTTCAACGTGAAATGCAGTATGAGGATTTTATCAGTTTATCGCTGGATAGGTGAGAAAAAACATCCACAGACGAGGCTGAGCGAGTGGACGTTTTTCTTGACGACGTCGTTATTCGACAACGACGGATAAAAAAACTTTACTTCACTTGCATCTGTAGAGAAGTGAAAGAAATCCCACTGCAACTCCACTCCACCGCACTTCATTTAAATGTAACCATCTAATGGTGTAAAGAAACGACTTGTGTGTCTTTCATGGCCATCTTGGAAAGCAGGGAAACAAACCAAGACGGATCAAATGTTCTGCGATGCCCCTGTCTTATTGAGTCGAGGAATACCAAAAACGTTTATTCGAACCGCATCTGAAAGAAATCGGGCCTCTGGCTCGCTCATTAGGGATCTAAATCTACATCGGGATTTCTGTAAAGCCGCTCCGTGACAATCTCATCAAAGCCGACTCGATGTTTAATCTCAACTGTGATCCCGTTGAACATGGCATACGACAGACACGCTCACGGCCGACAGCACTCGGCATCTGCTTGTGTGTAGACCTAAACCCAGTCGGCAACTGTCCAGAGGAACGTGTGCATGAAGCCCCATCAGGCCCTCTCTCCGTCTTTCAGCACCGGCTCAGACGACGAGCCAAAAGCGGGACCTCGAACACACAGCCTGGTCCATCTGCCATCGCTATGTGTGCTATGCATGTCCTGCCTCAGAGCAATCAGGAACCAAGCAACATCAAAGCACCACAACACGGACAGTCCACTGGAAAAAAGGAGCACAAAGTGAGCTCCATGTGGGCCAAACTCTGAAATCATTACCATACCTCTCCTCTCCCTCAGCCCGGGCCTTTAAAACATGAGGATAAGATAACCGAGCATGAATGAGATATGGAGCTGCTCCTTCAAGGGGAAATCGTTGCTAATGGGCTCACATATAAGCATTATAGCTCTTCTGTCGATTCAAATCCAACTACATAATTATTGGCACCTTTTAAGTCAAATGATTAGATACAAAATTTGAAATATTACACCCAAACAACCCAATACACTAAAGACTCTCACAGCTAGGCAGTCTCTTTCAGGATTTTTGTGCTACTCGTACAGCTATATGTAGATACAGTGTCTGTGTTGGTTGATGCCATGTGCTGCTCGGAATAAACACCATCACATGTGTAAACTATCAGTTCTATAAACGAGAACTTAATATCAAGTGACATTTCACACACAATATGACCAAATGTCCCGTTTATTTTTACCCCTCTAGTGGAAACAGATCCCGAAGCAGCTACACTCACTTCGCGGCACGTCGGCTAGCTAGTGCACGTCGATTTGTACGTTCCCGTTAAAGGTGCTTCTGTGTAAAGCTGGCGTCCCTTTTTATCTTCGTCTGACGAGCGTTCATATTTTAAGTGAAAAGTTATATTCCTAGAAAAAAAAAAAGTGTCCTTCGTCCTCCGCTGATGTCGCGTATATTACCGTAGTAACCGTTTCCAACTAGGAAGTGGAATTTTACGTGCAGGACTCAGACGAGCGGAGCGGAGTGATACACACAGTGAAACCCAGTGGTGTTGTACTAAATTAAAGCACCTTAGGAACTTGACTGATTAAATTCGTGTAACTTTCTACATCTTCTATATCACCAGTGTTGCAAAATCCAGACTTCGGCGCTAGGAGCTACAGGTGGTACAACGCTCCGGCACAGAACAGCAGAACACATCAGCACAATTAAAAGACGAGGAACCTGTAAAGGGAGGTGAGGTGCTCCTGTCGCTTGGATTAATTAAATTTGAAATAGACTTTTGTTGTTCCCAGCGTTATGTTTTCTTCCTGTTCTCATTTGTGATAGTTTTGTTCAAGGTCATGTCTAAAAGGAGAAAAGAAAAGGTGTTTTTCTTTGGTGTTTACATCACAGCGCTGCCAAAAAGCAGTCATGGCGTTATGCTGTAAAGATGGTCGAAGATTTGGTCCATATCGCACGTCCCTCGAGCCCAGAAGGACGTTTTCTAGGAAAGAAAGCGATATAAAACCAACAATCGCTTCTTTCAACCGGAATTGAAGGCGTCAGCGTGCACGAACCTGAGAAGGAAACGGAGCTTGAGATTTTTAATATCAGGTTGATCATTTTATAGCCAGTATTTTGCTGGAGAATGTGATCCTTAGGAAAGCATGTCGTGATGCCATTCAGCGTCCAGCCCTGTTGGAAGGCTGTATGTTTTGTTTACTGTCCCTCTGCCTGGACACCATCTGTGGCCGTTCTCCTGCTGTAGTTAATGAAGGGATTAGGAGCGTATGGGAGCGTCAGCACGGCTGGTCGATGCCCCCCTCTGCCCCCAACGCTTTTATATGGAAAGCATTCCAGCAGGAGTTCGGCTTATGGCAGAGCCGCCCCGCTCGCGGCCCAGCACGGCCTCCGGTGTCCTCGCAGCTAGCACCGAGACTCTGCTTGGCCTGTCCTCTATCCCTCTGTTCAGCATTCCTCATGCAGGCACATGCAAATGTGTGTGTGGTAGCTGTAAGCGTGTCTGGTCAATAGTGAAGCCGTACAGTGGATTGAGGAGCGGAGGGTTTGCTTTGGCACAGTCTAAATCGATCAGCGATGAGCTGCAGCAGGGCTCCGAGACTGGAGGAGGAGGAGCTCTGCCTTTCAGGGGCCACTTCCTCTCGTACCAAAACCCAAACAAAAGAAAGCTTTGATTAGAAGTGATGGTGCAAATATGCAGGAGATGTTCGTAAAATCCAAAACCGGTCCAACAGAAACACAAGGAAAGTTTCACTCCATGTGTCATTATGCAGAATTAATTCTGTAATGCTTCATGAAAGGCCTTGAAAATTAGACCAGTGGAGGTTTTTTTTTTGTTTTTTTTAAGCAATAAAGCTGCCTAATTTAGCCTAACTAGCATCATTTTCCATAACTTATAATGACTACGTTATATCAGCCAGGCATTTTGACACAATACTTGTTTTACATTTCAGTGTTTCTTGAATCACAATCCAAAAAGTAAGCTAAAGAAACACACTGAGCGTTTATAGCTCCTGTAAGCTGTGGTACAAGAGGAGTAAAACACTGTGTAGGAAACGAATCAGTGACGAAGTGTTGTGATGAAGCAGAGTCACTGTCGATTATTACGTCTCTCTCATTATTTCATCTCTCTCACACCAGAGCAATTCATCAGCAATTCGTTTTTTTAATTCACTAAAGAAAATCATTTTATCCATTTGTAGCTACATTGTAATGGGATGTCCATGAAAACGGTTACTTCCTGTTCTCTTTCTCATGTCATTCCCTCACCCCTCTCTCTGTTCTCTTTAGGTTAATCAGAAAAAAATAACAAAAAAACCCTGCAGCTTGTCATGTTACTGAGAAACCACAAAGCGTCGGGAAACTCCTGATGGTTACAAAGCGCTGACGCTGGACGTCCATTAATGTTAAATAGACACCTGCTCCTGAAGCAAACTTCACAATTCTATGGTTTTCTGTGTTAAAGCGTCACTATGTAGGATTTTAAGGGTGTCTATTAGCAGAAATGGAGGATATATTCCATAATATACTCATGGAATACATAAGTATGTCCTCATTGGTGTATAATTATCCGTAACTACGAATCGTTGTGTTTTCGTAAGATCAGAATGAGCCCTTTATATCTACATAGGGGGCGGGTCCGCCTCTACGGAGCCGCCATGTTGCGCTGCTACAGTAGCCCAGAACGGACAAACCTCTAGAGAGCGCATTCTGCGTTTCATGCTTTTTCAAGCGGCAGCGTGAATCTGGAAGGAAGCTCCAGAAGTATTATGAGGAAAAAGAATTGAAGACGAGGAAGAAGAAAGAAGAGGAATCAGTGTTTGCTGGAGCTGGAGCACAAGTTTGACAAGCCAAATTTTGACAAATGGAGGATCATACTTATTATTTAGCACAGAAAAAGAAACGGAGTGTGAATGGAAGTATGCTACGGGCCCCTGATGGCCACTAGACGGATCGCCATCTACGTGAAGCAGTATTCTGTTAAGTCAGGTCGAGCTCTGGATATAATCCGTGTATAGATGTCTAGCCACATTTTTCCGAGCACAGGAATGCGTGCACAGAGTTATTTCTCGGTTATATTAAATATTTCCACACATCAGAGTCCAATACGAAGCTGAATTTTAAAGCTGTGCTAAACCTTGACGTGGTTGTAATCCTCCTGTGCTACGTACCTGCTACACTAACCGCTCCACATTACACCGTCACTGGTCGTGCTTGTGCTCGGTCGCAGTGCTGGAGCACGTTAAGGTTTCAGCCCTCTGTAACGCTTGACTGACCCTCTCCCTCTACGGCTAATCGGTCACTGCTAGCCAGCACCTGTTTACAGGGAAGTCATGCCAAATGCAGCAATATATCACCGACCTAAAGCAGCTTCAGCTGAACTTTTCATATTGTATTCTTTTTTCCTGGCCTGGATAGAACTGTGCCAGCGCTAGCTGTGTTTCTCGGTGGCTTCGTTGGCGTTCCAGTGCCGGCGCAATAGAGGGAACTTTGTTGGGTCCTGATTGGCAGCGTTCCAATCCATCATCCAGACAGGACGCATTTAAGAAGAAAAAGGCAATGAACTTGCGCCACTTTGTTTGGGTGAATAGTGACTTCGCTTCCACTCAACACAATCCAGTTTAAAAATTTTGAAATGTCAGCCAGGCTGAGAGGTTTTTGTGTTTCAGGGCCGGTGGAATGAATAGCCACCCTTTCCTTTCCTCTCTATACACCTCTCGCTTTCCGTCTCGCTTTTCAGGGGCACTTGCTGGATTTTATAGAAGGCCGAGCAGACGAGGTGGCTCACAGCCAGACAACACAAACACTTCACCGGCTTCCTCAATCCACAACACACTTTCAAACACTCTTTTCATTCGCTTTGTTTTTAAAGCTACAAAATGGACCAGAACATTCCTGTGTGTCAGAACGTCTAAGTGAACAACAACGTCGAACATCACACGCACGAGGACTCGCTCGTCTATACATTAATAACACATATGTTCGAGCTTCTTTTCTTAATTACTTACTTTTCTTTAATTTAAAGTTACTTTATTAGTAGTAGTTTTTTTTCATGTTTAAAATTGATTACATTCTTTGCTGTTTTCTTTTTTCTTCACTGTTTTTCTTTCCTTCATTTTAATGTATAAGTGCTGAAGTAATTGTGCTTATTGTTCTTCTTCTTCTTATTATTATTATTATTATTGTGGTTATTTGTGCTCAGAGAGAAAAAAAAACTGCAAAAACTCACAAGACAGGAAAATAAAAACAAAAAGGCAAATAAATAAATATAGGAAAAGAACGTTTATTTATTCAACTTTTGTTTAATTTGTTTGGGGTTTTTGGTTTATGTTGTTTTTACAAGTATTATTATTAAATGAATTTTTAAATTTTTCAGTTATTCACAAATAATATTAAATTGATATATTAAATTTAAATAATTAAATAAATAAAAGGCATTTAAATAAACAAACAAATGGAATGTAGATGAATAATATATCTCAAGATACATAGAATAAAATTATTATTATTATGATTATGATTATTATTAAAAGTAAAATTGATGCTGAACAAAATTATATATGCATAAATAATACATGAATAAAAAGTACATGCAAAAAAATACATTTAAAAGTCTACATCTAGGAAACGAGGTGTCTGGCGGACGTCCGGGACGTCTCGAGCGTCTGCACGTGTAACAGAGCGACAGAACGGAACGAGAAGACGTGAAAGGCAGACGGAGATTTAAACAGCAGCACGAGACTGAACGAGACGCCGGTGGAGAACGAGGGGAGATAAAAGAGCGACATGTTTCTGAACAACTGGGCTGACACACACACACACACACACACACACTTATCCACATCGTGTGTGATTTCACAGCTGTCTCCGAGCCGTATGTTTTCCCTCCTTCACTCTGCGAGGTGCCAACAGGCTGCAGGTTCGGCCGCTAACCGGCTTCTGCACTGTGAAGAGGAAAAACATCTTAAATGAAATCACACACACACACACACACACACACACACACTTTCCAGTAACACAGCCAACACCAACACTCTCCTCTGAGAGCATCACAGTTATTTATACAGCACACACACACGCCGTTCTCAGCTGATTGGTTTTGCTCCAGTTATTTCATTTTCCTCTCTGTTCATGTTCATACTTTAGTTTACATGTTTATCCTCAAATTCCTGCTCAAATAACAACCTGAAGAACTCAAACGCCACACTGTTTCCAAAAAATCCTATTTATTCCAGCATTTCATTATTTTATTGCCTTTATGACTTAAAATTTAAAAAAAATTCTTTTCACAACTCAATCATCAATAATATACGGGGTTTTTCACTGTAAATGTTTACTGTTTAAACTCTCCGTGGTTATTTATTTTTTTTACCAATTTGTTTGTTATTTTTTCCAACTTGCGTTTTATTTCCTTCTATTTTGTGCTCATTTACAACTTATGTTAACTTTTATGCTTATTTAGTTTTTTTTTTCAGCTTTAAGTTTATTGTTTTTAGTTTCCAGATATTTTTACCTAGTTTATGCTGGGGTTTTTTTTTTTCCAACTTAATTGTTTATCCTGTTTTATTTTTCATGTTTTTTTGTCAAATTATTTTTTGGGTTTGTTTTTTTTCCGACTTATTTTTATTGTTTTGTTTTTTTTTCTTTTTAACTAATGTACATCAAGAAAAAAATGTTTTGTCCTTTGATCTTTTAGCCCTATTCGAGTCTGTCCTTATCATTCAGCCTCTCTATAAATATTAATAATATATTTCAATAAAAGAACATTTTTATTTTATTTCTTATTATTTTTATTCTTCAGTGGGAACGTCAGGAACTCGTTCCCAGTCACTCAGGACAAAAGCATGCTCAAAAGCCTAACACTGGCTAGTTTACAAGTTCATGGCAGGGGGAAGTGTGTGTGTGTGTGTGTGTGTGTGTGTGTGTGTGGGCTGGAGCAGCAGCCACTTGCGTGTCCTTTATTTGACATTACGGCCTTCCACATCCTTCTAACGAGGCAAAAGAGGGCCTCAGTGTAGCTAAAGCTGCAGACAGATCCAAAGATACATGCACACAAGTGCGCACACACACACACACACACACTCGTGATGACATCCCCAGCTGTCTCATGTCCATCACCACAGCTCAGGAACTGTTTTGTGTCCTTAACCCGAGACATTAATGACTGAGGCCCCGGTTCTGTCTGTGACGGAGGACATGAACGTGACCGCACGTCTAACAGAGAGCTTCAGGACCCAGCTAACGCACAACAAACGCTCCCCAATCACTACGGACCACTCACACGCCCATTAACTACACACACACACACACACACACACACACACACACGGGCGTGACCCAAACGATTATGGAACGAGACAGTAGCTCAGTTAGATTGTGAGGGGGAAGGAATAAATCGTTTAAGGAAGACCAGCATTTTCTTTCCAAGCTAATCACTAACATTTTATTCTAAATCAACTGTTAACTCATCAGTTTTTGCCCTCGGACTGTAATTCATTTAGAGCGACCGCTAAACTTTTCTCAGTACAGAAAAAAACATCTTCAAGTTCCCCAGTGCAAAGGTTTGTGCCCCCGTGTTCCTAGGATTAAACACCAAACGACAGCTAGACAACACCGTCACTTACGCTCAATTCTCAAGTCATTTAATCGACATTTTTTACTCACGAGGTTACAATAAGGTATTAATAGTTCTAATTGATTTTGTTCTTTACTTGTGAAAATACCGTATATTGGTGAGATTTTTCGTCAAAGTCTCACAAAAGAAAACGTGCTTCACCTCCAGCAGCACAGTGAACCAAATTCACTCTCCAAACTAATCTACTCCAATGCTAATGTGATAAAGATCAGATTTAGTCGTGCACATGCATGAACGACTTCACTAATCACCTGAACTCCACTTCCCATCAGCCCCTGCACATACGTCACCTGATTAGTCACTGGTTGCACGTGCTTTGTGTTGTGTTTTTAAGTTCCCGTGTTTCTTCTGTATTTTGTGAAACGTTAGCTTACTTTGCAGTTAGCGTTACGCCGCTTGTTCCTGTTTTTTTGACCTTGCCATAGTCCTAGTTTGTTTCGTGCTCGGCAGTGTTTGGACCTGGGCCTGTTCTGCTTCTGCTTCACATGTTCTTTGGACTGTGTTTGCTTGTTTGGTTAAAATTCCCCTGTACTTACATCCACCTCCAGTGTTTACCTGACAACGAACACGCAGAGTGAAAGAAAACGTCTCTGATTACGTTTACATTTCTGCCGTTTGGCAGACGCCCTTATCCAGAGCGACTTATCTGTTTCGTTTATACAACGTTTATACAGTTTAGGGTTAAGGGCCTTGCTCAAAAGCCCTTAACGACCCTCCGATCACTTGTCCAGCGTCTTAACCTCGGAGCTACCAATGCCATGATTAATTAATGTCACTATCGGTACCAGAAAACATTCTACTCGTATAATCATACAATGTACAGGTTCATGCTTAAATAAAACTGAACAAAATGCGTGAATTTGGTTTGTGTGTGCGCATTTGTGTGTATAATTATTACTATTATTATTATCATTATCAATATCCATTTTTTTTTTTTTCGAAAGCTTTAACGTGATGGAGGTTCAGGAGGACGCGCAGGCCGGGCTGGCTGCCACGGCGACGTCGATCCAAACACACAGGAGACTCGTAACCCCGAGCATCAATCACACTGATGAGCGAGGGCCAGTTGTTGTTTTGCTAAGCTTCATGATGCGTGTAAAACCCGGTCATTAGCTCCAGCGTTTCACCAGCGCAGGTGAACGTGATGAGGCAGATCGGGCGACGCGGACGACACGCAACACCGTTTATTTTTATCCGCTCATGATCCATGTTTATCAGCAGGCGCCGCAAAGAGAAAGCTTTGGATTCGTCGCGCATGCGCCTCTCATGCCGAGATTAACACTGAGCTCGGATTATTATCGGAAATTAACGCACATTTTATAAGCATTAATGTTTGCATGCGCTGGAACATCATGGAAAAACAGGAACGTTACAAAACAACATTTTATTAAAACAGCGATCATCTGAGAAAAAAAATATTTAGACGTAATATTTAAAAAATATTTATTTGTCATTGCCTTCAGAGACGGAAAAAAATTGGAATAACAAAAAAGGTATTTGGGATCCTCTTATCATTAATATATATATATATATATATATATATATATATATATATATATCTCAATAATAAAATAAAACAAGTTAACATATAACTTTAAAAAAGCATGTATTTTCTCCGTTTACATAATATTTAGAAAATATTTTTTTTACATTAATATAAATATTTCTAAGTAATTCTTTTTGTATTTAATTAGCTATTTGTTTGTGTGTGTTTATTTACAGATACGATGGTCAGTAAGTATATTTTAAATGTAAGTAACTTTTTATTTTATCTATTAAACAATCCAGATATTGTTCAAGTCGTATTAATATTTCATAAATATATACACGCTATAGGCCAGAGGTTTAGGCTCACCCACAGATTGTTTTTTTGTATTATTTTTTAAATAAAATACGCGATACACTGCTTTGTCAAACGTTTATTACAATAAATATTAGAAATACTTAAAACAGATCGGTTTTCAATCATTTATAGCTTGTAGTAACACATTATTTAGCAACGAAGGCTGAACCTACCGGTTTTGAAGAAAATATCAGGTCTGTCTTTAGTGCCCTGACGTTCACTTTGTGCTGGAATTCTACTTACTAACGGCAGAACCTGATGGCGTCAATCGCGTCTTACTGAACCAAACGATGGCCGTCTGTCTGCCTCGTCCCAGATCAGTGTGTGAGAAGTGTACTGCGCCGTCAGCGCCTCCGTTCAACCTTCTGCTGTACTGTAGCACAAGTCAGCGTTTCAGTTCATGTTGGCGGCGGATAGGGGATACGGGCGAGCAGAATGTGTTGCTCCTACAGCGAAACCTGGAGGTGGATCGGTGACGGTATGGAGGAGTTTTGAGAAAGATCGGGAGACTTGGCCAAATGAAAGGGATCATGAAAAAAAAGAAGTGCATCAGTCAGTTCACACAATTCCTTCTGCGTTACGTGTCATTGGGCAAAATTTCGTTCTTCAGCAGGATTCAAAATTGTGCCAGAATTAGATCCAGTGTAATAAAAGAAAAGCAAATATTTTGCTCGGCCTCCCTCCACTCCCCAGATCCTACTCCCACTGAGCCGCGCGGGACGAGCCGGACCGACGAGTTCGGAATGAGCGTCCGGCAAACGAGACAGAACTGTCTGCCTGCTTGAAAAGGTGCTGGGAGGATTTGGGCACGAGTTACTTCCAAAAACTGCTTTCCAGCAATAACTCGCCACGAATCTGTGCTGCTGTGATGAAGACAGGGGCATCATTTATTTATTTGTTTAAACCTTTTGATTTTTATTTATTTATTTATTTTAGATGTAATATTTTAAATCGACTCTCAGTAGAAATGACTCTGTTTACACCCGGTCTCGTCCAGTCTAACGCAGGCGTGAAAGCACTCGGATCGCATTTAAGGCATGATGAGATTAGGCGAGATCTTCTCTCAAACCACTTTAGGGCGTCTGAGACGCAGTTCGGCTTCGGCGCGCAGGAGTGTAAACGCATCCGTCTCTCTAAACCACGTTTAACAACCACAACACGTTACGGCACACCCAAAATACACACCATTCTGTGTGAATCAGCTGGAAAAGAACAAGAGCACCAGACATTACTGTGGTTTTATCAGATTATACGATACATTTACAAGATCCATGATATGAACAGGTGTACACAGTTTTGTATTAGTGTACATTATTAAACTGCATAATAAGTGTGTATTATTAATGTGTTACTAGCATGTATTTATATGTTGTATTATTAGCGTTATTATTAGCATGTATTATCAGCGTGTTTCATTAGTGTGTTTTTATCTTGTATTATTAGCATGTTTCAATAGCGTGTACCATTAGCATGTATTAGTGTGTATTTATATCTTGTAGCATTATCTTGTATTATTAGCTTGTTTCATTAGTATGTATTATTAACATGTATTTATATCTTGTATTATTAGCATGTATTATTAGCATGTATCATTAGCGTGTATTTATATCTTGTTTTAATAGCATGTATTCTTAGTGTGTATAATTAGCATGTATTATTAAATGTATTATTAGCATGTATTATTAACATGTATAGTGTATGATTAGAGTGCATTATTAGCATGTATTATTTGCCTGTATTGTACAAGTGTTTCACTAAAGCTCTTTGTTCTTTAACTGGCTCAATGATCAAAATGTTGTCGATTAAAACTTCATCTGAGCCGTCATCGTCCAGCCTGTGCAGGTGTGCCGAGTGTCACGCTGCGTCAGTGCGCAGAAAAATGATAGTAGTGTGACAACAGAATAGTCCTATACGGGGTGTCCCGACGTCTGCACTCCTAGGCAATTCTTTATTTAAATCCAGATATTACAACTTGATATGACTATGCACTGAATTCAATATTCCTTTGTTCATCTCAAAGCCATCCTGAATTGGAAATAAAAAGAACAATAAATTTCATATAAAGAAAAATGCCTTTCGAGGAGAGGTTCGGCTCCGTATGTGTACTTCTTTCCCCAGAAATGTTTAACTTTCCTTAACCAGACTTGCAAAAAAAAGTGATGGATGGACTTAAATTGACCAACAATTTATTTTTTCCTGAGCAAAAATAGTAAAATGCTATGTAAAAATGCAAATGTGAAATAAGCCCGTTATTATGGCTTTTAGCCTTGGGTTTAAGTTACAGACTTTATTACTACATAAGGAGCCAGATTCAGCTTCTCCTTCCTCAAACCAGAGCCGAGAGAAAAACCAAGGGGAGGACGATGCCGTCGAAACACACCCGCGATGCATGAAGTCATTTCTGTGATGCGTTGTATTTATCAGGTCCAGCAAAGTCGCCTTACACTAGAAAACTGGAAGGATACTTTTATTGAATATGTCGAATCTCATCAATTACTGGACACGCAGATGGAAGAATATAAAATTCTGTATTAATAAATAAGTAAATAAAGTTTCAACAGACATTAAGTCAGTGCATCCAATCTTTCTGCAATTACAAAAACATTAACAATTATAAAATCACATCACCGCATCTGTGACAAGTGTATCATGACATGATTTCATACAATATCGATATTATATCATGGAATTCGCCGGCTCTTCTACTCTATTCCTGTTTCCAGGTGGCAGATGCAATCTTGGGTTTAAGCGATATGGTCAAAAATATCGCATCACAATACCTGAATTCGCGATACGAGTCACGAGATACACGATTGCTCACAAACTTCCAGCAGTGTTGCATTATGCGTATAGATGTACGTATAAGTATGTAATAACACATTATTATTTACCTAAATAATGCATTTTATATTAAATTCATTTGTAAAATTTAACACCAAGAATTTTATTTTACAGTTTTTAATTGTTAAGCACACAGCATATAACCGGTTCGAAATGATATTTCTCTATTTATTTTTTAAATGTGATAAAAAGATATCTACAAGATTTCACGTCGTGACATATTTTATCACAATATCAGTATTATATCATATGAAAAGTTTGAAAGATGGCAGAACACAACATCTTCACTTCACAGACACATAATTTTAGGTAAAGCAACTTAGAAATGAGATCATAACAGGAAGTGATCTGTGCTGCTTAAATCTGATTGGATGGCACGGCTTGCCCGGAGCAGCGGACCGGCGGATGTGAAACACTGAGCAACACAAAAACAGGACCGGACTGAGATTTGGGGTTTTTTGCGTTTTGCTTTTTTTTTTTGTTTTTTTAAACAGCGCCATGCCTTTCAACTTAATCCGTCTGGCCTCTGATCCCGTGACGCCAACCGACTCGAAGCCATGCCAAGCTGCTCCTGTATCCAAGACGGAAACATGTCGAGAGAAGAACACCGTGGAGGAGGAGGTGGAGGGAAAAAAAAAAAGACGTTCTGTCCTTTAATCTATGGAACTGAAACACTGAACCTTCTTCGCTTTTTTCCTGGGAAATTTGCCACCAGTCTAATTCATGTCAAAACAGCACAGTTTCAAGAGTCTCACGGCAAAATCAAAATGCGACACTGTCCTGCACATTTCATTTCTGAAGTCTTTAATTCCCCGACATGACCAGTTACGATTATTTATTTATCAATGAACATAATTTCTATCCATTAACACTTACGTTTAACGGTGTAGAAGAGCCGCGAAACAAGCTGGTTCCTATCAACTGTTGTTCCCTCATTACGGAACTGTTTTCTCTCTCCAAGTTAAATAAGACAAAAACCAGGTTGTCATGGAAACCATAGTTCCATACGATTGTGTATTAAAACAAGTGCAGTAAAAATGAGTAATAACTTGGGGGTTTTTTAGCACTACTCTCAGGGCTGATTCCGACCAATCAGAATCGAGTTTCTTTTTGAAAAGCCGTATAAAACGTCGCGATAAACGTACGCTCTTGTAACGCTTGTTACATTACACATCCCAAAACAGTAACCCGTTAAAGACTCGCTCGTGTTCAAATTCAAGCTTTGAGAATGATTTGCACGTCACGTTAAAGCAGACTTCAGACATCCGTATGAACGTTTTCCCATTCTCTCTTGTTTTCTCCGAGATGCTGGAATGTTTTTATCCACGGCCTTGGGGGGAAAAAAGTTGCGGGTGGGACAGTGCGGAGATGTGTCACCTCGGAGCGTGTTATTTTTACATGGTGATCGACCTTAGATGGAGTCGCACCGAGCCGACGCCGCGAAACTTTCTTTTAAGAGGACTTCGTCCTTGTGTGGCCCGCTTGGCTTTCAGCGCGCCACTTGTCTTCGCTGAGTGGCATCCATCAGCGAAAGAGTAACAGACACTCTGTCTCTCTGCTCCTCACACTCCGGATGACCTTTGACCCCATCCGTCCTTGTTTATAAACTTTATGCTTTCTGACAAGCCGTGTAAAGGGGCGGGGTGGAGCGGGGAACGCGGGGCCGTGCTTCTATACTGTTTTTACTTCTTTGTCAGTGAGAAGAAAGATGTCGAAAGCTTTAGAATAATCACCCTCCTGTCCACGTGGGAATCACATAATTAAAGCTGGGGGTGACCTTTGACCTCACGGCTAAGTCTGTTTTCTGTCCCCTGGACTGAAATCGAGTGCGAGGAGGGAATTTGTTTATTTATTCAGTAAGCTCTCGGGATGGTCGTGGTGCCTGTGAGAGCTGAAGATGTTTAGGATGGGTCGTGTCTGGAATGTGGTCACGCTCACACCTAGTTCGGGCTGGTAGTCTGAAAATGTAAAAAAAAAAAAAAAAAAACCAACAACAATCGTTGTAATTTTTCTTCCGTTTCGTCGAGCTTGTCCTCGGCTGCTAATTAAAGTCGATCGGGCTTATAAAATATGCAATTTTCATTACAGCGTTTGGTAACTGAGGTGAATTATTAATTAAAGTAACGAGCTTGCGCTGAAACACAAAGTAACACAAAACCGGTGTTTTCAGAGATTCTAACCAAAACCATTAGTGAGGAGCATTTAAAACATTTACGCTTTAATAAACACAAATTCCAGCAGTTAATGATCCCTTTTCAGCATTTCACACCTTTTACTCTTTGCTCTCAGCAGTGTTGAAGAGAAGCGGTGGAAATCTCCAGGTGCCTCATTATCTTAAATCAGGATCCAACAATACTGAAGAACGACCAAAGCCCTGAACCAAAGCGAAATATTATTTTGACTCATCATCTCAATATTTAAACTTAATATCTCATTAAATTTGACTTAACTCCTTATCTCATTCAAATATTGCTGACTTAATATGTTGGGTTTTTTTCTTTTTAGATAAAATAAAGAAAACGTCATCTTGTATCTTAAAAAATAAGTTACATTTAAATAAGATGTGAGCTTGAAATGATGCCACTATCTTGAAAAAAGAAAGTAGTAAGTCAAAGTATTGAGATATCTTGAAATTAGGAACTGAAAAAATGAGATAAATAATGAGTTGAACATGACTTTAAGTCAAAAACAATGAGACTATTGGCAGAAATAAAATAGTAAATAATGAGATAACCTGAACTAATCAAAAATGAGATCATTTACAAAGTCAAAATAGTGAATTAAGCTAAATAATATATTAAGTCCTAATAATGGGACAATATCTTGAAATAACAAATTAGTAAGTTGAAGTAATGAGATATCTTGAAATGAGACCAAAGTTACAAAGTCAAAATAATGAGATAATATCTTGAAGTTAAAGGTTGAAATATTGAGATACCAATTTTAAATAACAGAAAAAAAAACCCATACCTTATGATTATTTACTGATATTGAAGCATCTCAAGTTTTGATTTCCAAACCCTACATTATAATTTCATCTTTTTAAAAAAGCAAAAACAAAAACCCAGCAGCTTTATCCTGTTAAACTCTCAGGTGGTCATTCGGGAGGTTAGTGTGCTGAAGTATAAGAATGTGAACGAATCCTGATTGACATTCCTCATGGAGCACGTTCGCATCAACACACCATTTAATCATTTCCTCTTAACCCTCTCATGGCCAGACTTTCACATTACATCGCTGCAGAATCCAGCAAATTCTTACTAATGACGCTTCTCCCAAAAGACAAACACCGCGAGCGTTGAGTGTTCGAGTTAGACAGCTACACCTCTCCGGCTCTTTGACAGACCTCAGCAGCACAGATTTCGGCCGGGAGGAACGGAGTTGCTGTTGTCTTGAGATGAAGAACGAGGGGTTTTGTTGGTTTTTGAGATCTTGAGGTCTGGCATCGTCTCAGTCGATCACGCTGAGGGGTCGTGGACAGGATCCGAGATGGATCCACACGTGGCGGATAAAAGGTCTCCGAGGGGCCCGAGTCGGCCTCTGAAAACCAGCCACGCTGCGAGCAGTAAGTCATCACCTTTTCTCAGGTTAATGTTTAAGCACACGCACATGCAGACCCAGCCATCTCAGTTAAAGAATTCTCCCTTGGGTCCACTCCATCTCACTTTGGACCATGAACGTGGCTGCAGGCGGTTTGAAAATGAAGAAAAAATGAAAGAGCACTGCCGAAGTCCCTGTTTAGCTTAGCAGGAGCGACGAAGCGATGGGGATCTTCTGTTGATTTTGGAACGCCGTCGTGAAAAACCTTCACCTCGGACCGACCGGCAGTTAGAGCGAAGGCGGCAAGAGGAGACGGATAAATTAGCGCTCTAGCATCAATTTCTCACAGCAGCCCCTTGGGGTGGAGATGTGGCTACAGCGCCTGCCTTTATTCCAAGTCTATAAAGAAAGCCTGACGGGAAGAGAAAAGTTCTACAGCATCGTACGGCTTGGATGACATGATTTCAACTCCAGATGTCACTCGGCTCTGATTTAAGGTTGCGCTTCAGAAAGCATATTCGTCATTCGTAAGAAATCAATTTGTATACGTATTCCTCCCGGGGCGAGACGCCAGTTTCTAGCTCCGTTTCCCACAATGCGGCGGCGAAGGAAAGGCAGAGCAGAGCCACAATGAAGGCCTTGTCTAGAGCAGCAGTTGTCGAGCTCGGCGGTTCTCCCAGCAGCGATTAAGTGACACCTCTGCAGCTCGGCGCTAATTCCCTCAGTCAGCTTCGGTGCGAGGGATTAACCAGCAGTGACAGAGCTGCCTTATCTTGCTCTGCAGTGATAAATCAGGTGCTAAAACAAACCGCTGCTCAAACGAGACTGCGCTGAGGGAACAGTTCAGGCAAGATAGTGAAGCTGCCGGAACGCATTGCACCTCCAGACACACATGAGAATCTAAAACAAGCAGGGCTTTTTTTCTTTCTTTTTACAAATCCCCAAATAATGCAGCCTGGATGGAGCTGCAAGGTTTTAACCGCCAACAGCTCGGGGCTCTGGTCTTGGCTGGAGAAGGAATGGTGGTCTCCGTCATTCACGTTTGAGTGGCAGTGCCCAGGAAATCCAAGAAAACTGTGAAAGCCAGAGTGGGAACTTTTTTTTTTGTACGTCGGTCTATTCTGACAAATTTCAACGTGACCAAATAACAGATGGCCCACAAAACGCCAGGTTTACTCTCTACGATGTTTGGTTCGCAGGAAAATTGCCCATCGTTAAAGGAATCCGTTGGCCACGAGTCGAGATCAGAGGCCTCACTCGTTCTCAGGTTATTGGTGGACCAGTTGTCGTTAATGTGACCAAAAATGGCTGACGGCAAACTTCTGGTGATATGAGAATAGCGTTGCTACGACACTCATCTATAAGCCACCAATAAAAGGACAGCATAGAGCAACTCCAAACACGGTATTTGTGATGAAGAAACACAAAGAAACATGCTAATTTTCCTTTCATCCGTAGAAGAGCTTTATCGTAAAACTCTGAGATGGAGAACATACGTTCTCGCACAGTCTAATATCAAATTTTACTGATTTGCTTGAGGTCTCATGCAGCCGAGTAATAATCTTGAAAAAAGAGTGCTGGAATCACAGCTCACATGTCACTCGGACACAGATATGTTCTGCTAAATCCACTATTCCACACCGTTCCCATGGCTGACGTGCCGATCTGCTCCATTTCCACCAACGGGCGCGTCCGCTTCACATCTGCTGCTCTCAGCGTTGAGGACAGATGACCAAATGATGATCTGTGAAACAGGCAGACAGCTGAAATAACCCATGTCTCAGAAAAGAAAAATGTCTTCGCTGAACAAAGTTGGCTTTAAGAGCTCGCTTCCCAGAGGACGGGACGGAAAAGGAAACTTTGCAGGATAAAAGCTCTGGATGTTTCACAACAGTGTGCTGAAACGAGCATGGAGGAATTACAAACAGCACAAAAAGTGCATACATGAAGCGCCGACACTGGCTCTTTTGTGCGTATGCCATGTTTGCTCTGGAGAGAAGCTCATATCTAGTGGGATTACAGCCGCTTCACCGGAACAAAGCCAATTATTCCTAATCTTGTTATTACAACAACAATTATGCTCTCGTTTTGTCTCCATGCTTTGTTTTTAATCACGGTTAAATAGTTCATAATGGGCAGATTATTTATTATCTAATGACTGTAGTGTATTTGTGAAGTTACAGTTATTAAGGAATGCTTATTCTTTTGTTTTATACAAGA
The DNA here is from genome assembly GCA_030068025.1 of Parauchenoglanis punctatus. NCBI lineage: Eukaryota > Metazoa > Chordata > Actinopteri > Siluriformes > Auchenoglanididae > Parauchenoglanis > Parauchenoglanis punctatus. Next base: position 1,809,253 of record JAQQZU010000003.1, on the reverse strand, counting down.
TTTCTATGAAATCCTCTGTGATATTCAATTAGTTATAAAATAAACGTTGGATTTCCCATATTACCTGAATTCCTGCTATTCAAGATGCAGAATAATATTGTCAATGTTATGAGGAATTAAACCATGAGGATAGAAATATAACTACAATTGAGCATTAAATCCACATTGTTAGTTACTTAACAAACCTCTGATCAACATCAACTCCCAGGAGATATTCCTGATTTTCCAAACTACATACTTTTCTTGTCAGTTACACTCTATTTAGTAAACAAGTAAGGAATTTAACACTCCATGCCATGCTGTCTTGGGAAAATAATCAACTTCAGGGAGGTAAGTGTAACTCGGCTTCATCGCCTCCTGTTTTATTCGCTTTATACCACAGCGACGTTTGAACAGTTATTACTGCTCCGAGCAACATATCGTACTTTATCATCTGTTTATAGTTACATTTAATGGCAAACAAGTCACTTCCTGTTCTCGCGTACTTTATAGCAGCTATAAACAGCTGTTCCGTGATCAGCCGGTCTTTATTTTCTTTCTCATTAAGTCGAGAAGACAAAAAAAAGAAATGCAGCTCGTCATGCTACATAGAAAACGCGAAGTTGTTACAAAACGCCTCCGTCCATACATATTACATAAACGTATCCTGACAGGAAGTTTAAATGCAGATATTTTTATACTCTGCTCATATGAAGCGTCTGCTGTACAAAGCCATTGGAATGAGCTGTTGCTATAGAAACGATAGCGTATTAGGAGGATCACGTTAATACATAAATGGGATTTTAACCTTCTGACCAATCCGAATGGGAATTTGACCGTGTTGCGGTGGAATAATCTTTTAAACTGCTTTATTACAGTGTGTGCATATCAATATTCAGTCACAAGGGAAGAATAACACAGGATTGTCAATAATAAATGAGAACGTGATGCTCTGGATCTGTGTTTCTCGCTATAAATACCCCTGAAATATTGACTTCAGGAAGCCAGAACGAACTTCACACGTTAAACACAGCGAGCGTGAGATCCTGCGATCTCAGTTTATTTCTGTAAACAGAGCAAATCTCTGTGACATTATATTGTCTCTGCCTGGAGACGTGACTCTCGTCCAGTAAACAATTTGCATTGATCAGATTCATCTCGTCAGGGAAAATGTCAGAAAAGCTTGTCTCTGAGCTCCAAATGAAATGCATAGACTCTCCTGAATCACCTCCTGAGAAATCGAAACGTGAAAAGTGGCAACCGTGAGCCCGTTTTCTCATTTTCTCCCGACTAGCAGCTAATCTGACGCCCAGCTTTCTTTTCTCCAATACGCAATTCATTAGCCAAGTTATGGTGGACTGACCTCATTTCTCTCAAGCAATCAAGCTGCTGATTTATGCATGAAGTCAGCATGTGCTGGATCAAAAACCGTCTTTAAAAAGTTATCATGGTGCAAATTGGACAAATAAAAGAACTTCGGGTAATAGGCAGCGCGCAGGCTTGGGCGTCTGCAGGAGCGATAAGATGGCGTTCAGCGAAGCGGAGCTAAGCTTAATAAGGGTCTCGAGTGTTGTAAATGAGAGATTAGCCGTGTGAGAGCGACGTGAGAGAGTATAATCAAATCACTGGGTGCAGAAATGGCCACTTTTGGAAATGTGTGTGTTGGGAAACACACAAAAGATGACCAAAGGACTATAGTCATGCAGGTGGAAAACAACATGGGCTCATACGTGAAAGAATTCGATTCATTTTATACAACAGCAGCGTCAAATCACAGGTTTATAAAAATGCACTTGTTTCAATATATTAACGTGTGTAAGAGGTTTCATTTTGTAAGGTAACGTTTATGGAAGGACTCTCCAGTGTCAGAACTTAGGGATAGAGGGCATTTCTAACAAATATGCTGACCAAAAGTATGTGCACCCCTGACCGGCACACCCGTATGTGGTTCTGTTGACTCAACATTGGAAGCATATAATTGTTTAGAATGGCTTTGTACTGTGTAGCATTGCAGTTTCCTTTGACTGGAACTAAGCGGCCCAAACCTGTTCCAGCATGACGACGCGCCTGTGCACAAAGCAGCTCCATGAAGACATGGTGTTCAGGTTAAGGTTGGAGTGGAAGAACTGGAGGTTCCTGCACAGAGCCCTGACCTCAACCCCACTGGACACCTTTGGGATGAACTGGAACTGGAGCCTCCTCGACATCCCAGCATCAGCGCCTGACCTCACTAATGCTCTTGTAGCTGAATGAATGCAAAAATAATCCCCACAGCCGTGCTCCGACATCTTGTGGGAAGCCTATATAGAACAGTGGAGATTATTATAAGAGCAAAGAGGGAATGGGCTGTTCAAACAAGCATGTATGGTCAGGGGTGCACAAACTTCTAGAGATATAGTGTATTAGCTTGAGAAATGGGTGAAACCTGAAATTGACTTGGCTCTAAGCTAAGCCAGTGGAGTGGAGTACAAGTCTACAGCTGCAGTGTTTGACAGGACTGTAGAGGACGTTGTCGATTTGCAATCTAAAGTGTTTGCCAAAAGCAAACAAGCTCGCACGCCTCGTCGGTGGCATCGTCATCTCGGCAAAGAACGCGCCCGTGAAGACAGAGGCCATGTTTAAACACTAGTAAAGTCCTCCAAATCCAAGCAGAGGGTTTATATCGCCGTGTCTGATCTCTACGGCGCTTCACTTTTCTGATAATGCTCCAGAAATTCCACAGTAACACGGACCGAAAGGAATCAGCGGCGATCCGGAGCTTACGTCCGCACACCTGAATCCGCCTCTGGAGTGAAGACTCCAAGCCAAAAAGCATTTAGGTATCGATATCCACATCAGCACATAGCCTAAGGATCCTTCCTGCGCTCCTCCCTGAGAGGATCCGGTGTCAGACATCAAAAAAAAAAAAGAAAGCGAGCGGTCAGGGCGGGTATTCGCTGGGACGGTGCCAAGAACCGAGCCAGAGGTCTGAAACTGGCACACGGCAACGAGATGAGACGCAGGAGACACTGGAGACAGGACTGCTGGGACATGTTTCAGCTGGCTGGGCCACAAAGAACACCAACACACACACACACACACACACACACACACACGCAGAGCCAGTTGGCAGCTGTCGCTAGCTCTTTAAGCAGGCAGGAAAGCACCTGTCTTCTTATCGTGTCCATGCCAGAACACACCGCTCTCCTGCTCTGCTACCTTTCACTCCGTTTTCTTCATCTTTATTTATTTAGCTTCCTTTCTTCTTTCTCAGCCAATGAGATCGTCTCTCCTGCTTTCCGAGTGTTGTATCTGTATATAGCTTAGCTGCTTCATAAATCCAATGCCAAACCATCTGCCCATGAAACATCACACATTTTATAAATCATCTCAGTCAGACGTTCGAGTAGCGATGGGAAGAAGAAGGAATAAATAAGAAGAAATAAATCCTCAGGTGCATCTTTGTACAGCTCTATTCACAAGAATAATTACTGTGTAACTATTTTACAGCCGTTAAATTATTACGCAAATTTTCAAAATCTTTTTGATGATTTTCATTTACAAACGGCCATAAGGACTTTTAAAAAAAAAATTTTTAAACATGTTTAAGAATGTTATTTCTATTAATGTTAAATGTTAGTGTTCTTCATTTCCTGACCCCATAACATTTAAATACAAAGTGATTGATTTTAGCATACAAAAATGTAAAAATTATAAATTTAGACATAATTTATGTAAAAAGAAATCAAGTCCAACCTCTGAAAAACAGGTTACAAATACATTATTATTAACAGTTATTAATATACTACTACTTTATTAGGTAAAAATCAATGCATAAAAACGTAACTGCTAATTATTTAAGAATGTATTATTATTATTATTATTATTATTATTGGGGAAAATGTATGATAGAGGGGAAAAAAGATAATTTGAGATCAAGGAATAAAAAATAAAATCCTGCTGATACTTCCAGCCACCATTTAGAGCCGTACTCTTCCTTTCTGTTTTTTAAGCAGAGTGATCCATCTCTAACTACACTTAAGGAATGATTCTTCTTTTTTTTTAATACAAGCTTTCTATGACATCATCTGTGATATTCAATTAGTTATAAAATAAACTTTGGTTTTTTGTAATATATTTTACATTTAGTTTACAAATTGTTTTAAAGCCAAAAAAATTATCGTTTACCTTTTTTTTTTTTTTTTTTTTTTTTATAAAAAAAAGAAAAAAGAATGAATGAACGACTGAATGAATGTGAGTGCACACAGACCTGGTCCCGGGTTGCGACCCGCTAAGAGGAGACGGTGCATTGTTCATGGGGGTGAGAGAAAGGTCTCGCCGCTCGCTGTGCCTCCTGGATGAGGAACGACCCATCGGGTGGCTCGTGCATCAAAAGAAGAGGTCAAGGTCTGTCTGCTCCGTCTCGATATCCTCCTCCTGCCATCTCGCACTGTTTACCTCGATGTCAAACCACCCATTAAAGTGTGGACAGGATGAGATTTGCTAGAACGCAGAGCATGACCAGGGCCTCGGTGAGAGCTGTACAAATGGTCTGAGAGGATCCGGGGCCCCACCCGAGAGCGACATGGCCGTCCATCACAGCATGGCATCGACAACAGACCGGACTGGGGCTCCGTATTTACTCCCGGCTCTTACCTTCATCTGTACCCTGGTGATTCAATAATGAGGGACAGGGTCACCCGGACACGCTAAACGTGGCGTGAAGAATAAAATCAAGGTGTGCACTTTCCAGGTGTGTTAGCTAGGGCAAGCTAACGGAGCATAGCTCCTCTGAGAAAACACACACACACACACACACACACACACACACACACACACATCCTGCAGAGAGTAATAACTGTAGATGTGCAGATCAGCCAGTCGCTGGGAGGAGGACGGTGCAGCGCGAGCTCACCCTCGTTTCAGCAGACGGAGGTTACGATGTGTGGATAAAATTAGCTCTGGAACTATGCATGAACTAGATCAAAGTGTGAGAGGACCAGCAGCTATGAACGCACGTTTCTTCTGACACGTCTGTCAGGTTATGTCACGTCAATTCTCAAAAGGTGAAAGTGCATCCTAATTGCTTTGACATTTATTCAGAGCTGCTAGTGGTTGGATTTGTATGCTACATGCACGCTGGCTGTAGCGAATGTATGCTAGGCACATACCATCTGGAAGAAAATCACCACAGCCGTCATGCATTTTAAAAAGTGTTTGCGGTTTGTCGTTCCGGCTCCTCCTGGAATATCTACATAGTTACAGGAAAAATCCTCAAAGAGGATGTCCAGTATTCATTTGTGTCACGTTCATGAACAGTTTCCTACACTACCCACAATGCCGTGTGACTACCTTACTTGTAGTAGTGGAGAGGGATTTTACCCAGCCCTTGTTTCATCTCCAAAACAAACCAATGCGGCGGTGCTTTAGTACTTCATTCTGTCCATACATATCTGCTTCCAGAGTTCTTCCATGCCAATATCGCCGTCAACGTCAACGCCAGTGATGCTCATCATCTCTTATATCACCTTCTAGCCCAACCTCATATGGCTGCATTGCATTCTGGGACTCCTGGGATCTAAATCTGCTTTGTGACGATGTGTGTTGTTAAAAGTGCTGTACAAATTGAATATATAGCAAATTGGTTTTGTTTTCATCACTAAGGGTTGAGATTGACGGATGACGTTAACCTGATATGATATTCTTCATCCAGTCATGTAGATAAAGTTCTTATTGTCTCGTTAATAAATCCACTCAGACAGCCGACGATGACCTCCAGTCGTCAGGCGGCTCCGCTACACCGCCGTGGCCACGCGTTTGCGTGACGGTGATGAATTCTAGCGGCGTTATGATTAAATTCCCCTCTATGCGTCGAGCGCAGATTAAATTCTCCTCTCCGTCGGCGCCTGTCCGTGGCGGCTCAGTGCATCTCTGTCAGCCAATCGATAAGCTATTATGGCTCCTGAACAGTGGGTGAAATTAAGTTATTGCAGCACCTGCCGAGTCGGCAGTCTTCTAATCCCACTGGAATGGGCCTAATGAGGGTGTTCAGTACCACACCAACACACACACACACACACACACACATGTGGTGAACCTTACAGCTGCACGAGGTGTGTCCACTGCACTGAATGCATATCCATGGAGAAAAGCCTATTGGTCACATGACCTGCTTTAACACCGGAAGCAAAGAATACAGGGCCAACGATGGGATATAATGCCAGGATGTGATTATTCATTTTACCATGATACTGTTTTTCCTACAGTATCATTTATATCATTGTATAATATATAAACTGGTGGTAAATAAGAAAATGTGGAAGCGGGGTGATGTGGGAAAAATATCATGACGTGAAACACGACACGAATCCCAATGCGGTAGATTTTTTGTTAATTAGTTAAAAACTTGTGTTTATTTATTTAATTGCGCCGCACTACTTACTTATGTGTTTATGTATTTATTTATTTGTTTGTTTGTTTATAATGGTTACAGATTGGGGGCATCTTCAATAAAAACTGAAAAAGTAGCTAAAAATTACTTTTATTTAAATCTGCAGAAAGAACATATTTAAAATAGAAAAGGGGGAAGAGACGGAGAGATAGACAGATAGATAAATGTACAGGTAGATAGACAGATCTTACAGACAGACAGACAGATACCCTTCTGAAGGCTACGGTATTAGCTGAGTGCTATAGCGGACACTGGGATAAGTTTGGAAATGTTTATGACAGCAACAGATGGCATGCTTCTCAGTCACACTAAAACCAGGAACCATAGAAAGTTCCCTCTCAGACCATGTCTTTTCTCGCCGTCGCTTCATTTCTCCTAGAATGTCTTTTCCTCATTCTCTAGTTCTCTAATTCTCGCACAGCCTCGGTCCTGTTTCTTCTCTCAGTCTTTGTCGGGTGTTTGGTTGCAAGAGAATGCTACAGTTTCTCTGCCACGCCCTATTCAAAGAGAAAGAAGAGACAAAGTAGGTCCCCACTGCATGTGTCGGTGTGTGTGGGTGTGTGCTCTGTTATAATCATCTAAGGAAGTATTTTGTTTATAAGATTTATGATCATGCTAATGGCAAAATCAGAAGACCTTTGGCTTGTCTCAACTTATCGTCACTGCTTCCTCTCTCAAAAACGTTACATAAGAAGGAGAAAGAAAGAAAGGGAAAAAAAACGCTCTTAGCAACAGAATAATTAACCCATCTAACCTGTACTCCCATTACTTAAGTAGTCTACTTCAGCTTTAAGCACATGTCATACACTAAAAACAATGTTTCACACTGTAGGCCACTGAACAATACCTTAAGGCTAACTCCACCCCTAATCCTATCCTGCTAGACACTTTTGCAACTTTGAGACCATGTTAGGAAAAAATAATGATATGTTATGGACAGGCTAGGCAGCTAGGCTCATAAAACATAACACATAATTATCATTTTCATCATCCATGAATGAAACGGGCACGTAAATGAATAAATTCAGACATTTCAAGGAAACAGAAAAAGTGAGAATGGTTTTGTTTGTTTGTTTCGCATTTTTATTTCGAGTAATTTTAGATCTGTGCTGTTGGTCCATTTTCCCCCAAACTACGTTAAGCCTTGAATTTTCAGGTGGTGTGAACAAATAAACAGAGACAGTGACGACACTCTATATTTCTAACATCCATCACCTTTGTTTTAGCAAACAGATTTCGGGGTCGAGGACGGAGTTGTGCCATGTGATGTTGTCCCTGTTGTTATGTCCTTTCCAGGAGGACTGACTGCTCCACCTGAACGAGGACCAAGCTAAGCCCTCTCTCACTCTTGGGCTGATCTTTATCTGAAGCATTGCCATGTACTTCCATGATGTGTACTATGCAGATTTACTCCTCTAACTCTCTTTTTTAGTTTTTTCACTAGCTTTCTCTCTCTCTCTCTCTCTCTCTCTACCTAGCTAATAATGCTACTGATGATATTACCATAGCACCATGCACTTTACTGCAAAACCTCCCCATCTGATAAGACACCAGTAAACAAAGCCACATTTTCAGGGTTTAAACACTGGTACAAATGTGCTCCAGGAAATTTAAAAACCTGTTTTGGTCCACTATTGGACGATGGAAAAAAAAGTGCTGTGACAAGAAGTAATGAAAGTTCACCTAAATCGGGGCCTTTTCCTCCACAAAAACAGCCCCAAACCTCATACGTTCTTCCACATCCACATACCTTAATCCTTACCAGCCGTTATCAGGCTGGTTGAAAGGCTTCTAGCGACAGCTTACGCTTGCACTATTAACCACTTCAGTCTAGCAGAGCAGAACTGCACCATACACTGATATTTAAAAAATAGCCTCATGGGACCCCTGAGACCTTGGAACCAAAAGTAGGGAGATTAGAGGCAGCAGGCAGCCTAATAGCTTGGCTCTTCAGTCAAGGGGGACGCTTCCTATCAGAGCCCTCCAGCTGAGAAAGACTTTACAATCAGGGTTTATCACAAATGGAGGCCAGTCGAGAGGAAATCTCTGTATCTCACTGTAGCCCACTGCGACAGGACGATGGGCTATTCAATGTTTAGCAGGAGGTGTTTGATATGAGCATACAAGTATCTACAAGATAGGATGAGGTTGAATCCAGCTGGGTCAGTCACTTCTGCTGAATGCTTTTCTTTTTTTTGGGTCAGACTGGACTGCAATCAATGTAGACTGTGCCATATGGGCTAAAAATTGCAGAACTCTGCAAGTCCAAGTGAGCCTTTCATGCTTAAGGGTACAGCAAATTTCCTGGGATCAAAGCAATGCTAAGAAGTATGAAAGAGGCCCCAGTTACACTGGGCAGGCCGGCCTCATCTACTTCCTTTACCCCAATGAAATCTTAAATCTCTTCTGCCTAATTACCAAGGGCTAACATGAGATCCACCTGTCTCATCTTCAAACAACGCCATTCTCTTCCCTAAACAGGTCTTTCATGGATCCTGCTCCTTTGTAGTCTGCTGTTTTACAAGTGAGGATTGACTCTAGCCCCACCCATGGGCATAACATAAATGACCTGTCTGGTTTGTGAAGACTACTCCGAATCATCTTGTAGCAGGATACACCTTAAAAACGTATTTCTCTTTCCTTTTTTTTCTCGTCATGCACCTAAACTTTAAGCCAAGTTTATCAGATCAGATCAGATCCAATAGTGAGCATTTATATTGTACCGATATAAACCTGAAATGCTGGTCACAAATTATCTCAGAGAATATCACCATCATATCTTGTACAGTTTGCCTAACTTGGCAACAGAAGCTTGCAGAAAGACTTTAGGATGCTCTTAGGGTGTAAGGAGTTACTCAGAGGTTGCTTGAATGAATTTAAATGAACTTGAATGGTTGCTATTTAAAAATGTTATGTTGCTACTTAGAACCTTTTCTGAAGGAGAAATGTTCGGTTATATTATTCGAAATAGAACTGTCAAGGGTCTATCCACAGATACAAACCAGACAATCCCCTTACTGGCTGACCCTAATGCTTCCATAGTTCAAGCTACTTCAGTGAGGTTATTGACTGCCTGTTATCATAGTAGTCCATTAGCATTACTGCACAGTTACATTTGGTAGTTGCTTTTAACACAACCAGCAAGTGAGGCTATGGTCTCTCCAAGCCCAGAACTGAGCGATCGAGGATTAAAGGTCATACGGTGTCTCTGGGGTAGTCCGGAGATTTGAATGCACTACCTTCCCAACACTAGCACCAAACCTTAACTTCTGAGCCACCCTGTTTCAGACATTCGACAGCCAAGTGCAGCGAAATTATTTTCTTTGCATGTACCAGCTTGTCAGCAGGGTCAGCCATGATACGGCACCCCAGGAGCAAACTAACAGTGCAGCTTGACCAGGGCACCTTGTTTAGGAGTCGAACATGAATCCTAAACCATTGAGTCTCCCCAGACACACACCAGCCAAAAGAACATGCATATGGCCCCTTGCCTGGTCTATCCAGTGATATAACCCTCAAAGATGTCATCCATCTACCCAGTGCTCTGTCCATCATGACTGCTGTGAACCCTTTACCCTTCCTCAAACCCTTCCTTCTCTGTCAGCCCATGACTTGAGCAGCAGGAGATCTTTCTCCACCACGCTAGCATAACAAAGCAGTGAAAGTCAGAGTGCTAGGACTTCCTGCTGCTCTACTTTCCATGTCAGCATACAGAATTGTCTCTTTCGAGCCTGACCTTCTCTCTCTTTTCTGACGCATCCACAGTGGGGTAGAATGGGAGGAGGGACTGGGGCAGCTGGCACCATCCCAATCCCCCACTATGATCCAGAGACTACAAATATCTGTGACCTCTGGTGTAACTGGGCACACATTGCTGATACTAATCTTAAAGAGCATTTTCAAGAGCAATTAGTTCTTCTGAGGTTTATTGTGTTTTTTACATGCCGATGCTGATGCTGGGAACCAGGCCAGCTGAGTTTTGAGTGCTCATAAACAAAGACACCAGGTGTTATATATTTTGGTACTGCCTTGGTGTGCTGAACACTGTGTAACACACTGATGTCAGCATGTGGCTTCAGGGAATTTTTCTGCCTTGTAAATGGGTCACATAGATTTCAGGTCCATTAAGAACGTGAAATAGAAGGAGCAATGACAAGTTTGACAAGAGCAAATAAGCTGCACTCTTCCCTCTGGCTTTTTTCTGGTTTTTATCTTCCATTTCAAGAGGTCTGTCAGTAATTCTCTCCACTGTAATTAAACATCATGAAATGTTTTTTTTCAACTGATTTTAGGCCATCTTCAGCTGACTTTCATGGCCCTAAATTAGACACACACCCAGGAACTCACCAAACAATTAAAAAGAGCCAGATGCTGATAATATGGGGAACAGAACTGAGGAACAGATGTCTTCTCATTTCTAATTTTGAACTTGGTAGTCCTTCATTTGTTTGACCAGCTTTATTGGGAACAGAAATGTCCTTGTGGATCCCAATGCAAGGAAGTCACTCATATAAGGTTTTGAATCTTCCTTGCTAATGCTTCTCTCTTTGTAATCAATAATTACCTCTCACGGAACCATTAAAATGAAACTAATTAAACTAGGTCTTAAAGGATCTAAGGTATGAAAGAGGGATGAGAATTAGCTCCTTAAGGAAGAATAGTTTTTCTCTTCTCTATTGAAAATTTCAATAAAGCAGTCATTAAATCTGAGTTTATTACGTTAATTAAATACACCACTAAAACAAATTCTGCTGCAAGAGAATTTCGTGGTTTGGCGAAAGTATTCAGGGAACTAAAATGCCTCGTTACACTCGATCTATACCTAACAAAATCAATGGATTTGGTGGGAATTATTTTTCAAACGTCTTCACCTGTTTATCACCTGTATCTTCTCTCTAATGATGATACAGAGCCCAAACCTGCTGGTGATTCAGATGGTGGCCAATAGCTCTTTAATTCCCAGACATTACTTCTGTTCTTTTTCTTCTGAACTTAAAAATTTTCTTTGTGTTATTTTTTCACTATGCTAAAGCCATCTCAAAAGATGTCATGGGCTTTTTCCTGGGTAAAGCATCGCCCTGCTTATCCTGACAGACTGACATGTTAATCTACCAGGGATTTCAACTTCACACTTCCTGTATAATTACAGCGCATATATGAAACAACGCAATATGAACTTTATTACAAATGTCTGCAGACAGGAAATCTTTCCAGCATGTCTGTTTGCCATGGCATGTTCTTCTACAGTCAGCTAAGGTGGATTAAATTTACTTTTGGCACCAATGCAGCAAGATGACCAAGTCATCAAATAAGTGCAAACCACTGAAACAAACGCAGCGTTGAATTTCTGTAAACTAAAACCCACATGGTTTAACTCTGAAGATTGGAATCACTGTTAGCTTGTAGTCAACATGCAACAAGCATTTCGCACAACATGCAAATAACCCCACTGGAGAAGCCCATCCATCCATTATCTATAGCGCTTTATCCGTCTGGGTCGCGGGGAAGCTGGAGCCAATCCCAGCATCTTGGGGC
>JAQQZU010000003.1:1766149-1784514 GCA_030068025.1 Parauchenoglanis punctatus | reverse complement strand
GGAAGGTGAGGAAGAAATGTTAGGAAGGAAGGTGAGGGAGGGAGGAAGGAAGGTGAGGAAGGAAGGTGAGGGAGGGAGGGAGGGAGGAAGGAAGGTGAGGAAGAAATGTGAGGAAGGAAGGTGAGGGAGGGAGGAAGGAAGGTGAGGAAGGAAGGTGAGGGAGGGAGGAAGGTGAGGAAGAAATGTGAGGAAGGAAGGTTAGGGAGGGAGGGAGGAAGGAAGGTGAGGAAGGAAGGTGAGGGAGGGAGGGAGGAAGGTGAGGGAGGGAGGGAGGTGAGGGAGGGAGGGAGGAAGGTTAGGGAGGGAGGGAGGAAGGAAGGTGAGGAAGGAAGGTTAGGGAGGGAGGGAGGGAGGAAGGTGAGGAAGGAAGGTGAGGAAGGAAGGAAGGTGAGGAAGGGAGGTGAGGAAGGAAGGAAGGTGAGGAAGGGAGGTTAGAAAAGAAGGAAGGAAGGAAAAGAAATAAGAGATGGAAAGAAAGAAAGAGAGAGAAGAAAGGAAGGGGTGGGAGGGAAGAAAGAAAGTAAGTCAGAAACCTCCAAGAAGGGGAGGACTGAAGGGAGAGTAAGAGAAGGAAGGAAGGAAAATAGGTTCAATACAAACAAACATTCATTCATTCAAACAATACATAAATGTTTGGAATTTTTTTTTTTTTAAATAATCACGATATTTTCGATATTTCAGAGAAGTGTCTTGTGACATCATTAATCGCAATATTGATATTATACGACCAGATCACGCAGCTCTGGCTCCAGTGTGTAGTAGAGCCGAGAACCACGACAATATTGTGATACATGTCGCGACGCTCTTTCATGAGCTCCACATGCGCATATTACAATATCCGTTTTAAGAGTTTTATTGTTTGTCGCCGCCGATTCAACAGAAATTCCATTCTTTAAAAGGCGGTTTCTTAACTTGTGAGTAATAAGTGATCAGTGTGTGTATTAGAGAAACGTCCTCAGTTCTCGTGATATATTTGATCATATCTGCCACCCTGAGTGCGTCTCTACAATACTGCTAATCTACAGTTTCAGGAAATCTCATCTTATCTCATCACAATCTCGGTAACGATCAAACGGTCGGGACCATCAAATACTCGCCCCGTCACGTAACACACACACACACACACACACACACACACACACGCACTAAAACCCAAGCGTCACACTCCTCCTGCACACTTTATACACTTTTATATGGCTTTATTTGCTGCGTCAGCCCGGATCTGTGATAAGGATATCTGGGTAAGATAAGAGCAGGCGAGTGTGGCGAGCTGCTGCAGATCTCCAGCACCATTAATGTGCAATTAGAAGCTCGTTACAGGTCTGATTTATGGCCGTGATAAGCACGAGGTGTGCCTTTAGGCAGCACAGCGACTCTTACATCAGCCGAATGAAAGTGTAGGAGTCGGGTCATAAAGGAAAGCAAGCAGCTGAGTGTGTAAAGCTGAGGTATTTAGACTTTGATCATGGTAATAGTTTTCCTTCACCCCGACTTGTCCTTTCTGTTTGAGGCTTGTTGTTGACGTTGACGTTATAAGGCCATTTTTACACAGAGGACGGACTTCTTTGTGCTTGAGATGTGTAAACATGGCTGTGACTGACACATCAGCCTGGATGAAATGTGAGTGTTTGGGAGGGTCAGGGGCCGCTGGGGGTGAGCGGAGAGACGAGACGAGACGAGACCGACTCCGGCGGGACCCTGAAGGACGGCCTAAGGGACTGGAGGGGCCTCGGCGTCTGAACCGAAACAATCAGCGCACTCTTTCCCTTCTCTTCCTTCTATACACCGCACATACACACTTACACACACTCGCCTTCATGTGGAGATGCTGCAGCTCAGAGCGCAGTCCTTTTCACACCAAAGTTTGTGTCAAGACTTTTTACAGATTATTCTGGAGATTCAGAGTAAGATTTAGGTCACAAAAAGTCAAGAAAATAAATTACACCAAATACACGCTGCTCTCCACAACATAATGACCAGCCTGAAAAGAGCGGATATACAGGATGATCTACAATATTCTCTCCTGCCTGTGAAGGAAGGAACGAAAGAAGGAAAGATGGAAGGAAAGGAGGGAAAGAATGAAGGAAGGACAAAAGGAAAGGAAAGAGGTAGGAAGAAAGGGAGGGACGGAAGAAGGAAGGAAGGAAGAAAAAGAGGAGAGGACGGAAAAAGAGGAGGAAGAAAGAAAGAGAGAGAAGGGAAAGGAGGAAAGGAAAGAAGAAATGCAAAAAAGGACAGAAGCACCTTTCAAGGAGAGGAGGGAAGAATGGGGGGTTGGGAGGGAAGGAAGGAAAGTAGTGCCCCCTGAGAATGGAGAGAATAATGCAAGAAAGAGAAGAGAGGGGAGGAGAGAAGAGAACAAGAAATGAACAACTAGATCAAAGGTTGTTTCTACTGTATGAATGTTCATAATGTACACAAATTATTATGCATAAAATTGCTCAGATGGAAAGCTACTAATTTGTACCATTTTTTTGTCTTGTTTTGCTGAACACTTTTACATGAATTTTACATAAAAACGTGCAGAGTGCATGTTACGGCAATCGAGCCACTAAAGAGAAAAAGAAAAACGTAAAAATGTGTCTAATATAATCTGCTGTTTCAGCTGCTACGCATTTACACTCATAATTCTTTATCATTACGGAAAATACACACCGCCCAAACGTAACGCCAAAAAAAAAAAAAAGAGCTGAAAGCTGCCACTGCGAAAGCTTAAAACAAAATATGTTCGAGTCTAAATCATGCTATAAAAGGTCCACGTGTCATTCCGCACATAAAAATCATTTACGTCTCCCGGTCGTCCCTCAGCAGCAGGCCTGAGCCGCTCGTTAGGCAGGAAGCTGCCACGTCTGTTTCAGCGGCAGATGGACAACCGCAGACGTCAGAAAGGCAATTACAACAACCATCATGTATACATTTCTGTTGGAGCTCACGTCTACTGTGTGTGTGTGTGTGTGTGTGTGTGTGTGTGTGTGTGAAAACATCTTGATTCCCAGGAGAAAAGGACAACAAAACGATATAAAGAATTAAAATAGACACAGGAACAAGGCCAAGCTAGCCTGAATGTGTGTGTGTGTGTGTGTGTGTGTGTATTAGCGAGATTTACAGTCACACACAGAGATGTGTGAACCAAGCGTACTGCCAATTACATCTTGTTTTTGTTTCCTTGTCAAGTTGAATTTATCAGTGTGTCCATCACATAGCCACTACTGCAGTGTGGTACATAATTAAAAAAAAACAAAAAAACATTCATCACCCAATAAATGCACAATTAAGAGACAAAAACGACACAAATAAATGTTTACGTCTTGTTTATTGAATGGGGCTACAGCTGGTAGCTTCTCTGTGCACAACATGAAAAGGGTTTATTTGGCAAATACAAGTTAATGGGAGGTGTCGCAACGTTGCCAGGGTCTGCAAGAAGACCCAAAGTGTCACCCTCAGCTGAGAGGAAGTTGGTTCAGATGGTCAGGAACAACCCAGGAACCATCGAGGCACGGGCCTGCCATGAACTGGAAGCTGCTGGAACACTGTCTACAGTCAAGTGAGTTTTACATCACCATGGACTGACAGGCTGCCGTCCAAGAAAGAAGCTCCTGCTCCAAAATCAACGCCTTCAAGCTCGACTAAAGTTTGCAGCTGAGCACATGGACAAAGAAAAAGCCTTCTGGAGGAAAATGTTACGGTCAGATGAGACAAAGGTTGAGTTGTTTGGCCACAATGACTAGAGGAACAGAGGAACACTGTAGCAGCTGTTCAGCATGGTGGTGGGAGCATCGCGCTCTGGGGCCAGTGGAACTGGTGCACTGAACAAAGTGGATGCAAGAATGAAGAACCTCAGAATTCTTCATTGTAACCTCAAACCACCAGGAACATGGACACAGCTGGATGCTCCAGCAGGACAATGACCCCAAACACACATCAAAGCTGCTTGTGGAATGGCTAAAGCTAAGCTTAAAACAAGTCCTGACCTCAACCCTGTCGAAAATATGTGCTTAAAAGTCGTGTCTGTGACAGGAAACACAATTCTGCCAAGAAGAGCGGTCAAAAATCCAAGCAGAATTGTGCAGAAGCTTGACGGCTACCAAAAGCGTCTGGTCCTGGTGACACTTGGACTTGGACATTTAACCAAATATTAGGTGTGATGTATGTATAATTTTGACTCTGTGTTGATTTCAGAGAATTTCAAAAATAAATTAAAACTTGTGCACCAAATTCCTGGGGTTTTTTTCTATTAAAGATGTTGTACAAGCATTCTTCCCAGAAAGAGAACAGTTGTAATATTGATGAATAACCTCACAATACGCTTTCCTGAAATATCACTAGTATAAACTTCTTTTTTTTGTTGAGATATTAAAAGTAACAATTATAAACGAGTTTTGACTGGAAACAGCTGATTTGTTCCTAAAAATTGAAAAAGATATTAAATATGGTACACAATTTGTATATTTCTTTCTTATTAAATAGATACTTTTTTACATTTTTTAACCCAAAATAATTTAGTTTTCTAGATAATTTCAACATTTCGCAGTTTTTGCTCGTTTTACCGGTTTGTTTGTCTGTGTCATATCGTGATATGATCTTTTTTTTTAAATCACGTATCCCACTCTTAGTGCTTGCTAATTTTGAAAAAAACAAAAAAAACAAACAAAACATTGTTCTGTCTCTTTTTTGCCTCCATACTGTAGGAGTTTCTAGATGTTTCCCCGTCCACATTAGAGGACAGAGCGAGCGCCGACAGATCCGCTTTACCCCGAGGTCACGCCTCCTCCCTGCCTCATCTCAGCTCCCATCACACCCCTCACCGTGAAGCGAACTTGACCCGAGCCCTCACTTGGCAGCGCCGATCCGGGGAAGAATATGGCACTCAGGGCTCCACGCCAAGTACGAGAGCAGCTTCTGAAAGGCTGCCAGAGTCCGAGGCATAAAGAAAATCCAATGCCTTTTAAATATCATTTAGAAAATAGCGGTTGTGGTTGGAATGAGGGTTGGGTTACGCAGGAGCACTTATCAGGCGACTTGTAGCACTTAAGAGCCTACAAGCTGAGGCGAAGACGAAGCGTGGTGAAGTGGTGCACGGTTAAGCCGTTAATGTTTCAACAGCCGAGGAAGACTTTGGACCATGTTTCTGATTACTCATCCTGCTTTTTTTACTGCTGCTATAAAACCAGATTTAATGCTGCATATACAGTGAAACTTTTAGCTAAGACACTGACAGACAGTACACAGGTCAATGCTAGAAAGAAAAGAAGTTCAGTTAGCGCTTGGCGCTAGGTGCAAGCTTAGTTATACAGAACCTTTTTCTTGGCAAATTAACACCACATCTGAGGTAAATGTTGCTATTCTCGATAGATTCGTCTCATATTTATTGTCATTATGACCTCACACTGCCCAAGTAACACTTGACGACTGAGGTCTAGCTAGCTAAATCATTAGCCTCAATTTCTAGCCCTCATATCCTCCAGTTGCTTAGCAACAACTTCAACCATCTTAATGGCAAACATTTAAATTGAAATGAACCATATTAACCATGGCGGGGTGTTAAAACAATATTAATCATCATGATTGTACCAAATGACTTATTTTGTTTTTATAGAAAAGAAAGAAAAAAATGGGAAAGAAAGAAACCTAAAATTATGTTCGGTAGCTGAAATTTTCGAATGTTTCAAAGTTTACAAGTTGTGATGCAATGTTGATGTTTTTCAGTATGGTGGAATTTAGGGAAGTTTAGTTAGCGGTCGATGCTAAGTATAATTTCTGTCATACAGAACCTTTTTCTTAGCAATGTCACAAAACATCTGAGGTAAATGTTGATATTTTCAATGGTTGTGTTTCATTTTAACGGTCATTATGCCTTCACATTGCTTGTATACAACACGTAACGGCTGATCTACCTAGCTAAATCTAGCCTTAAGTTCAGCATCCATATTCTCCAGTTGCCTAGCAACAGCGTTCTCACAACTCTAACGTAATGAATAGCAAGTACTTAAATTTATATTATTAACATCATGATCGCACCATCTGACATTTTTCTCTCATTTTCCTTGATAAATACGTACATTATTAGTGTGATTTTAATCACACAGGAATTTTTCTTAGCAATACAACATCACATCTGAGGTACCTGTTGATATTCTCAATATTTTTGTAAATCGCCGAGTTCTAGCTAGCTAAATCATCACCCTTTGTTATTAGTGACTTTACGCTGGGTGTCTACATTTCCCCAGTTGCTTAGCAACAGCGTTCACACAAATTTAACCTTGAATGGTGAGCATGTCAAGCGACGAAAGCATGCCTTTACAGATTTTATTTCAATACGGCGTAATATAAACAAATTCCACTCAGTTTCTTTCCGTAGTAAACTCTCACTTTTCTAAAAACTGAACATTGGATTGAGCGATATGTGAAATGTGCGGTTCAGAGCTTTTAGACATTAACCACAGCCACTCTTAATGCCAATATGCTTGTTAAAGGCAGAACAAGGTTTATAACTGGCTCTGATATCTGCAGATATAATTACAGATATTACCTGAATGTCGTTTCTGCCCTGAGGACGTCTCCTGAATGCTGACATTTCTATTTTTTTTCCATTAAATTCTCTCCATTTTTCATAATAAAGGTCCGCGTATGCCATCAATAAACTCAGATTATCATGACGGTTTAAACTCTACACTAGAGTAGACACCACAGTAAAAAAAATACAAAAAGATATTTACTGAGCAAACTGAACCACAATTTCCATCAAGAACAAACTTCAGATCTGAACTGCTTCACCCCAGAACAACACACAGACTAACATATAACCACACTGGTGAAACCACACTCATTTTTGTGGTGCAAAATAATGGAAATGTGGTAGTCATACACACTGAACACACACGGCTGAAATGTCATCGCAATTAAGGCCAAGGCAGAAAGAAACATGAGCCAAGATGTAGCCATAATAGTAGCTTTGTGACTTGATGGATGGTGACAGTGATTAAGTGTTAGCATAGCTGTATGCGCTTAAGGAGAGGGCTTTAGTCTGACTTCTCTTACAACAGAACAATCCAAACGAGTCAATCAGCAAAATCTGACATCAATCGAAGAGGTTTATTATCTATAAAAAGTGAGACGTGTGATCCAATAAAAAAATGTCTTCAAGACAGAAGGGTTTACGTTTTACAGTTTCTCGGTATCATCACAAGTCGCTGGCGAGACGACATCAAAACACGTTTATACCAGAGAGCTGCGGGATTCTCGAATCTGATTGGTCAGGAGGTGCTGATTAGTTTCTATAATCGAACCTGTAAATCAGTTTTCTATTGAATGTGCTCATTCTAACACGTTATTGTTTCTATAGCAACAGCTCATTCAGTTATACAGCAATCGAACTCTAATAATCTACTGAATGAGTGTCCGGTGTCAGTGGCCGGGTTTCCACTGCATTTTTGCACAAAATAGAAACGATATATATATATATATATATATATATATATTTTTTTTTTTTAATTTTGCGATATTTGAGAGGGGTTTTTTTTTTGGTCAAAATTCATGTGTTATCATTACTCGTTTTGTTTAGTCGCAATTTCAATGAGCGTGTTACGCAAGTAAATGGAAACACACCCAATGACATCTTCAGGACAGTGGAATTGATGCTTAACTGGAACTATCTTGATTCATGGACATTCCACAACATTTAAACCAGCTAAAAATATTAAATTATTGTTAGCATTGATAAAATGCTGTGGTCACGAGGAACTTCAGGACGTGGCATTATAGGAAAAATAATCAACTTTTGTGTAACTCCACTTCATCACACTGATTATTTTCCTATCACAGCATGACAGTGTTTCATTCCTTACATATACTTATTAACTAAGAGAAAACGTCTCAAATCTCAGCCTGTCGTATTAATCATTATTGATTCATCAGCAGGTTAAGAAATGTAATTATGTGTGAAAGCTTAGAAAATAAACTAGCCAATGGTGGCGTTTTGTTATCAAAACTAATTAATATTCCCGTCCACTTGAAAGCAAGCGGTATGGGACATCAGAGGGACGCTTAATTAGACAGTGGAGGGGGGGAGGTCTAGAATTGTGGAAAATCACTTACCCATGATGCACCGAGGGCTGAGCATGATCAAAGTTAGCCTATGTGAGAAGGTGCACAGGCCGCGAAGGGGAGGGTCCGTGTCATTAAATCAACTAATTAGTGACCCCCTTCTTTTTCCTGCCAATTAAATACCCCCCTTCTTCCCTTTTCTCTTTAAAGCTCTTTACTGTGCTCTCTCTACCACACAGACATGTCCAATGGGGATTTTTAGCATTTCAAAAGTGTATCCAAGCTTTCCGGAGTGCAGAAAACAGAATGGTCACCAAGGCGAGGAAGCTGATCTCGTCAAGAAACAGAATGAGGGATGGAGGAGGAGGAGGAGGGGATCGGAGAGGAATAGCTGGCATCTTTCAGGTTTCCTTGGTCTTCCCAGCAGAGGATAAGAAAAGAACGAGTCTCTTTAAAATCGGGCAGCTTTGTGTTTTAACCAGAAACAAAAGGCAGATAACAAGCGCGAGTGTGTGAGCTTGCAAAGTTTGGCCCAGAAAGACCTTAAAAACACAATACCACCAAGATCAAGATGATAAAAATGGTTATATAGTACCGCAAAAGAAAAAAAAAATAATGCAAATTCTATCAGTAGGCAATGCATGCGTCGCGTCACTGCAGTGCTTTTGTTCTTACGATGGAGATGTGACACATAAAAGCCATACTTTTGGGCCTTTTTGCTTGTGTCTTTTTTTCTTTTTCTTTTTCGGGATAGGGTTGTGTCCGTCTTTCAGTCCCTAGGGGACCTATTGTGCTACCCCAAGTCCTTCACGGACAGCCCCTCCTCGTTCTCCGAGTCAAACAATTACCCCGTTGAGGCGACACAATGCATGAAGCCCACCGTAGCCCCCACAGGGCTTTTCTCTGTTTTAGCCTGCTTTATCTGTATAAAAAAGTGCTGTGCTGATCAGAAACAAAAAGGCAAGTCTTAAAAAATAGGCAAAATAAAGGGGTGAAAAGAGGAGAAAGTGTTGGGGGGTTGAGGATGGGGGCTCGGGCTTCGGAGTGTGGAGGGTTCTCTCGTTTTAGCTCATTCAGTCACACCAACCACACAAAATAAGCCATTTTTCAACACCGAGCTTCAGCTGACAGCGGAGGGGAGGGGAAGTCGTCATGCTGGGTAACGCATTAAAATCCTCAGGAAAACGAAAACACATGATGTAATACCTTGTGGGACCGTCGTGGAGTTAAACCGATGAAATTACGTTTGTGTACGTTGTGTGATGAGCAGCAGAACTTCCTTCACAAGTTTCAGTATTACACTAAAGGTACATTTCCATTCAAATATTTTGCACATTCTTCAGCAAGGAGCAAGAGAAAACGTGAATTATTGCCAAGCAGGTATTAAATGTACCCGTTTTCTAAGTGTTTGTGTTTAAACATTGACAGTTTTGAGGCCACGGTTGCAAGATTGGCTTGGCTGTTTACAGATCAATCATGGTCTACAAACCGTCTACACTAGAGGAAAAAAAAAAAAAATAATCGTTCATATTTATTCTGCTTAAAATGATGCAAGGGACTGCAAGTTCCGAACAACAAATAAAAAAATAAAAAGGATACAAGTGCTGATGGGAAGTGTTTTTCCCTCCATTTTCTGTAGGACAAAGAGCCAACTTAAGTTTACTTTTTTTGTCACACAAGCCAGACGTCTAGCTATCATGGTCCATTACTTCAATAAACATGGCCAAGAACCGCCTACTTTTACAAGACGTCATTGACTGACATTGCAAATGACCAACTGCTGACTTTGTAGCTCGTCAACAAACGCGAGTGTATCTTAACAAAACCAAACTCTACCTCAAAGATCTCATATTGCTGCCCGATGTTACAGACTTCTGAACAGCCGGTCAGGTTGCAACCTGCAGGATTCAGAAGCTTGTGGCCAGATAAGTGTGCAAAACACACATGGAGCATCTGAGGCTGATATGACATACAGCTCAAGGTTTTTATTTTTTCAATCACAGCTCATTCCACCACTCGAACCATGGAAAATAACTCCTTAAGCAAAGTGACTTCCGTGTAATCCTTGTCTAAACGAGCTCTAAAACGAACCCCCATTCCAGCCTTCCATAAGCTTGAACACAGCTCCGATGTCTCTGATGTCACAGACGTGCCATGGCTTCACAGATCATTCCCAGACTGATGGACGCAACTGGATGCATTAAGTAAGCTTTAACGCCATGACCACGACATCCCGGTTGTACCCGATGCACTCCCACGTCTGACGGCCGGAGGTGCACTTACATTCCGCAAGAGTTTAAAATACTGCATAAACGAAGTAAGTGAACAGTGAGGTCATGCAAGAGGTTTCCCAAGAATTCCCAAAGATTCTTGAGCGGGGACTGGGACTTTGTAGACCATCATAGTTCACTGTGTTTCATTCCAAGTGTGATTATGTTCTTATCAGCAGTAATGTGAGCTGGCAAATTGGGAACTATTGAGGATAAACCGATTTACCCATTAATCCACTTAAGGAGCTCCTTAAAAGCTGTTGTATTAAGGAAGGTCCTGATGGTCTTATCTAAAGTTCTAATTAAATCCCGTGCCATGAAAATGGAAGTGGAGTCAAGAAAATGAAGTAAAATTAATTGAACAGCAGTTAAACATCCTCAATGGAAGAGCCAGAATGATATTATGCAGAACAACACCACGGATTTGCGAAGCCAGCATTCTTTCTCTAATCCGTTTAATTCTGATTAATTAGCATTAGGCGGATATTATCTGCAATTTACGCGGTGACAAGCCTAACTGTCGTTTCTCACAGGTATGACAGGGATCAGGATTACTAATCCCCAATGTTCACAACACAAAAAAACCCCAAACCAACAACACTCCCTGAACCAGGAGCAAGATCCGAGCAACAATAATGACTGTTATTTTCCTACCAGAATTAGCACCTTGTGCACATTTCCTTCTGGTGCACCCTGTGCTGTTTAGATAAAACCACATCGTATGCGAAGCAGCAAAAGGCCAAGGCCTTAGCCTCAACTGTGACAGATGGACAAGGAACAAGGGGGACTACTGTAGAAAGAAATATGGTTCACCTGTGAGAACATTTATCATTAATTGGGCTCTGGTGCCTGCTGTGCCCCGGCACACCCTTGTAATTTATTATCCACACTTAAGACTTCATCCATCCGAACGCCGACTGCTCAGCACCACAGGGGTTCTGTGAAATTAATAGGGCTCCAGGAAACATTCTTCAATTCTTTGCCTCTTTTTTCTATCTATCTTACGCACACTGCACGGTTCCAGCTCCCTAAGAAAATAGCTCTCTGAGACCAGGAAGATAGAGAGATCCACTCACTGTCCGTCACTTGAAGAAGAAACTACCATCTGTTACGCCAGCTCAAACGTCGCTGATACCAAATGAACTGAAGACGTCGAGGAAGACAAAAGAAGAACTGTTCCACTGCTGATATTAATTATTTTTCACATCGTCCATAAAGTGACAGGTCCGGCCCCTTTATCTATATGCTGTCATAATTTATCAAAGCGGTGTAAAAGGTTAGATAAGTTGAATCGGCCCTGTTAGCTGAGGGCGAGAAGTTGCTGAACTTCTGTTAGATCACATCAGTCACTGATAAGAGCCATTTAGTGCATGACAGCAGAGTGAATCAGCAGGTTAATGCGCACACACACACGCACATGGGTATGGGCATACACACGGAAACACACGCACAGATACGTACACACACATTTATCAAGTCTCTGTATCACTTGACAGCTTTGCATCTAACCAGCATGTCTTTACAGGCCTGATTACACCATCAGATGAAACTGTAGCAAAACACGTGTTCATTCTCAGTTGGTATACAGTTTACCGTGACTCATTACTTTTGGACTTGAGAAAGGCATATCATGACCGTCTACAGTTTTGTCTCCTCCCATTCATCCTTAATCCATCTAGAACCTTATAATACTAAGGTCACTTATAATACGACGGTGATGAAATTACCAGGGCTGGATTTGAGACAGGATGTGAGAGAAAATCCCACCTCAATAAGCCATTATGCAATGTCGCTATTATACTTATTTCCATCTATATTTGAGGATCCAACCAACCAACCAATCCATCCAACCAATCATCCATTCAACCAAGCATCTATCCATCGAACCATCTATCCATATACCCAACTATTCATCCATCCATCCAACCACTCACTCACTCATCCATCTAGCTATCCAACCAATTTTTTTTCCAGACCAATGTGAATAATGATAGCCCAAATTTTGAGAAAATCTGTCCATCCTGGTAGAAATGCAGGGCAGATTGTTGAACACTGCATCAGGCTGTGGTTTATATCTTCAGAACAATCAAAGCAAACACTATGGAGCTAAAAATCAACCAGCATTATCCAAACAATGTGTCCATCAAGCTATTTACAAAACTAAACCTCCATCTTAACGTTTAAACCCGCAATTACAAAATGTTCTACTGAATACTGTAGAAAATAAATATCCTCATCATCTACTAGCCCTCGTTTCCATTCCAGAAATCATCCTCAAGTAAGGCATGATCAGTGATGGGGTGGTGCGAGGAGTTTGTTACACCGTCTATAAAAGCACGACCTGAGGGGTTTTATTTCTCTCCTACTACATCAATTAGGCAAAGATTTAAAGACTGTGTAAAGCAGTAAAACTGTACGTGTTTATCACACCAGAGAAAAATGTGTTATTAAACACCCAGACAAATCTGAATGATTAAAAAAAAATCACAAATTATATATAACCAGGGCCCAAAATCGTGAAACACTAAGCAGTATTCTCTTCCCTGAGATGCCGGGGGGGTGTCCGCTGAATTTAATAACTCATAAACAAGTGGGAGAACCACTGATAATAATGCGCTCCCATGATTTAGTTATAAGTTGCAGTGTTAGGGGAGGGGTTATGCTAATTAGGTGGCTCCAGTGCATCATCGGGCCGCCATTTCACCATGAAAACGGTGAGAAACTGTTTAACGGTCCAACTCCACAATTCAGTAATCTATAGTTTACAGTCTTTTCAGCGACTATTCTCGAACATGTATAAAGGTGTTCAGAGACGGATTTCTGAAGTTGCTTCACACCGTCGTTAAATCCTTGTGAATGAGCTGTTACTATGGAAACGATAACATATTAGAACGAGTGTATTAATATAAACCCGTGCCTTGCTGTAGATAATCAATCAACGCCTTCTGACAAATCCAATTTCTGAATTGAACAGCGCTGTGATGTGAACATGTTTTATAAACACTGCTTTGATGTCGAGTCGCCTGCGGGCTCGCTATGACAGCACCTGCAACGCTGTTTCCAGACACTTGCTGTCCTTGACAGTTCTGTCTCACAGCTGTCTGATAACACGTCCAGAGCATCGGGTATAATTAGAGAGCCCTGCGAAATGTGGAACCGCCGCTGGAGCAGAATCACTCCCACGTCCCTGAGGATGAGAAGTCTTGCCATGACGTTTGAACTGTGACCCCGTGACCTCTTTCCCTGCAGGAGCTTGTTAAAGTGTTACGCCGTTTCCTCAATCGTACGCCTCCCACGCTGCGACAATGCTTACTGCGTACACACAGTGGAGACGCCAAGGCATTCGGTACCGCCGTCGCATCAATCCGCTGGAATGAATGCAAATGCTAAAGCATGGACTGGAGCATCTCCACGGGGGAAAAAAAAAAAAAAAAGAGGGGATTGCTCAAGACAGAACCTGACAGCTGTTTTTGAGACGGAACATCTTAAATGAACTATTAAACTGAAACTGAAAACAGACAGAGAAGTAGGTCAGTGCTTTTCCCTGCTCTGAGCTTTTGTTTAAAGCAGAAGGCTTTAATCTCGTGTCCCATTCCCTCCATTTATCACCTCTCACACACAAACTATGTTGATTCAGCCTGTTTCATACACAAAAAATGAGCACACAGGCTGTCAAACGCGCTTAAAGCACTGTATCGTAGTCGGAATTTACAACACGCTTCTTATATCGCAAAGAAATTGAACAGCAGGACTGTTGGAATAAACACATCGTTCCGTTTCGGGGTAAAAAGAGACCAAACCTGTTACTTAACCATAGGATTAACACAAAGTGGAGCTATGCTGTAAATTATAGCAAGCCTTAACTTGAAGAGTTACTTCGGCGTTAAAGGTAATTACAAAAACCGACGAAAACTATAATACGAAGCCGAAAATGACTGAAGTCAGAGCTGAGCTTGTGAAATTGGGATTTTCACTAAATGTCAGGTTTTGAAGCTGTGCATGGCGCCTTCATCACACATACCTTTAAGCAAGAAATACAACAATGGGGAGCGCTGTTAGAGGAAACTAATCAACACTAGAATGTCGCGGTGAAGCAGATTCATAAGCACCAGCTGAAAGTTTCCTACAACAGCTCCTCTTATATTCCAGCACTTTGCCAGTGATCAGAATTTTTCATTTATTAAAGAATGGCATCATACATTTTTTAACCATTTATAGGTACATTTAATGTCAAGGCCTGTCCATGAAACAAGTTCGTTCCTGGAATCACCCATGTTAAAGCCACTACAGTTATACAGCTCCTTTACCAGCATCTGTTTGGGGTTTTTTTTCTCATGGCATTAATAAGACGAAGGAGAAACGAAAGAAAAAACAAAATCACGGCTTGTCACGTTACCGAGAAACCGCAAAGCGTAAACGCCTCGGTCTTTATGACGACAGGATGTAACTCGCAGTTACAGCTTTACCTCCGACACTGGAGACTCCTTCCGTACATCAGTGATTATATGTTAAAATGAATACAAGTCCCTGTAAACGAGTGCATTAATACAAACCTGTCGCTACTGTCCTGGAAAACAGAATCAACACTTTGTGACCGATCGGAATGCAGAACTCAACAGCGCTGTGGTGGAAGTGAGCACGACTGAAAGGGTCACACCCTATAATTCATTACCAGCAAGTCCTTTTGTTAATAACGCTTGAGCAAACACTCCAGCGTCCCAAACTACAACAGGAAATCCCTCACATGCTCGGATTCAAGCCGAGAGTTTACGTCAGCTTCGATCTGTTTCACGGGACAAGGGGAGCCGGGGTCACGGCCGCCGTTCAGGGCTACGCTAAACTGAACGCAACAACAGTTAGTTAAGATTTCTGTAATTCATCAGAACAAGACGGACAGGTTCTGCAGAGGCTACGGACTCGTAACGTTTATACGGTTCAGTGCCGAGTTTGGATTTTCTCAGCGTGACTTCAACATGACTCTAAAAGATGATAGACATTATGGACAGTTATGAGACGACCTCGATAAACGCTTGTTTGTCGAATTCTCAGGCAGGTAATCTGTCTGCTAACTTGTGCTCTCCAGGTCAGATGAAGATCCTTTAAAGAAAAATCGCCACGTTCTGCTTTCGTCATCCCACGGTGTGATCGCATAAACACAAGCATCGTTCACCGAGCGGTGGAGGATACTGTAACTCAATCCCCAAGACATGTTTCTGTCTGTTAGCGTGTTTTGTTTGCGTTTCCGCATCACTGCTGCTGTATTTGTAGCTGTTCCGTGACTTTGCCGTCCTCCTATTTAGCCGAGCAGCGCTGAGATTTCACTCTGAAATTCCTCACACGGACAGAACTCGGTGATCAGACACCGATGACGTGAGAACTCCGCATTACACGTCCGAAGACCAAAGTATTCTTTTACAATTTTTCCAGCGAGAGCAAAACTGGGGTGAGAATCATACAGTGCTAACTCCCAAACGAGCAACACTTCTGAGATATAACGTTAGGCCATGGGGACACTGTACAGGAAGTGGGCCAATACGGCTTAATCACGTCATATCACTATACTTAAATATAGCTTTGCTATAAACATGAAAACTAATCAGAGTAATTAGGTTCGAACGCTGAGTACCAGCAACGCAAGGGGGAAAAACTGCTTCTGCTGCTTGTTGCAAAACAAGTTCACAGCTACTTATCAGCCTACTGTTGCGCAACAATGTTCTAAAAGTACTAAATGCTCGGTACTGTATTTGTGCCATTATTTAGCACATAATTAGTTTAACATCCAAACTTTATCCAGCCCTAGTGAAGAAAAACAGATAAGCAAATGCGTGGGGCAAAAAGCTTAAATCCAAAACTTTTAGAAGTTCATTCCATTTTTTTTTTCTTCTTCAAGAACCCACAAAGTTCTATATAGAACCCTACAACAGTGTTTCGCTGTCAGTTCAATACCGAACGATTGAAAGAACAAATAAACAAAGTAAGGGATAAACGAGCACGGACATACACACGGAAAAAAGTTCAATCCAGAACTCGTAAGGACTCATGTGGGCTTTTTGTTTGTTTGTTTGTTTGTTTTCATCTAGAAGAACATATACAGTTCTGTGTAGAACCCTACAACAGAGTTTTACTGTCAGTTCACAACCTTTAACCATCCAAAGAACCTGGAGAAACACATTTTTGCTAAGAGTGTAAATAAACGAGCAAGTAAACAAACACGGAGGTTCTGTACATGCGTTGGGGAGAAATGGTAAATCTAGATGTTCCGTGTTCTCTGTAGAACCTTAATTTTGTTTTTTGTTCCACACTCAACGTAACTCAATTATCCTAATAATCAATAAATCTTAAAGGCTCATCTATGGCTTCCCCCCCCTCCCCCCCCCCTTTCAGGAGGTTCTGTGTAGAACCCTACAGCAATGTTAAACTCTCCCGAACAGCCCTTGAGAACACGTTTTTTTGTTTGTTTTTTGTAAGAGTGTAAATAAACCAATAAACAAAGAGATAAACAATTAGTAAAGTGCATACTTGGAGTGATTTCCAGGCTAAATTAAATCCAGAAATTTTTAAGGGTTGGTTTTTCTTCATCGAGAGGAAACTATGAAGCCGTGTGTGGAACCCTACGACAGAACTACGTACAGAACCAGCAAAAGCTTTTTTTTAAACCCCAAACAGTACAGATAAGTGAATAAATAAAAAAATAATAATAATAATCTAATAGATGCAAGTGCACACTTGGAAGGAAAACAACATAACCAGAACTTAAGGAGCAAAAATGTAAATAAATAAATAAATAAATAGCGTTCCTGAGACTTGGCTCAGAGCCAGCACTGGGCAGTTGGTCCATCACAAGCAGCACTTTAAAGCACTGTTGATAAATCAATCAATTAATTGTTTAATTCATTAAATAATTTCTGGCTCGGAGCCAAATCGCACTACATTACATTTGGAAATAGTTTCTTTCTCCTCTTTTTAAATTGCTATGCACGTCGATTATGCATCATTTGTAAGTTTTATAATTAAACACACACGCACGCGCACAGGTGAGCTGCAAAACCAGAACGTGCTCCAGTGTGCGTGCACCAGAGCAAACTACAGTGAGCTGAAGTGCAGAACCCCACTGAGGGACCTGCTGATGCTCTATGAGCCTTCACAGCGCGTACATACCTGCGCACGTGTGCACAATCAGCAGCGCCAGCCCGAGGGCGCGCGCCGTCATCTCTCCCGAACTGAGGCTTGCTTATTTTTTTTTTTTTCTTCTTTTGTGTTTGTTTGTGTTTTAAATTAATCCAGTGGTTAATTAGCAGCAGGTTAATTTCCGCTCCTTCATCATTTTCATTGTGGAGGAAAAAAAAAAGGCGAGTTTCCGAGTTGCTGTCGGGAGTTTTAACGCAGGAGCGCGAGCTCTGAATTAACTCGCCTTTAATCCAGTTTCCATGGAGTGCAGGAAGTTTTTTTTATTTAGAAGAAGGGGGGGAAAAGCCAATGCATGTACTATAACATCCTAAGGAGGAAAAGAGGAGTTAATCCGACTCCGTTTGTGTGGAGATCTTCATCTGCGCGGTGTGAAGAATAACCATCATCTTCATCCTGATCATCTCATGCGCGCGCGCACATACCCACACATCTCCAAAATTCAGGAAGAGTGAAGTCTATCCACACTGCTCTCTCAGCTGTCACATCATCCCCAAGCGCTGGACACCTCACTCTCTCACTCTCTCCACAAAAACAGGAGAAAACAAGAAGAGAAGAGAAAAAGTCGCAGATGCAGGAAACTTTGCGACTTTTCTGCTCCTCTTCACTTCCGTGCACTTTCCCGTGTTTTTCTTTCTCAGTGAAGTGAAATCCAGCGCTGGTTCTTTACTCCTGCTTCAGCTGAGCTCCTCCGGACAGAGCAGCACTTCAGACAACGCTACTTCATTCAAACAGCATGAATGGTGCCTGGAGTGGTATGATCCGGTCTCCCTCCTGCCCCCCTCCGCTAGGCACAGTGGAATGTTCCACGGCAGAGTTTTAACCCTTTCCATGTCTAATCTTTTAAACCCCCCCCCCCCATCTCTC
>JAQQZU010000003.1:1748369-1759292 GCA_030068025.1 Parauchenoglanis punctatus | reverse complement strand
CCCCAAGATGCTGGGATTGGCTCCAGCTTCCCCGCGACCCAGACGGATAAAGCGCTATAGATAATGGATGGATATAAATGATTATTAGCGATCACATTTTGTGCTCCACTTTGGCAGTGGAATAGTTTGAAGACTTTTTCAGACACGTTGTAGCGCTCAGGGTGAGGTGTGGTGAAAGCCTTAACATCTCAGGAGGCCATAAGTCAAAGCCGTGTCACTGCGTTAGCCCGGCTCTGATGAGAGACGGCAAATCAATTTTACGCCTATGAAGCTGAAGGACAGCAGAATATGCAAATGAAATGACCTACTGTCCATAACCAGAGCTGTTGTGTTCATCCTTCCCCTGAATTGACATGAGTGTGAGGTTACATTGCTTTACTGATGTCATTGTAACGCATGTACGGTCTGTCTCGAGTGAGCATTTACAGTCGAGGTCATATGCTTTGGAGCACGGACACATTCCTATGTGATGCAAGCGCTCAATGCATAATTTACACTAAACGTAATCAAGCCGCCAAGACATGTTTCTGATTATACTATTCAGTGCTGTCCAACAAAACGTCACCTTATAATAGGAACAAAATGCTGAGGGTCGTGTTTCTCGCAGCAAATAAAGCAAACTGAAAGTAAACAAGCTAGCTGCTTAGTAATCACTGTAATCAAAGCAGACAAAACTGTAAACAAAAATGGCTTTAATACTTACAAAATTATTAATCTGACATGAATCTGATTCCATGAGATATTAATTCAATCAATAATGCATGAATTAACTAAGTAAAGCATTAAACATGATGTAGGGTACTGTTATAAGGAAATAATCACTGACGGTTATGAAGAGGAGTTACTGTTATCACCTCACCTATAAACACATCCCAACATTTTTTATTCCTCTCATAACAAAGCAACTTGCCAACAAATGTTTGATGTTCGATGTATAGGTTTTGCTTCTTTACTTTTGCACTGGAGCTTCAGTGGTAAAAAAGCTAATGTATTTGTTTCATACGTATAAAAAAACTAATATACTAATAAATTAGTAGTGTGTAATCGAGTAAATAATTTCTATCATACAATTCACCTTCAATTTTAACCCGCACCCTTTATCCGAGTCTGATGCTGGTGTGAAGTGACACCAAAGTATGAGCTGAGGAAGAAAGAAAGTGATTCAGCTTCAATATTTTGTGCTATGATGTTTCTATCTCTGCGTTTCATTCATGTTTTATAGATAGCAGTGTGCCATGCAGTGTCAGAAACCACATCAGCAAATCTGTTTGATACACAGGAGCTGGAACAACTCCACAAAGCCATGGTGTTACATTGGCCACAAAGCCAATACTTTTAAAATGGGAGCTGTACGGTAACCTGACAGACAGACGCAGAATGAGATGCTGAGATTCCCTGGCATTCCCTCATGCACAGGTAAGCTGGCAGGGACTGTCCAGAACCCCTGAAGTGCTCACCTGTCATCACGCTACATCTTTCCAAGCAGAAGATCTGTGACTTGCTACACCAACTGAGAATCTGCCTCGCTCTCTGCATGTCTAACTCTGACAAAGCTGCTCTGTTGTTTTCACTGGGAAAATATCTTTAGTGTCCAGCCTTCTAGGCTTTACCTAAGCTAGGAGAATGTTCATCTACACATGCTTATAAGAAAAGTCCCTGCTATTATAATTCCAACGCCTACAAGTTTCTTCTTCTACCATCCCAAAGTCCTACAAGCTCCAGATTCTGCCAACCTGAAGACAACAAGTTTCTATTCTACCATTCTGAAGCTTACTAACCCCTGCTTCTGCTGTCCTGAAGCTTACAAGCTCCTGCACCAACCAACAAGAAGTCGACAGTCTCCTTCTCCTGCCATCAGTTTCTGTAATCTGTAAGCCCCTGCCACTCAAAAGCCTACATGCTCTGATTTCTGCCATCCTAATATATACAAACTCCTATTCATTCCAACCTGTGGGCAAGAAGCACCTATTGCTACAATCCTTCAACCTACAAGCTCCTTCATCTTCTTTTGCTGCCCTGATGCACAGAAGCTCCTATGCCAGTCATCCTGAAGGCTTCAAGCTCCTATTCTTACCATCCCAAAGTTTACAAGCTCCTACTCCTGCCAACCTGAATCCAACAAATTCATTTTACTACCACCCTGAAGCCTACAATCTCCTACTCCTACCAAGCTGAAACGTACAAGCTTCTACTCCTACCACCCTGAAGCCTCCAAGCTCCTACACCTGCCACCCTGAAGCCTATAAACTCCTACTCCTACCACCCTGAAGCCTATAAACTCCTACTCCTGCCACCCTGAAGCCTATAAACTCCTACTCCTGCCACCCTGAAGCCTGCAAGCTCCTACCCCTGCCACCCTGTAGCCTATAAATTCCTGGTTTTGCCACTCTGAAGCCTACAAACTTCTACTCCTGCCAACCTGAATCCAACAAATTCCTTCTACTACCACCCCGAAGCCTACAATATCCTACTCCTACCACTGCTGAAACGTACAAGCTTCTAGTTCTGCCACCCTGAAGCCTATAAGCTCCTACTCCTGCCACTTTGAAGACTAATTCCTATTCCTGAATTTTTCAAGCTCCTGCCATCCTGATGCATACAAGCTCCTACCTCACGAGACAGGGGAAGCTCTCCCCCTGCTGAATCTTGGTTTCGTCCACCTCAGCTCTATTTTAGAAAGATTTTTCTTGCCAGGCTTATCCTTGACGTACTCACCGAAGGTTATTGATGTCTCTAAAGCTGCTTTGAAATGATTTGTATTGCAAAAATGCACCACATGAAAAGGAAACGTCTATTCAATTTAGTTCCACTCTAAAAATAAATTAATTAACATTTCAAACTGTATAGAAAACTGGATTTAATTTGTTTTGAATTTTTGGTAAGAAACGAAAGACCCAATAGTAAAAGGAAAAAAGTACAACAAACAGCACAGAGGGCGCATTCTTCACACCAACTACAAGCCGTGAGAAAGAGACACAAGGGTCTTTGGAGGGTCCTGAACGGCAAGCTGAACAAATCTGGTTCTGTTTTGTCACTTAGTGAAGCCCTTCATGTGGAACGCTGATGAGTGACACCCAGCAGGAGACTTTGGGGTAATGAAGAATGAAAGGAAGAAAGAGAGCTCAGAATTACGCAGCATGGCTATGACAACAGCACGTGATTAAGAACAAAAAAAACTAGAAGATACTATCATAATGCAAAGTACTGTTGCAGGCTTTAGCTATATAATTTCATCTCTCATTACTGGCCATCTTCATAAGAACAGGAATAAACCATTATATAGCATTTCAGATATACAAGGTCTAGACAATTCTCGGGGTTGCTGAAAATTAGCTATTGTACACCAGATTTCTAACATCAAGCTGTTTAGAAAGTCAGTTTGGAAAGGAACTTATACCAATGAACCTGCAAAAAAGGATCATTTAAACTGCAGTTGGAATCGTGAGTTGGATTCAGATGGGACCAAAAATGCATCATTTTTGAAAATCTGCAACACTGGACTTCATAGTTCTTCTGGACTTCTTCATAGCACTTTGATTTTGAAATTGTGCAGGTTGCCAAAGCCTCAAAAAGTGTGCATAAATACAAAGCACAATTAGAGGTCTATGA
Source organism: Parauchenoglanis punctatus (assembly GCA_030068025.1). Taxonomy (NCBI): domain Eukaryota; kingdom Metazoa; phylum Chordata; class Actinopteri; order Siluriformes; family Auchenoglanididae; genus Parauchenoglanis; species Parauchenoglanis punctatus. Next base: position 1,755,683 of record JAQQZU010000003.1, on the reverse strand, counting down.
AAGAGCACTACTTTCTCCTCGGTTATACACACTAAAATGGAAACCAGTAAAAATATTTTAAGCACATTATAATAAACAAATAAAAATAAATAAATAAATAAATAAATAAATAATACAGCTAGCCAGACAGGTTTTGTTTTCTGAACCTGCAAAACTATTTCTTTGGCTGTTGCTTAGCAACAAACTCCCGGTAAGGGAACAATATAATTGAATTTCAATCAGTGTCAGCAAGTGAAATAGTGTTGCCATTAAGAAAAGCACTTCTCATTCACTTCTCGTTCTATGTAAAGTGAGCTTAAAAATAATACATTTAAATAAAGCCACGGTTAATCACTTATGCTCCATTATAAGAAAAACCAAACAAAAACAAACACATGTAATTGTTTGTGGATACAAACTTTCAAGCTCTCTAATAAAGAAAACCTTCTTGGTGTTATATTTAGGCTGTATGTTGAAACTAGGTTGCAATAACACATAAAATGAAATAAAACGATTTTGTTTTGGAGATAAAATATAAAGTAGTACAACTATAAATATATAATTACCAAGAGGTTAGAAACTGTGTTGCATCAGTATGACTGTGTGAAACTGCTTACCCAAGTTTAACCCTTGGATATTATTAGAGATGAGATTTTTGAGTCAAGTAATTTGGTTCTTTTAAGTTAGGTGATTCGTTTAGACTCATTCACTGGTTTCTTGGGTTGCCCTTCCGGTTTGCTCAAATGTTGAGCTTTTCCCGATTTAATGCCTGTTTTACACTGTGTGATTTTAACACTCTTTAAAGTTTATTACTTCTTACGAAATGTCGAGACGAGAAAGACGAGAATCTTAATCATGGCAGAAAGATTTTCTGATTCAAACATTGACTCGTTGAAGATAAAAGGGACAAATCTCAGTCACGGCAGAATGATTCACTGATTCCAGCACTGATTCACTGGACATGAAAGGACTGAATCCCAGTCATGATAGAAAGATTAGCTGGATCAAACACTAACTCACTGAATTGGAAAGAATCATAACAGAATGATTCTCTGATTCAAAACACTAATTCGCTAAATACGTGAAGAGATAATCTCAGAGCTCCGAGGTAAATCTCAGGGATAATCTCAGATAAAATGATTTGCTGATTCAAAATCTTGACTGACTATCAAAAGAGTGACTCTCAGTAAGTACCAAAAGATTCACTGATTCAAAGCCTGAAACACCGAATGCGAAAGGAGTGAATCTCTGTAATGACATAAAGATTCAGATTCAGATTCATTGTGGAAGGAACTGATTCGCTGAAAAATGACTCACTAAAAGCAAAAGGTGAGACGCTTAGTCTCCAAACCGTTGCACTGAATCACAGATTTCATCCAAATGATTCACTGACCAAAAGGGCACAGAATCACTTCACAAGCTGCTTTAATAAACCACCTGCATGAGACTATTTAGCTAATGAGTCAATAAAAACAAATGACTACTGATACAGTTCATCTTAGTGACTCGTTCAGACTGAATCGTTTGCAGGAGAAACATATAGTCATAAAAATGAATGCCGGAGTTGTGGAGTTTGAAGTTTGGAAGATGAAGTGACCAGTCAACGTCCTCCATTACCACTTCTTCTGAATCTGCAAAGCGTTTGACATCATCCAGTTAACGGATCCTCAACATGGCCTTTTGATATTACACTCTCTCTTCCTAACACACTCCATCTTGTTCGCATCACCACAGCACATTTTTGTCCCGTCTCCATTTCTGTCCTCTTGAAAGAAGAAGGAAAAAAACCCACTGAAACACTCTCCGTCTCCCCGCTGCTGTCAGCTGCCAAAACAAGCCTGCCGCTGTGATGAGCACTATAAATATGATGGATGGGATATGTGGTGCTGCTGACCTCACAACACGCTCCAGAGGAGCTCAGAGCACAGGTTCTCTGCAGATTTACAACCCACAGCAAGAAATTTCACCCCGACACACACACACACAGATATCCAGCCAGGCAAGAAACGAGATGCGATCTGCTGAACCCGCACACACCTCTGCTGCATGGATCGTGTGTCACATCCACAATGACACCATGTCCTGGTACTGAAAAGTGACAACTTGGATAGAAATTTACAGCTTCGATGCTGTTACCGCTTACTAACGTATTAAAAAACAGCGTCAAGGACATGATTAGACACAAAAAGCATAAAAATTTGTGACCTCTGACCTGGATTAGCATTACGATGCAGTTCTTTTATTATTTTAGACGAAGCATTAAAACCTTAGCCTTAACACTAAACCGAACCTCTGCATCCTGGTAATATTTTCAAATCCTGGTAAACATTTTCACTAAAACCGACAACATACAAAGTTATACTGGTTACACGTTCTAATCTTCCAGGACTATAATACACGTCATTAACCCTCGGGAGCTGATGAACGTGCCCCTGCATTTCCGTTAATATCTTATGCGGTAATACAGCGCAGAAATACGCTTCAAACACTGCCTGAATCTGTAGAGTCTGCTCTTCTTATCGCGAGATCGTACGTGACTCACAGACGGAGTTATGAGGCGAAGAAGACGTTCAGTTCAGTGCAGCGCAGTTCGGTTCCTTCAGTCCTCACTGGGGACGCTGGTGAGAGACGTGTGTAAAAAACGGCGTGTTAAAAGTTTCCAGCTGCTGAAGTTGCTGCAGGGACGATATTTTAGACAATTTTAGAAAATATTTAAGAAAATCAGACTTCAGCTTTTCAGCTTTACGGCCAAATTGTCTCTTTACACAGTGCTCCAGGTCAAATAGGACAGAGAGCCGAGACTGTTCTCAACATTTTGATGTAAAACACATGGCTATAATGTAAAGTGCCTTTAAAGGCAAATTTAAGAAAAAATTGAGAAATGGGTTAAAGATCAGTGTAAATCTACACCAATCAGTCCAATCCCTGATTTCTATCATTAGTACACAGAATTCCACTCTCCTTTTTCTCTCTCTTGAAGTTAATAATACAAAAATGCCAAGTTACAGAGAAACCACAAAGCGTAAACAACTCTGTCCTGAAGATTTCATCAAGCTTAAAGTCACAGTTTTAGCTCTGACTGTTACAAAGCGCTGACACTGGAGACTCCTTCCTTACACGTTAAAGTAAAACCTTATTTACAGGAAACTTCACCACACCTTTTTACTGCCTGTATGTGAAGCGTGTGCCGCAACGTACAACTGCGTGTGAATGAGCTGTTACTATAGAAACGCCTCTGTTATAGAAAAGCGAATGAACACCTTCAAAATCTAGTGTTTAACAGCGATGTGGGATAAAGTTCATTCGAGGGTCTCGGGTTGCACTCTTACATCCACAGTACTGAGTAGAAACTACGGCTTGGCGTGTCAGACTGACTGTAGCTGCTATTTCACACCCTTCATCCCAAATATACATCAGTCAGATTCGCACTATTCAGACAGACATAAGGGCACCATATGGACGTCCAGACTCACAAAAGAGGGGCGTTTGACTTTTCCCCTGACCCCCTTCCCCCTCTTCATACAGGCTTTTCTGATTCCGCTCGAAACCTCATGACTATCCAAGAGCCTCTGTCTGTGGAAATGTGACGCTTATTTGCGTCTATAGTGCAGAATGGCGAAGGCTGGCCTGCTCAGCATCGTCTCACCCATGCTAATCACGACAGCAACAATTACAGAACAGGTTTTCAGGGCTCTTCAGTGCAGCAAGCAGCATGGCCCCGAATAATCAGACTTGCGTGCGGCTGATCTCTCGTCCGTTCCAGACCCTTTTTGCCAGGATTAACCCTGGTGGATGCGGTTAAGCTCCGAGGTCGGTGGGGTGAATAGAGATTGGATGGGGAATAAGAAGCTGAAAGCGTCTGCGCACACTCTCCAGCGAGGTAATTACATCTCGAGTGAGATGGAGCCTAAAGGCAGGACATGCACTTGCCGTGTCTTTGGGTTTAGGGGGGAAATGAGTGCATTAAGAAGGCACGCTCTGAGGATACACTCGATTGTAAGCATCCACTCTGAGAGGGAGAAACCGTTTAAGCAGAAACACTGAGGATTTGCGGTTGTGAAGCCACAGGCGGGAGCTAATAACGGCGAACAGAAAGCACGCCACTCAGGAAGGAAAACCAGCTCGGCTGTGAGGTCGCCGTTCAAGGCCACGGCTCAAATCTCTAACGATAGACCGAGTTAACGGTAAATTTAATAACACGGATTTCATTTTGACTCCATCAATGAAAGAGATGAATGACGATATAAAGCGCTTCACAAATGGGGCTTCTTACCGCAAAATGACTGCAGTTAATTCAGTGATTTGAAACGAGCGCGTGTCAAAAAAGGACCCACATATCGTCTTTCTAACTTTGTCACAAACACATTCTTTAATCTATAATAATGTGTAAATCACCAAAATACTCTACAGTAAAGCAACCTAGAAATATGACTAAATATGACAACTGTCTGCTTGCTGTGCATCGGTATCAATTTACACGTCACAAAGCTGATTTTCTGCGAGCTTGATTTTCTCTTAAGATGACGACAGCTTAAACATTTTCACTTATTTCTTTGGATTGGCTGCACCAAATTTAACGAATGTTATTTTAAAGTTAAACTGTAGATTTAGAACAACTCGTGTTTTGTTTTTTTTTGACCACCTGGACTGGTTTTATAGTGAGACGCCCCAAATGCAGATATGAATAGTAAAGGCACCATTCTTTTTCTATACGAAAGGTTCACTGGGATCTGGTGGTGATAAGCGGTGATCGTGTGCGGGAGGTTTGTGTTTTCATGCTGGCGTGAGAGCGAGCAGTCAGATATGAAGCTCAGGGGACAAACAAAGACCAGAGAGAGTATATAGGTGCTCATGTGGGCTTTTAGTTATTCTGAATTAGTCTAGTAGTTTGCGTATATGTTCAGAAATACAGCACAACATGGCATTTCTCTCTCTTGTTTGTTTTTTAGACAGTGTTTAAAGGGTTTTGTGGGATTAGAGTGGTAGACTTCATATTAATTTTTTATTTTTTTTTAAAGTTCCAGTTTACTGAACATTAAACTGACACAGGCATTGCGTTACACTCCTATTAAGTATTTGTTTGCTTACCAACAATCATGTAACAAAGGTAGAAATGACATTTTTTGGTGATAAATTGAATCCATAACATGTCTTCTCTTAAACTGTATTAATAAAACTATTAAAAGTCAACAGAAACATGTTTTTGCACTGTGTTTTTCCGCTCACCACCAACTCTGAAGACGGCTTTAAGCTCCACCCACTTCACAATCACATATCCTTAAAAAAAGCTTGTTTCATGATATATGTCATTATGATACACACGTGAATCTCCTTTATAAACTTCCTTTATAAACCACACTAACTAGAGAAGACACATGAAATCACTGTTAACAGAAAAGGGTTTTTTTTTTCTCAAAATAAGTTTTTTTCTATATTCAGAGCCAAAAATGTCAGTTTCTAGATAAGCTGCATTCGTGAAATTTCACATTTCGCATCATATCCCTAACTAAAAGGATCTTACATGCTCAACAGGAAGTTACGTCATGTGAATTTTCTGAAGATCATTCTGTTTTAATGACTGACTGACAAAGACATGAATAATGTAAATGTTCTTAATGATCTCATGCCGTTAGTACGGGATTCGAGAAAGGCCATGAGTTGTTTATTTCCCAACTTATATTTTTCGTGCGAGCTCACGATAACAAAAGTTGTTTTCTGAAGATCGTGTAGTCGTAGCATGATAGCATGACATCATTGTGGCCAGTGTCGCACTGTCATGTATTAGTGTCGCTGGCGATTCTGTAGTAATTCCATCGTATTTCTGAAGATCCTGACCTTCAGGATCACCATAGTGTCCAGGACAGTTGCAGATTTCTGCCTCTGTAAGTGATGGATGCGAATTTGGAAATTGTTTAGCTCTGAGAAACATACAGCTATTTCCTCTTGTGTCAGTGATGAAAGTAAAAGACAGTAGATTTCATTGATAATGTTGTGAATTTTAAACATCATGAGAAAAACAACCTTGGTTGAGATCATGAGAACAATACCAAGATAAGAGCCATCATTTTACTACCTCGGGGCTTCTCTGAACTTCTGTACATTAGGATGGATGCTAGTTCTGCATATTTGCTTATTCTATGCTAAACAAACCCTGTAACTTTTGACGGTTACCCGTTTACATGTTAAGTAAAACCTGAGCACCACAAATGGAGGAGGACACTGATGGACACCACAGATGGATTAGAAGAAGCAGCTGTAACAGTACCTGTGTAGGCCAGGGTGTTGTCTTCATGGTGTCCTGAGGCGGGGGCCGGCGTGACCCCTTCCTTAGCCGCCTCTGCAGTGCCCGAGTCTGTTGGGAGTAACACAGGGACTGAGACTTGCAGAGAAGAGCGAGGGCTAAGAACCAGACTCCAGAAAAGAAGTCTGTTAAGGAGCTCGAATCTCTGGGTCCACATTGTCATAATCGAACGCAGGACAATGATGGAACGACAGGTCAGTAATCAACAGACTGAACCAAAAAATGTGCTATTAATCCATAAAGATGGAATCAGGATTCTTGAGTGTGTATGGAAGTGAAATGATGGCGTCTCTCAAATTTGTCGAGTCTATATTTCGGTCCCAGACTCTTTCAGAGAGCATATGGGCAGAACCAAGACCACCCACTCCAAACACACCCACACATCGACTGTCACACGTCCTATTTAGTCTTAAATACACTCCTTGACCAGAGACACACCCCAATCAAGGCTTGTCACTCTCTCTGCCTAATAGACTGACACTCTTTTTCCCAGGCAGGGTCGGTTGCGGCGCTGGGAGGGGAGGGTGGGGTCGCTTGCCCCCTTTGAAGGCTAAATGTGGGATAAATCAGACCAGGCCATGCCCACTTCTATTGTGGTCCACTGACAGGAGGTTAATTTGGACCAGCACGGAGGGAGTGGGAGGAAAAGTGAGCCAGCTGATTCACCAGTCTGTCAGAGAGAAGGCTGGCATCGGTGACGGGATAAACGGCAGACAGACAGAGAGCGCATAATGCTTACTGAAGCGTGATGATCAGCACTATGAGCCTTGTTGATGCTAAATGCTAATTCTGATTGGAATAAAGTAGCTGGCATGAGGATGAAGAGAGGCGTGTGCCAGCTTCTGGCCTTGAACGACTACAATCTGTCCACACGAGCTTTATTCCTGATCTGTTTCCATGGGGTTTGATATCTGGGGACCACCAGGGATGTGTAAGATGCAAGATCTGTGATTTTATTTTCATTTTATTTACACTTGATCATATATATATATATATATATATATATATATATATATATATATATATATATATGA
>JAQQZU010000003.1:1723220-1741019 GCA_030068025.1 Parauchenoglanis punctatus | reverse complement strand
GGTACTGAAGGATAAACATTGCCATTGTGTAGCAGAACAGCTTTCAGGCTTAACACTGACGAATCAATGAAGAGACGTCACTCTTCCGGGTTGTGATCACAACCCAAGGCCGAGAGCAATCCTTCAATGTCACAACAGAAACAGAAACTGTCGACTTGTTCAAAAAATATGGTTATATCGTGATGTCGGCCTCAAAACACAGAAATTTTCGTACCTGGTGACAGCAAACACCATTCCTGCAGTCTCAAACCCAGCAGCTCAGCTTTTGCTTTCGACAGACCCAAATCTCCATCCAGAGCAGACCAAATCGTTCAAATTGGATTGTGTTATCAGATGTGGATCACCTGATGAGCACAGTTCAAAATCCGGGTCAGTGTCACTGTCAGTACCCTGCATTGCAGTTTCTGCATCTGGTTCGTCTAAGGTCCAATCCCCTGGTGGTTTCGGAATTGGAAGACTGTCGTGATGTGGCACGGGTCTCATCGCTGAAGGCAGATTAGGATATTCAATTGACTTCTTGCTTTCGGCAGAGAAACAAGACACATTAGTCAAACAGAAGTAACAGTCCGTCACATGGTCTTTCTGTTCTCGCCATATCATCGGAACAGGAAACGGCATCGTCTTTCGATGCCTCAGTCTGACAGCACATGTCACACAGCAAATGTGAGGCGAAATCATGACAAAACTGAAGATTTCTCTGAAACAGTACGTGACGGGTAAATTGTGATGTGATATTCGTGATCAGCACCCAAAGATCTATAAGAAACACCCAACAGTGTTCAAGAAGCAAAAACCTTGTTGTGCAGTGTTATAGTACTGACTCTGTTACTGACTCTGACAATAGTACTGACTCTGATACTGATACTGACTCTGATACTAATACGGACTCTGATACTAATACGGACTCTAACACTGAATCTGATACTGATACTCTGATATTAATACTTACTCTAAAACCGATACTGACTCTGATACTAATAGTGATTCTGATACTGATAGAGACTCTGATACTGATACTGAACCTGACACTAATATGGACTCTGATACTAAAACTGACTTTGAATAATACTGATACTAGGAAGGACTCTAAAACTAACTTTGAAACTGACACTTATGATGCTGATACTAATACTGACTCTCAGACATAATGCACGCTGACTGAATCTGACACTCTGACAGTGACACTGACTCGGCTACTGATACTGACTCTGATATGGACTCTCATACTGATATAATGCCTACTGTAGTACTGATACTGACACTGATATATACTTAGAATGACTCTGATAGTGACACTGACATGTACTGATGCTAACTCTAATTCAGGTACTGACACTGACTCAGATACGAAACATATTATAGCTGTATTACAGGTTCTGCCTAAAAGGCATTGCCTTCTACTCAGCTTTTGCTACATGTGTATGAAAATCCTGCGCAGTGTGTGTGAAGGTTGAGAGCAGCAACACCATGTTGAGTACAACATAAGTGTGATATAAACACAGCTTCTGCTTTGCAGGGACTCTGCTCGCCATTGCTTTTTTATTCTCGAACTGTTAACTAACATGAATCAGTACTTTATAAAAAATAAATAGATAAACAAACACTATTACAAAAAATATCCAATCACTGTGCTGAGAGGAAACTGCAGAAAGTGTTCTCAGAAAAGTGTGAGAGCAAGAGGCACTTATTCACAAATGTACCAATAATTAAGACCACAGGAAATATAATCTGACAGAAAACTGCAGGGTTTTTTATAATGAAACAAAGTGAAAGACCACCCATCATTATACCCACTGCTGCGGTTTTAAATCTTCATCTTACCCCACAGCCATTTCTGTCATTATATACAGCAAGTGTTAAAGTCACAACGGAGGGGAATTTTTCATATTTGAATAATTCAGCTAATCTCTTCTCCTCACGTCACAACATCGAGCTTTGAAGTAACGATGCTCCTGAAATAATGACCTTAACTTCAGTCAGGTTCTGTTGTGGGTAAAACAGTCCGAATGAGGAACGTGTAACTGAAGGAGTGTTACAGGAGTGGTTCGTACATATTAAAGAGGATCCACAGGCTGATAAGAGGATCAGAGGAAGTCAAAATGGTTGGAGAGTTCAAGACAGGATAGTCATTAGAGATTATTTATTTTACATTCAGAAAGTGAGTTTCCAGAAAGTGTCGGTTTCTTTTGAAGTAGAGGTGGGTGATATGACAAAGACATCGTATTATTTTCAATCGGTATGTGAATTTTTAATACTGGTATATTCTTGGTATATTAGATGCTATGCAGCTAATTTATACTGCTAGTATGACAAGTGAGAGGGAGATCACTGTCTTTTATATGAGAGCACAGTTACGAAGCTAAACCGAGCAAAAACAGTGACGGAAAAAACTGAAGAAAACAAATGCATAAAAATCACTATGTCTTTGAAACGCAGCACACTTTAAGCGCATGCACTTCTCGCAGCCCTGCGCTCCTTTCACTGCTTCTCACTTACAAGCTGCATTTTCTTTATTCAACAAGAAAAGCTCAGGAAGTGACTTCTTCTTCAGGCATTCCACAACATTATATGTAACTATAAATGGATAAAAAGTATGACGTGCTATGCTGTAAACTGTACTCCTTTTCAATTTGCTGCGCTGAGGAACAAAACACTTCACGATGCGCTGTTATAGGAAAATAATCAACAGAAGGTTGGAACCAGAAACTCCACTTCGTCGTTGTGGTTTCATTCCTGACTAATTAGACGTTTAGAAAGAAAGACATTTCCCTGAACTAATAGAACTGTTGTTGTGGCTGACCGTTCACAGCTTACTCAGCGCTTTTTCACTGAACCTCTGATCACAGAAATCCGATTAAGAATGTAAATGAGTCGGTGAACATCATCTCCGTCTCATCATCGTTCACTCGGAGGAGCTGGACAGCAGATTAGCAGCAGATAGGAGCATAATCACGCTCCTTCCTGCGCTGATTAGGTTTAGCGTAGCATATTGGTCTGATCTGCAGGAGCCACTGTCTCCCAATCTGATTAAGTGCCTCAGATACAGTGTGTTGTGGAAACAGAAAAACAGAGAGCGATAACACTTCCGTCCTTCAGCAGACTGGAACGCTCACGTCCAACAGATGATAAACGTCATTACAGAAAGATTAACACATCACTCAGCACCATTATTATTATTATTATTATTTTATTATTGGTATTATTATTATTATTATTATTGTTATTATTATTATTATTATCGTTGTTGTTTCATTGTTGTTGTTGTTTTTAGATACATTTATTTAATTTTATTAAATTTATATTTAAAAGATAAACATGAAAATTTCCAACATATGAAAAGGTTTTATTTCCTAAAAAAAACAAACAAATTTACTTGTTTATTTACCTACAGTTTGCTAAAATGTGTTTATATTTCATTTAAATGCATTTGAAACTACTGCCATGTGAAAGATGTTTTCAATAAAGACCAACATTGATGAAATACAGTATATAAATGTTTTATATATCTTATATAAACTATAAATAAATAAATAAATAAATAGATATATAAATAAATAAGTAATGAAAGAGAAAGAAAGAAAGAAAGAAGTGAATGAATAACTAATTTATTGATGTAAGGACAACATTATAAGTGAATGCAATGGGGTTTTTTTTATTTTGCTTACTTAGCTAATATAATAATGTAAATAGTTCGACCTTCAGACAGAAGGCCTTTATGTCAGATCTTTATGACAGATCAGATTAGATTAGATCAGTTCAGCGTGCGACTGTAATCAGAGTGTTTTGCTGCCTGGGCCTGGTTTGTGTAACACCTCTGTGTAGCGCCGTGCTCAGCGCTCAGCGCTGCTGGCATTCAGCCAAAGCCATCACACTTTATACCTCACACCCACATGTGCATAATTTATTACAGTAATGCACTGTTATTAACACCCATTACGCGCGCTATCCCATAATAATAACAGGCCTTGATGATTTATGCCGCTTCTACATTTAAGTGCCTTCATTAGACGCTTCATGATGAGCTGCAGCATCGCTTTATCTTCGCTCGTGCAGGATGTTTGTGGTGCGATTTACTGACCTAATGATTTATAAACGCATCTCATCAAGCTGTTAAAAATCAACACGGAAGCTGATTATTTCCCTGTAACATCAGGTCCCGAGTGTTTTATTCCTCTCGCGCCACAGCGACCTTCTGTCCAATCAGAATCCGGAATTCAACAGCGCTGATGAAGAATTGTATTCTCGCTTGATAAAAGTGAAGGCTTATTTGTTTGTTACCGTTTGCTTGTAAAACATTACTTGGGGTTTAATTCCCTTCCATTTAAAATCAATGGGGGATGCAAACTTTTGCACGCAATTATAACGACCTGACTTGAGCCTAGTCAATGCTGCTAAAGGAAAACTGATCCTCATTTAGAAGTGGTGCAGCAGTGAACAGATACAGACGTGACTACGTGCTCGATCCAGCAGTGAAGTGTTCGCCATCCCCTCGCTGGGGCGGGAAAATAAATCCTCCACACGGAACACGTGAAAAGAAAACAAAAGGCTGAATGAGTTTCTCCAGCTCGTGCTTTCCTCCCTCTCACATGCCACATAACTTTTATTTATCAGTGACAACAAGGAGCTGAAGGGCATCAGATCGCTGGAGCCCAGACGACAGCGCTGCCATCTGCTAGAAGCTTCCGTGTGGAAGACAGCGAACAACAAAACAACGCGAAACAAGCGGGGAAGAGTCGTAATCTGAGCTGACACGCTAAATCTGCTCGGCTTCAAGTCAGAGCAGTCAGTGGCAGCACGGTAACTACATTCTCATGCTGGAAACAAAATGATTTATAAAAACATGGGAAAAAAATCCAAAGACATTGAATGTGTAACCATTCAAACAAAAAAACAAACAAACAAACAAAAACAAACAAACAATAAATAGATAAACAGAAATAAATGAATGAATAAACAAACAAACAAACAAATAAGCAAGCAAGTAAATAAATAAATAAATAAATAAAAGTGAAAGAATGAATGAAGGGAGAAGCAGGGGGATTTTTATTTACGTATTTATTATTTTTATACTTAATTCTTCGTTTGTTTGTTTATTAAAAATTATATTTAACATTATATTTAACATAGAACTGAAGCTACCAGGATATGAAAAGAGTTTTCAAAAACAACAATAAATAAATAAATTAATTAATTAATTAATTAAAATTGTTTTTTAATTATACTGTATATGGACACAAAATAGATAGACATCATTTGATACATTTTTTAATAAACAAACAAACAAATAAGGGATATATGAGGGTTTCAAAACAATATGAATATGTATAAATAAAAACAAACAAATTAACAAACAAATAAATACATACATACACACAACAAAGTAAGTAAGTAAGTAAGTAAGTAAATAAATAAATACACAAACAGTTAATAAACAAATAAAGTAGTATCAAAACGGCACCATCTGCTAGAAGCGGCCATGTTGATGAGAAAAAGAAAGAAAGGGAAAAAGAAAGCTGGAGCGCGGTCATGCTTACCGTGACTCCGAGCATAATTCATTTGGGCGTTTGACACGCTAAATCTGCTCAGCTGTAAATTCAAATAGTCAGTGACACATTTTTGCTACATTCGCATTTTAAAAGAAAAAAAACCCCCCACATAATAGCATCAAACATCTGGCAGTAACACGTCCCTGAACTTCAGGAACAACTCTGGACGTTTTTCACCTCTTGACCTTCTCACACTCTCACAATGTAATAAAACTGTTTATTACATTTTACACTTACAGCTTTTTGGCTGATGGTTGTCTTAGAATTGCCACTTTTATTATGAATTATTACTTTAGAATAATTATTTTGTTTATTTAATTCATGTAATATGCTCTTAACAGCAGCACAACAAGGCACATTCACAGCCATTTATCAACATTAAACCGTATTTATTTGCTATTTAGGATGTAAAACAGTCGGAACAGCAAGCAGCGATTAAGGGGGCCAAGCGCTTTCAAGCCCCAGCACATAGCGACAGAAGAGACCAGAAGCTTCAGGGATCATCAGCGCTTGTTTCCAGGGAGATACGCCGAAATGTCAAGCTGTTGCTCAGATATCACATCACTTCCTGTTTTCAGTAGCTTTCCCAAGCTGCAAATAAACGCACAGCTTAGATCACGCTGCTGAACATAAGTGACAAGCCGAGCTACACGCTCACTTCCTGTTCTGAGACTTTAACCTCAAATTTATTTTCTTGTTGCGGACGAACCTTTCTGAATAGAATTGAAAAAAATAATAAATAACTAAATCCAATATGGCAGAAACAAACATCATGGTATGTGCTGAACTCGGCATGACCCAAAGAATCAGAGGAAAGTGGAGTCCTGCTTCTACAAAATTGCATTGTGGGGTTTTTATTGTAAAAGTACACTATGTTCACCTTTACCCTGTTGGTGGTGCTACAGAGCTTGAGTGGCACACATTAAAAAAAAACATGCAAAGCATTGTATGGGCTGCCGTAGACTCCCAGTGTGGAAGAAGAAGAAGAAGAAGAAGAAGAAGAAGAAGCACCTTCAATGCTGGCTTCCTAATAACCTTTACATCACAGCGCTGTTGAATTCTGGACTCTGATTGGTCAGAAGGAATTGATTAGTTTTCTATACCAGCGGCTCTGACAACAGCGCACAGGTTTATATTGAAGCACTTGCTCTAATAAGTGTTTCCATAGTAACAGTAACATAATTATACAGTACCATGTATTCAATTCAGTCTAAATTATCCTTATTTGTTCCTCGATACAATAAAGCTGCAAATATTCCTCAGTTCACTTAACCCTACGTGCTCTAGGACCTGGCTTGCTCACCTTGAACCTATTTCTTAAAATTGAACTAGAACTGTTAATACAGGGGGTTCAAAAACTTTGCACTGGCAGATGGAAATATTCAACTGTGAAAAAATAACAATTGATTGATTTATATTGCAATATTATAGATGTGAAGTGATTCTATTATTATAATTGGGGTCTTTCATTAGACAGTAACCCAGACTGACTTGTTGGTAAAGATGTTACAGATTCTTACACTGATGTACTTCGATCTGTTAGGTATAGATATCCAAAATACATATCATCATCTTGTTGCTCTGTTTCTTTTTTATCCACGTAGGTTGATTTTATGCAAGTAGACAGGCGGCTGGAAACCACAGCTAGGGAGCGTCTCCAAGATGGCCGCCGGGTGTTCCGATTGTCCACTCATTCACTATTCATAGAACACTCAGTGGGGAATAAGGGCAGACTGACCAGCTGCTGATACGTTACAGACACTAGGGGTGTTACGCTGCTGCATAATTATGTCCTGGATATTCGTAATGATCACCTCTGCTGCGTAAACAAACACCTGAACATGGACACTGATGTTGCAGTTTTTGGATAAGTACACGTTGTAAGTGACGTATCTCTCTATAACGCTGATGGGTCACAAAGCATGATGGTCTAACAGAACGGACGCAGGGTTCAGCTCCTCCACACTACGTTCTGGTGTGCGTGATGGCTGATTCACTATATAGTGGACTATACAGTGGGCGAGATGATGAGCCGAACTCAGCACAGGACTTTTCTACTGAGTAGACACCGATTTTCACTTCCTTCATTTATAAATGTGGATTTTAATTGTTGAAATGAGAACTACGAGAACCAGGAAATCGGATGCTCCTTGTTTTTGATGTCTGACCAGCTGAACAAACTTTCCTCTGTTCAATTATTCAGCGATTCTGAATATGTAAATCTGTCACACTCCTGTGTGTTACTTTAATTACCATTCAGAGTGATCGCAGCAAACAAAAGCCCAATTTCAGAAGGCAAGCCACGGAAACAAACGAAACACACAAACACACTTGCTTCCCATCGACTGTCCTCAGACTTCTAATTAGTGCATTTATTAAAATCAGTCGCGTTTGTGCTGGAGTGTGGCCTTGAAGTGTCACTCTCCATTTCCTCTGATTAGCCTCGCAGATGCACAGCGACTGTTTCCCAAAGACACGAGACGTGAACAATGATGAGACACATCTCCTGAGCTTTCCAGCATTTTCGCAAAACTGTAAAAGCATATTAAACTCACACTGAATATTACTTTGTGTATATTACAGTGATCAGTAACGTGTTTATCACATATACATTTATTATATTACTCGCTGTACACAAACGAGCTCCTGTTTAGCATCTGTGGGCATCCAAAGTGGGCGTGGCCTAAACCATCATATAAAGATAAATAAATAAACATAATGTCCAAGTTATATCTGTTTGTATCTGTTTATAACACATTATCTGTTCATACTGAATAATGTATTCATATTGCATCCTGACATACATTAATGTTTTATCATTATGTTCATACTTTCTTTTGTAACTGCATAGCTGTGTAAATGAGTGAACTCTACAGATCACACACTCCACACACACACACACACACACACACACACTCAAACTCACTCGCTGCTTCATTTCAAACGTAAATAATTCAGTAAGAAATCACGTGGACGAGGCTTTCTCTTCTGATTTTGCTTCGGATCTTTTGAGCTTTCATGCCTTCAGTGAAACCTCAGTGTGGGATTTATATCGACGCTACTGAGCCTGAGAACTGACAGGTCATGACCAGTGCCAGAATGAACCACTAACTAGAACTAGAACTAGTACTATACCAAGTAAAAACAGGGCTTGAGGAGGGATTTGAGGAGCTATCATCCAATCAGCTGAGCGTGGGTTTTATTTCTATGACAACAATAAATTGACAACATATCACCACACTGAGCCCCGCTGTACGATAGACTAGCATCATCCCTTTGCTTTTATTGGCTATTGGGTATTTTTAGGCTTGGAATAGAAAACAACGGCCAGAACAAGCTTCTCGTCCATTTTCTAGGTTACCATGGTGACAAGTCCTGCCCATATGATTGGTTCCCTGATAAGGGGCGACTATAGGGGCCACAGGAACGAGATGATGGCAAAAAACTGTAGCCACCAGAAAAAACAACGGTTCTGAAAAGCAGGTATAATAACCAGTAATAACCACGAGGAGACGTCCAGAGTAAATTGAAAGGAATTTCCACCACACTGGTTGCTATAGCAACGACGCAGCCATCTGTTCACCAAGTAGGGTGTCGGTAGTGAAGGTTAGCTAGTTAGGTTAGCTAACTAGCAACATGTCTGCAGATTGTGTTTCACAGGCAGAAGTCCAGCCTCTGTTAGCAACATGTTTAAAGTGGAACAACTGAAGAGTTTTTAAAAATAAAGGAACGAGAAAGTCTGATTTTTATTGATTCATCTTAGAGTCACAGGTTCAGAAAGCAGAAATGTCACTTGGACAGACTGGATCGAATTTTTTGCTGTTGTTGTTTTCTACCTTTCAGAATTCAGAACATCGTTCCTTCTCACACACAGACTTCATTTCCCATCTAACGCGAGGAACATCTTCTGCTCATGTGCTTATGTTATATAATAGGATGCTCAGGACACACACACACACACACACACACACACACGTGTGTAAAAATGAGGGCACCTAAGAGCAATAAAGAATCCCAAAATGAACTTCAAGGCTCCACCATTTGACCCCCTGAAGTTCATTCCTGCACATGAACTTTTCACCTCAAATCCCCAGAGTGGCCTGAGAGACCTCTGCATTTCTTTTTTCCTTTTTTTCATACATCACCATTCATAGCATGTAATTTATGGACGGTGCCTCATCCATGCTGTCCACCTGTTTTTCCACTCCAACTCCAAAAAGAAAAAAGGGGAAAAGGCTTTATTTTCCTTCCATAATTCATAACCCGCTGACTCCGATGACGCATTCCTTACAGCGAGGAGCCGCCCGGTGAAAAACGTATGGAGAACGGATCCGGGTTATGAATTATGCCGTGCATTTGACTGACAAAAGTATTACACACTTTCGAAGCAGTGTGCCAAATGTGGTGAAAAGAAGAGAAAAAACCAAGGCCTATTCAAAGAAAGAAAGGAAGAAAGCGAGAAAAAGAAAGACCGCAATAAGGTTTAGAGCTGCTTCGGTTTCCAGTCTCTCGCTGTGCCTCACCTCTCCTGTCCTTTGCTCGAGCTCTGACCTTGTAGGAAATACAGTAATTGAGATTCACAGTTCATTGTTACCTAATTACAGGGGCTTCAAATCTCCTGGAGCCACACGTGAACGAGAGAGAGAAGGAGAGAGAGAGAGCAGTAGACTTGAACAATGACCTCCAAGTGCATCTGGCTCTTTATTTTAATCATCAGATGGAGCGCTGTATTAGAATCACGCCTTTTAAAAGCCTTATTTATCGTTCTCCGTGCTCCGTCGGATTCGGGCCGAAGGTTTCTTTTCACAACGTAGAATGGAAATGGATTTGAAATGAAAGCGTCTGCTCTGGTACAGAGAATGTAAACGCAGCTTGGAGGAACTTCAGCGTTCACTTTGGCAGGGCAGAAATACAGCCTTGCGGGTAGCAAGAAAAGATGATGAGCTTTTTGTTAGGAGTGAAGACGCAGCTCGGCGTCGAATCGTCGCTAACAGGCGTTTCAACGAGCAGCACTCAAAATATGTCGGAGAGTAACGTCCTTCCAGCAGACAGCCTTCAACAGACTGAAACGTGAACATGAACGCAGCCTTGAACGAAGTGAAACAGCGCCTCCGAACATCTCTATGCTAGAAGTTTTCATTTCCGGTATTGGACATGTACTAAATGAGGTTCATTTGCATTTAATGGTTGGACATTTGAGTCACATCTACTGTAAACATTTAGTAGATGATCCTGGCCCTCGTGGACCCAGTGTAAACAGTACCGTTATACAGTACTGGTGTTCAGCATGCACAACCCACAACAACATTAACACTAACAAAACAAAGGCATCAAACGTAGACATGCAAATGAGTGCTTGCTAGGGACACTACAACAAGCTACGGTTTCTATAGTAACGACTTCCCAGGATTCACTTGTATGGTGAATGTGCAACATGATCTGAACCTAATAAACGTGTTACTATTTAAGTGTAAAAACTGTCACATCCGTTTCTCTGCATTTTTATTTCACTTCAAGGGATGTTTGTAGCTGTGTTTATAAAGCGGTAACAGGAACTAACGTGTTTCAGGGACATTCCACAACGTTACATTTAAATATGAACGGATAAAAAAAGCATGTGTTGTACTTTAATCAATAAAGATTTTTAATTGTTGTGCAATAAAACTCTCCAGGATGTGCCATATGGCTGATGCAGGATACAGTTGAGCTGAAGGTTAAGGGTCCAACCATGCCAGGTCTGGGATTTGAACCCACAACCTTCTGTGCTGTAATCCACACCTTAACCACCCCAACAAGTTTGCATTGATTCAACTATTTCTAACACTGAATGAACTCCATTAAACGATTGCATTGAATCAGTGGTGGTGGTCATCAATCAGCGGCGGCTCGGTGATTAAGGCTTCATGTCACACGTAAGATGGTCGCGTGTTCCAATCCCAGCAACGACAAACTCCCTTGATTGGGTCCTTGAGTAAGACTCTTCAGCCGAGTGGTATCCTGCAAGTCCAATGTGTCATTTTAAATTAAGTAACAGCACTTTACAGTAATTATATTAGTATATCAGTAAGCCGCCGGTAAATTACCATAAAAATCGAAGGGGACTTTTAACGGTGCACTCCGTTTGCTCCGACGTAAAGTTGTTTGTGCCGTTAGAGCTTCCAGCTGCTTGAGTTTGCATATCTGGCCCCGAGGCCAGACTTCACGGATATTTACTAAACCAGCGCAAGAATTTTCAATCCTTGAAATAGGTTCATTGTTTAAAAAAAAAGCTGTGAATCTATAATCCCTTCAATCCTTGTTCTCATTTTCTAAGAAATCTATTACACGTAACAACAAGAGCGAAACGTGATTTGTTATTCGAGGAGAAGAACATTCTCGGTTACAGAAAGTCATTAAGGTGTAATTTATCTGCAGGTTATGATGACTGGCTTGTACGGCTTTATCGCTTTTATAGGCAAGGTGCTCATGCATATAATTAGTGTTGCTGGTGTGTGTGTGTGTGTGTGTGTGTGTGTGTGTTTAGATGGAACTTTTATGAGTGAGAATCGTTAAACAGCTCATCAGGCCTCACTTCCGGGACATGGATAAGCAATAGAGACACACTTGTGTCATTTTGAAAAGCTTTCTGCATGGCAGAGTGATTAGTGAGAAGGATCCCTCATACCGTATAAAGCACAGCAGAGTGCTATAGCGATGAAATGAAAACGGTCCGATGATGGAACCCTGTGGGACGCCCGTGAGCATCCTGTAATTCTTTGACTCGGTGTGCAGCAGCAGGAACGCGTTAATCACATGGAGAATCAGCACTCATCAATACTGATATTCATATCAAAATTAGTACCTGACTTCATATTAATCAATCACGTGACACAAAACGTTGAGTTTGGATTGTGATGAAATCCCTTGTTGTCGATGACTAAGGCTGTAGTCCAGACCGGCATTGTCAAGTCCAAGACCCCTGTTTCAAGCTCAACAACTGGGTTAGAGCTGTTATTTTCACTCATATAGCGTCACCTATGGACATTTTTACTTGCCTGATTAATGTTTGTTGCTAGCGATGAACTTCTCATGCTGAGTTTTACATTTAAGATGTTTAATTGCTTGTGTTGTAGGAAGATGCTGTAGTTCTTCCTCTTGATATTTTGACAGATCGCAGTTTACAGTCTGCTTTGATTGTCATGATTAATTATGAATCATGTCCAGACTGCTGTCGTTTCATGTCCTGTACTAGGCGTCACATGAGCACGAGTATAGGAGGACGATATTACATGGATACCTGGTAACAGCATGAGGATAAATACAGCAGTATATTGTATCTTGGTGTATCAGAATACACCTGTGTGAACATTAAAGCCCATCCGAGGCGAGTTTCACAGTCTCGGGTCACCGAGAAGTCAAATCACCCCACAGATGGCTCGAACCGTGAGATCTCGTTGAATCATAACTCAGGAAATTTCCAAGAAGAAAAAAATGGCATTGACCCAGAAAGACAGTCAACAATGCATGACTTAGTGAATCTGTTTTGCTAGCATGTGTTTCAGAAGGTCAGTGACACAGCCAGAAGCTCGGGGGCAGATTTAACGTGCTCCACCGGTGTATTTGTTATGAGCACACGAGGGAGTGTCAAAATCCAGAAAGGAAATGGAACATCAAATTTTGCAGCCTCGTAACACTCGACTACTTGGCGGTCAATCAAGTTCCCAAGCAAAAGAAAAAAGAGTCTTGTCAACAATGGAGGCAGTAAACAGCACGTGTTGTGGTAAGTGCATGCTTTCTGCCCCACTGCACTTCTGCCTAACATTACTAATGGATGTTTTGAGAGGGGTTTACTTTTACAGTGCTTTTTTACAGCACACACACACACACACAGCTCATCAACATCAACCCGTGTGTGCGCTCAATCACAACTCAACAGCACTGTAATCGTAAAGCGGTGCGGATAAACACAAGCCAAGGAAGCTATAAAGATAACGCTGCTCTATCGGTCCTTTCTGTTACACTACAGTAAAATACGAGGTGTTATTTAACAAATGCAAATATGAATACTTGCTTGCTTTGGTGAAGCTTTCTGTAGAAGGCATTAATTTCTCTTCATTTAGGTAAGGAGTCACCAGGGTTAGAGCTTTGTAATGGTCTTTCTAAAAGTTTTCCAACATGGCAAAGTCTTCAGTAGAGAGAGGTTTTATTTTCTGCTTTCTGCTTCATGACAAGCTGCATTTTATTTACGTATTTTTTGTCTTATTAACTTCAAGAGAGAGAGAAATAAAAGAGACTTGTTTCAGGGATGTTGGTCAATGTTAAACGTAACTACAAACAAACAAAAAAGTATGATGCGTCATAATGGAATTAATAAAAAAAATCTTAATCAGTGAATAATTGCTGTGCTATATAAGGAATAACACACTTAAATCCTATACATCTGTGAGCTGCTTTTCCATCATGGAGAAAAGTACTAAGTGTAATGAGGATGAAGATAATGCTGAGTTGTAATAATGCTACATGTCTTTATCCTGGACAGGTTATAAATGTCATACATTTATAAGATGTGTTTGTAATACTCTGCAGTGTTGGCTCTTGAGAGTTTTTTAAGATTTGCGGTGTAACTCGATGCCACTGCCTGTATCCGTATTCAGATTTAAACCCAAAGTGATGTGGCTTTTTTCTGCCACCAGAAACACTGTAAAGACGTAGAAAAGTCAGCGCAGTGTGTGAGTTCTGGCTCTGACACTTCCTCCACCTCAACTCCATCACTCCATTTCATAACAGATCTCCACCCAAGATGTGTACGGTTGCTATGTATTTTCGTTTGCATCCCAATGCGATATTTTCTAACAATGTCCACATGAATCCGTCTTAGTATCCCTTTTTCTACGTTCACGCCTGGTGTCCATGCTAAACTGCTAAAACAGAGCTAAAACGTTTTAGTGTGGACGGCCAGAAACGTAGACTTTTGGAAACAGTGACGCAGACACACACATTCTCTTCCTGATTGGGTCTTATCAGTCATAACGTATCCTTCCCTGATTTCTCACGTTCTTATCTTGTGACCTTTTTCCAGAAGAGAACAAACTGACGTCGGCCTCGACTTATAGTGGCGAATGCAGCGCGGATAACGAATTACAAGTGTTGCTGACCTTGTCTTTGCTAGCAGCTGAGCATTCAAGCGACCTGCAACTAGGCAACCGACTGCAGAGCAGACCATCTGCTTCCTGGTTATTCCAGCACACGTTCTAGTACGAACAGAGATCATTTCTGATTCTGAGCGAAAACACTCGTCTGGAAGGAGATCGTTTTCAATCAAATTTTCAACCACGTTTTAAATCAAAATGTATTAATGCAGCCTTAGGTATTTGGTTTAACTTCCCAAAATATAAACAAACCAGTAGGCTAATTTACTCCACTGCAACCCTGACCAGGCAGTTACTAAGGATGAATGAAGGAGCACTGTACATGCATAACGCAGCACCACACATTCCTGCTAATCAACCTGGCCTTTGTTTGTCAGAAAAGCTTCATATCTGTCTGCCACATAAAAGTAAAAAAACTCAAGCTTGTGCAAATCCCAGTCATGATCGCTGCACATATCCAGTCTCAACCTGACGTCCTGTGAAACTTTCTGGCAAGTTGTCTTTAACAGAAAAAAATAAAACAAACCAAAAACTAACAGTGTGCCTCCTACACATATCTGTCTCCAGAACACATTATCTGTCCTTTAGAGGAATGCGGAAGACAGAAAAGGAATGAGCTAGCCAACAACGAAGGAAAGAAGTAAAGAGAGAACGAACATTGTGTGTGAGAAAGTGCAGGAAGGTGCTAAAGGAGAGGAGGGGTGGTTTACTTACGAGACCTGTCCCCTTTCCATCTCCACCCAGCCTTGCTCTTCCCCGGCTTGTCCCCGTCCCAGGGCAGCCCGTGTGTTATCCAGGTGCTCAGAAGCAACAAGGTGAGGAGATGTGCACTTCCGTACATCACAAACAGCTATGAGCGATGGCACGCTGCTCCTCTAACACACACGGACACTGTCATGTTCCCAACACGCACTACTTCAATGTCTTCCCAAGTTCCTTGCAGGACTTCAGGTCAAGTGGTGTACTTGAGCTGCCTCGCTAATCTCCTCCTTCCTTTTCAATTCTACCGGTTCTTCTAGATGATCATGGAATTAATGCCGGGCAGAGACGCAGTTCCGGAGAAGTGCTATCACTATCACGGGAGTTGCATGTCTGAGGATGATTCAACAGCTTTCAGCGTCACGAGCAGGTGTGGAGGAGATAGTCACACATCAGTGCTCCCTCAGCGAGAGTCCTCTCTCCTCCCCGCTTTAATGCCGGTTCATCGGAAGTGGAGCCGATGTTGATATGAAAACAGGAGATAAATCAGAGGCAGGGTTTCAATCCGGCAACCTTGACAGTGCCAAGTGTGTGTCTGAGAGTGTGTGTGGGGGGGGTGGTGAGGCACAGCGTGAGACAGGGAGGAGGGAGGACAAAGTGTGATCGAGTGTCAAGTGTTCAGGTCAGATAACTCGAGCTGAGAGAATTTCTTTCTCCTCCACAGAGAAGCTGCACTAATGCACTAATGCGCTGCTTCAGGCAGTTACAGCTAAACTACAGCGCCAAGCATCTTCTCTCTTCAATCACTGCCTCGTTACTGATCACACACACACACACACACACATACTCATTCTAATATATTATAGTTTCTATAGGAACAGCTCATTAACACTGACTTTCAAAGACATAAATAACAGAAAACGTGTCTAGTCATTGATATGGTGAAGTTCTCTGCAAGGAGGTGTTTATTTAACATCTGTGGAAGGAGTCTCCAGCGCCGGCACTTTGTACCAGTCAGAGGAAAGACTTGTCAGAAATAGAAAGAGAGGCTGGTGAGGGAATGACTGTTTATAGCTGCTATAACGTAAGTCAGAACCGGTTTCCAGCGACATTAAACGGATATAAGCGGAATGTAGAGCGTGCCGTTCTATAAAGTGCAAAACGCTGTAACTGTTGTCGAGATGCCGTGGTGTACAGTATGTACGAGGAATGAAACACTTCAGGACATGAGGTTATAAGAAAATAAGCAACTTCTTAGCAACATAAGCAACAGTATCTCGTTGATTATTTTCCTGTAACAGCATGACACCAAGTGCTTTTTCACGCCGCTCCATGATCTTTGTGTCCTGTGGATCTCAGCACTATATACAATGCCAAAAATGAGACAGGAGCCAAAGAAGCAAGCGCTCTAATGCTTTTACTCAAGTGTTAATTGCAGTGCTAGCCTATTAGTACGCTTCCGAACATATCGTTTACATGAACGTGATCGGACAGACGTGTGTATTTGTAAGTCCCGAACGTCCGATCAGAATAGTATTGTCTGGCACGCTCATGACCCCACGTAGCTGGCTAACTCTGCTCCGTAAACATGGCGAGTACTTTAGCCAATCTTTTTCTGCTTGTTTTTATTTAAGCACCAAGTGGAAAGTAAGTAAGTAAGTAAGTAAAATGTATTTATATAGCGCATTTCACAGACAAAAGTCACAAAGTGCTTTACAAGGGCTATTATCCAGTAAAAAACTGGAATAGATAAAACAAAGAACAAAATGATCACAAAGAACGCTCCTACTTGTAGAAGTGCTGACCAGGAGAAGGCGAACGCACGATCAGTTGTGTTTCATAATGAAACAGAGCCATAGCTCTGCTTCTGAAGTACTATTTATCCGGTACTTCTGGAAGCAGTTAACAAGAGACGAGTAATGAAGCACCCGGACGTCATCACCGATGAAGGTGTACTGAACATGAGCAGGAGGTTACAGGTGCAGGAGGCAATCCGCAATCGAACGGATTTCCAGACATCTACACAACCTCTTCCAATCCGATTCGATTCCCCATCGGAATGGGGTACTTTATACCGACTGAGCTGTTTACATGACGAAACTTCGTTCCGATCGAGCTTGAATCTGATCATTAATGGCTTATTAGTCCAGGAAGCTACTGTGCAATATTTTATGAAAGTGATTAGATATTTTGGCTGTGTGGTATTAAAATATATGACCCTGCATTACAAACCAGTCGGAATTGACATGCCGTGATTTTAAAATTGTTTTTCTGATTTAGTGCATAATGTCACAAGAATTTCAGGTATTTTTGCAGAAATACACACTACCGGTCAAAAGTTTGGACACCCCTACTCTTTTTCATAGGTTTTTCTTTATTTTGTTTTGCTTTCTACGTTGTAAAACATTACTGAATACATCAAAACT
>JAQQZU010000003.1:1683665-1694311 GCA_030068025.1 Parauchenoglanis punctatus | reverse complement strand
CATTGTCTGTAATAGTGTAGCTAGCATTAGCTGCAACAGTGAATTAGCCAGCTAGCATTGTCTGTAATAGTGTAGCTAGCATTAGCTGCTACAGTGAATTAGCCAGCTAGCATTGTCTGTGATAGTGTAGCTAGCATTAGCTGCAACAGTGAGTTAGCCAGCTAGCTGTAACTGCTTACTGGCTCATACAAGCAGCTGGTTGCTTACAGCAGAATAAACAGAGAATGAATTCTATTCTGTTTCACTTTTTCATGTTTTTTCACTCATCTTGCCAAAAGTATGTGCGCCCCATGAGGATCACACCCGTATGTGGTTCTTCTCCAAATTATTGCCACAAAGTCAGAAGCACACAATTGTATAGAATGGCTTTGTGTGCTGCAGCGCTACAGTTTCCCTCGACTGGAACTAAGAGGCCTAAACCTGTTCCAGCATGACGATGCCCCTGTACACAAAGCAGCTCCATGGTTGTATGGTTTGCCAAGGTTGGAGTGGAAGAACTGGAGGTTCCTGCACAGAGCCCTGACCTCAACACCACTGAACACCTTTGGGATGAACTGGAACTGGAGCCTCCTCGACATCCCAACATCAGCGCCTGACCTCACTAATGCTCTTGTAGCTGCATGAACACATTAATTCATCACAGCCGCGCTCCGACACGCCAAACAGAAGAGCGGAGCGTGTTAAAGCTGCAAAGAGGAATAAATCTGGAATGAGATGTTCAACAAGCACGTATGGGTGTGACCTTTGGGTCAGAGGTGCACAAACTTTTGCAACATAGAGTATACAAATACAGATGTGACAATGTACATCAGGGATGCAAAAGTTTTAATGTATGTAATGAGACTCAGTGGTGGAGGGGGCGTGGCCAAGCAATGTACGTGAGTCGAGGAAAATTTCATGAATGTAGAACAAGCGAGAGGACATACTTCTAAAAATGCATTGTTTTTATGAAGAATTTTATTTATCAACAAAATGGTATTTGTTTGTATTAGCTAGCAAAAGGATGGCTTTATCACAGGAAGCAGATAGTTTCAATTTTCAATAAAAGCAAAGATGCAATATAACTTCATAAAATAACAAAGCGATAACAATCCTGTGTGAGACAAAAAAAACCCTCAAACAATACGTTTATATGTAAAATACCGAAATCTGATAAGTAAGAAGTTACTTACTGAATGTTTCAGTAAACGTACCAAAGAAAGACAACTTATGGAGTTAAATAAATAAATATTTTGTAACTTGTATTTAATGCTGTCTAAAGTGCATGAAACTAAAGTATGTTTAAAAATTCTACATTAAAAGCTCTCGAATCTATTATTAGCTCTCGTATTTTACTCCTGCACTCAGAACGTCACTGAAAGTGAATCCTCTTCCCTTAAAGCTCATCTCACGACGTGCAGCGAGTGAGACGACGGCAGCGATGGAGATAAGGAGACGAGCCGGGCAGCGGCTCTGCGCCGATAACGCCAGCTAATGCTCAGCCTGTGTTTCATTTCCTAAAAGCTCTTCAGATTCCTCGCCAAAAAGAAACATCACCGCCTCGGTGTGTATGATATAAAAACCCTGCAGAATTAATGGCCATTGTGCAGAGCTTACAGTACTGAGTAGAAAAGCCACATCAGTGATTTATTCCTTTTAAAATGCATCAGCGGAATTAGACACGTTCATTAAACTGATTGAACGACATCAAGATGGACTTAAAACTCAGGGGAAGAAGAAAGGCAATAAGCGGGTGGTGGATTTAAAGCGACGGGAAATAAGTGGCCACCTTTATCGATCACTAATCTGCCCGGTTTTTAAATAAACAAATAAATAAATACATAATCTGTAGACTTTAGCCTATTATTACTTTTCTTCTTCCCATTGTTATCTTTTCTAAAAGGAAGGAATACAAACCTTTTTCCCCCCATTTTAATTAATTAATTAAGTGATTAAATAATGAATGAATAAATGAAGCATCTAATTAACTGTCTTTACCTAAAATAGGTAGGAATGATCTATGGCTTAGTACTAACTGCTAACTTTGTTAGTACACAGATTTGTTTTTACACCACAATGATGTTGAATTCTGGACTCTGATTGGTCGGAAGGTGTTGAGTAATTTTCTATATAACTGCAGCTCTGACAGTAGTTCAGCTACAAATCACAGGTTTTTATTATTATTATTATTATTAATGTGCTGGTTCTAATGTGTTACTGTTTCTATAGAAACAGCTCATTATGTTCCTTGGACGTAATCTAAGACTAATGATAAAGGCTCAATATAAATGTAGCTAAACGCGGATAAGACTACGATGTGTCACTCATTAATTAATGAAAAGTTGTAAAAAAAAACAAGTAAACGTTACAAGAAAACGTTCACCAACGTCCATGAGGGTAACAGTACCGCCACTTACTGCTTACTTGTTTCTTAATTAACCAATTGGTGATCTGCGTTATTACTAACTCCACCCACAGCCATGTTCGGTATTTTACATGCTTCACGTTTTAGCATCAAATTTTCCTCCATTCTCCTCCAGCGGTTCCTACACGCGGGCATGGTCGGTGTAGACGAGCAGGTCTCGGTTCAGGCTTCTCGATTCAGAATTCTAGCAGCGTTCACCTCCAGGTACTTGGCAGCGACTTCAGAGTTTGGCCCTTGAATGAATGTGAATGAGGATGGAGAGGACGAAGAGGCTGTGAACTTATCGTCGTCGGCTGCTTCAGCACACGCAAACACAAACCCGGTCTCTTGGTGTCAATATGGAGACAAAAAAAGGCAAGTGTCACTCATTTCAGAGTTTCCTCATTCTCATGCAAAGTGCCGGGCCACGCCAGGGGAGCGCCGGAGCGCTGATGAGCCCGGACTCACCGGAGCGGTGATTGACAAATGAAAGGACTGAAATCACCTCTCTTTTGAAGAGAAGTAGGAGAGCTAGCTGGAGGATCATCTCCATTATCATGCGTGAGTGAAAAGCAGGAGTAATTCAGCCGTTTGAAAAGCTTCACTAAATGCCACATTTCGAGGGCCTTTATCATCCGCCTTTGAAGCGATTCCGCCTATTCATACCGCCGTCGTCGTGTAAAAAAGATCCACTGCAATCAGGACGAGAAGATGATGATGATGCAGAACCCCGTCCTTCCGCGACGATGATCATGATCTTGAAATGATGTAAGAAACTCGACCTGACAGACTTGTGGATTTCGGAATGAATATGACAGCTGTACCGGGGGAAAAAATACAATAATAAATGGTGCCAAGTGGTTCCCTGTAAGGATTTACAGAGAAAGTACAGCACAAAGCCATGAGGGATGAAGCCAGATATTCCCAGCACTATCTCGAAAATGAGAGCGAGAAGATAAATGGTTGTGAAAGTGCGGCTTGACAAATGCAGTGCGGTCGGAGAAAGCAGCAGAGACCGCGCTGCTCGTTTTCCTCCTCGGCACGTACGGGCATGGATTTCCGATCATGGACCCGTTCGGTCTGACTCACACAGCTGTCTGCTCGCAGTTTGCACAAGGCAAGACCTGAATCGTAGAAAAATCATCAAAAAAGGTGAGAACCACAGGCTCACTCTTAAACAGTCTGCTTTAAAGACCAGAGAGGACGGAAGCTGAAACACTCACTATTACCTGAAGGAAAATCGAAACCAGAACCTTGTTTTTCGGAAAGAACCATTTAACTGTTTATGAAAAAAAAAAAACATTCATAATCTACGAAATTTTGGTCCAAATAAGAACTCGATCTCCTGCCATTTCAGAGCGCCGTCCTGCTAGCGCGCTAGCTCGTGTTCCACACAGTTCAACTCCAGAAGACGTTTTGCATTCTCGTTTCCTCGGCAGTCAAATTCTAAAACAATCCCCTAGACTTTATAAATCATTAACATTACCTAACCTGCTAGCTTATTCTCGAGAACTTAAATTATGATTGTTAGAAGCTTTCATCCTGCATTTTGTTTCTCGTGAGCCGATTCTGTCAAAGTATACAATAATACACTGACACCTGCTCACTTTCCTACAATGTCCCGAGTGTCCGGAGTGTTTTACACCACAGCAACTTGCTAATGCTGACAATGTTTCTTGATTAAAGAACGATATGCAATACTTTAAAGTTTCTACTTACATTCAGTGTTGTGGAACGTGCGCAAAAAACGAGCTAGTTCCTGTTCTCGCTTACATTCTAAAGGATATAAGGGACAAGAGAAGATAAAAAAGGTTCTTTTGATGCTGCAAAGGCTTCTGCGTACTGTGAAATATTAAATCCTAATCCTTTATGGACGTCTCTGTTTGTTCCTCTGGGAGAATTTCGACAACAATGTAATCAAATTAGATTCCCAATAAAACCCTTTCAGGAAGCAAAGAACAATTAAAGGCGCAAATTTGATCCATTCCTTACTTGTAGAAATAATCCTAAAGATATGTAGAACATGATTAAGACAACAACAACCGCAACAATACATGGCCTAGTAAAAGCATAAGTCGCTGAGAAAACACATTTGGAAAACTGACTACTGGTCCGGAATGGGCGGAGCTTCACTAAGATGTGTGGGAATCGTTCAAGCATTAGAGACCGAAGCTTGAAAACAAAAAGACCTAATGCGCCTTTAAACAACTCAAGAGGAAACCTGTTTTTGTAGGAATTTATGGCAGCTGGAATCACCAGCCTACAATTTTAGAGGAAAGAAGAATTGTGTGTAGGACACGTAAGACTTGTGTATCGGCTTGTCCTGCTTCGGAAACCTTTAAAGGAACCACACAACGGTCGGGAGTCGGAAACAACAGTGTGTTTTTCATATCAGAGAGTCGGTAGCTTTTCCAGTAGCTTTCTCAACGAAGGTTTTTTTGTAGAATCCTCATCACATCATCATGGCTCCCAGAGGAATGCTTCCAAACTGGTTCTTCTTGAAATGATTCAGAAAAAGCTCTTCAGAAGAACCTTGAAGGGTTCCTCCAGAGGCACAAACCAAACCAACAGACCCATTAGGGAACTGTTTTTTCTACAGTGGCGCAAACAGGACCCTCCTAGAAGATGTAGAACCCTTAAGGAGTTCTTGGTTGTTTCACTATCAGAAATAGTTCCAAGCAAAACTCTTTTAACTGCCCAATGAAGAACCCATGAAGGACCTTTTTCTCTAAGCATGCACTACTTTTCCCAAAGCAGCTGTAATCTGACTATAACCCATAATCCCTGTTGATCTTTATCATATTGTCGCTTTTAACCTGTTAAATATTGACTCTTTCGGTCCCTGACTCAGAACAGTACGCAGAACGGTACTAGAGCAGAAAATAAGTGATGGTGTGCACATAGACATGCTGTGAGGAAGGAGAGAGAAGCCTGCTGGCTGCCACAGCGGGATTCTGGGTAATGGAGACTGTGGGGGAAAGAAAATAGATTTGTGCACTGGCTAAATCTCCAGCCTCGGGGTTCGGCTACAGCTGATGTGTCATCTCACCACAGGAGATGAGTTTCATCAGCAGCACAACGAGCGAAAGCGCTCCGGCGTAAACGAGACGGACTCTGTGCTGCGAGTACGCACGATAACGTAACCTATACACGTTACTATCCAAAAAATAAAGGATAAACAATATAATCAGCCCTGAATTACTGAAAAAATAAATAACACATGCAAGTAATAATATTTTAGGCTTACACGTATACAGGTTTTATAAAAGCAGTCCATTTTTAATGCAAAAAAAAAGGTTTTAAAATTATTGGCACCCTCCCCTAGACAAAATAACATGACCGAGTCTCTTCTTGTAATATCTATGATGGGGTATTAGGGCCATTGTAGGGTAGAAAATATATATATAATTTTCTGAAAACAAAAAAAATTTGCAAGAAAAAACTAAGGTATTCTCTGAGATTAGAAAGTCAGACATTTTCAAGAAAAAAGGTTGTTGTTTTTTATTGTCTACAAAGACTGCAATTCTTTAAAGTAAATTTGTGACTTTTTTTTTTTGCTGAAAATGTGCGGCTTTACAATCTCAGAGAATATCCGAGCATTTTCTCTTAAATTTACAACTTTAGTCCCAGAAACAATCTCTGAGTTTTTTCTCGGATTATGGCCCCTGTCCCCCAGTGCCATGATTTTTTTTTTACCATGGCAATAATATGCCTTTGTAAATATCTAACAAGTTCATTTTAGATCATCTCAGAACCTCCTTCATTGTTTTAGCTTTGTTCACTCATTAATTCTTTCATTTTCAACAGGGACCAAATCAGGAACTTTCTTGATTCTTGACGGAATTTTAAAACCAGGGTTTGGAATTAAGAAAATTAACCACTTTTATGAAAACTGCACATGTGTATTTCACGTGTTATTTATTTAACTAATTTATCTCTAATAATTTTACAGCGGGACCGTGTTGTGTAGTGAGCGCGCTGATAATTAGTATGTTGCATTGAATGATTCATTCATGGCCAAAGTTGAACCTCCTGGCAGAGGTAAGCAGATTTCCCCCCACAGTTTATCCTGTACCACTAGAGAGAGAATTCATGACATCTTCAGTCTTCACAAGATGTATGTCAATGATCTACCACTAGGTTTTACAGCGGCTTTTCAGGGCTTGTTGCTTGGATTTCCAGTTTATTCCAGTCCTGTGATTTTTTTTACGGGATTTTTTCCACCATTTTCGTGACCAAATTTCCGGTTCTGCAGCACACGTTAGATATAACCAAAAGTTAGCTAGAGTTAGCTAAATTTACTCACCTTATTTCAGAAGAGAACAAACAGCACTTTGACAAAGTCGACTGTAATCTTTAGGTACGTTATTCCAAATGTACCAAGTTTCTGTTTTCCTTTCGCAACCCCTTTTGCGATTCAAACACAGAACCTGTTTGGCTCTTCATGTCTGGGTGGGTGAAAGATCCCAGGATGATTTATCAGAAGGAAAACAGGAACTCAACACAGCTACGAGACAGCATGACAGGGACGAGCCACTACTCTGCTGCTTGTTGAATATGGACGGTACGTATTACAGCGTTATTAATAAAGAAGTTGATCATCAGTATAAATGAACATAAATCTTCTTAATGAAGCGCAGACCTAATAACGGACGTCACAAGTATATCCCAGAGAAATCGTGACGCAAAGCACATAGTACCATCAACTGTGTGGGAATTCTGAATCATTATGTGTATTAGAGATGTAAACAACTATAAATACATTATTTGTAAAAGAACATACTGTATGTAAACAGACACAACGACAGAAACAAATGTGTGACACATTTACAGCATTCATTCATTCGTCCTTAGTAACCGCCTGGTCAGGGTCGCGGAGGTTTAAATGAAGGAAGGACTAGTTTGTTTATATTTTAGGGATATTAAAACGGAATCAATTCTTGAGAAAACATCATGAGTATTCACAATCCACTGATAACAACTGCAAGAAAGGGATTAGATTATGACTGAAGGGATGTAGCTAAGGTAGAGGAACTGTTTCATACAGCGTGGTGACTTTTCCGGATTAGGCCACGCCCACTTTGTGTGGACAGACTAACCAGACACCGATACGGTTCTACACTACTAGGTGTGAGGTGTATAGTGTGTGAGTCAGTTGTAAACTTTTTCTCATTTCTACACAGTCATTAGCGGTGGAGAATGCAGATCGAGCATATTTTCATCAAGCCCATGAGCAGAGTTATTAGGATTTCCCCTGGACGATGTGGATGTGTGGGCGGTAAATGTTTGTTTGTGCTGTCAGCACTTTGAAATTTAATGGATGTTCAGCTGTCTCAATCCTCCGCCGCTCTACAATAACATGTGAGAGTGTGTGGTAATGCGACAACATGTTTATCTGCTGCTGTGCATGTGAGGAATAAAACATGCTGTTATAATTAAATAAACAAAGGCTGATCTCGTTACCAGTCCGACGTCCTGTAACAGCACCTTCCGAAGTGTTTTATTCCTCTTTTACCACAGAAATTTGGCGACGATTACATTTTATTTACTAAAGACATGACCGTTCCTGTTCTTACTTGCGTTACAGCAGATTTAAATAGTCGTGCCCTCATCAACCTGTATTTAACTCTCTTGACGTTAATAAGACCAAAAAAAAGCATCTTTTTAGCCAACTTAAAGCGTGTACCAAAGCGCTGACACAGGAGACTCCTTCCGTAAACATGTCCGCACAGAAAACTTCACCATTTCTACAATCTACGGCGGAGTGTCCGCCGTACGAGCCCCTGGGAATGAGCTGTTACTATAGAAACAGTAGATTTAGATCTAGGAGACAGTCAATAAAACAATTGTGAATGGTCTGTGGTTCCTCGGCGTGATTAAAGCTGGGTTTTCTCCTCTCGTGACAGTCATTCTGATTAAACATGGCGACGGATCTCCAAGACCTGATAAGTGCTGGCACGGTGATTTCCACTACATGTCATGTGACTCTGATTCAAAATATGTGTTTCCATTTGTGAAATACTGCTTTGTTGAATCATCTGAAAAACCTCATGCGAGCCGAAGAACCATTTTTTTGTGATATTTGAGTTTCATTTTCTAAATTCATGTTTCCATTACTTGTTTTTTAGTTCAAATTGCGCTTTAGGCAGGTTAACGGAAACCCGCCTACTAACGTTTTAGAACAAGAGCAATAAAATTAACCTGCGATTTGCAGCACTACTGCAAATAGCTGCTGTTATAGAAAATTAATCATCACTGGTATAAACTAGGGCTGCATATCTGGCAATGCGATACTTTACACGTTACTAGTCAGCTAGGTTTGCTAACGCTAATATTAGCGATGTGCCCTCATGCTACTTCCTGCCTCTGTTTACTGATAGCCATCTAGTGGTCAGGGGTTTAAACACAACCCAAAATGAACCACCGTGTGCCATGAATCTTTGCTTGGTAAACTATTAATTAAGAATCACTACAGTGTGTTTGAGAATCGGTACCGTGTCGCAAAACATAACACCACAATACACGAGAGTACCGACGTTTTCTTACCCCTCAGTGCTACTACTTATATTCACTACCGTTTCGTCAGTTTTCTGCTTCAAAAATATAAAACAGATCCCTACAGCCAGCGGCCGTTTTCATATGCACGTCACATATCCTGAAACCACATGAAAGCAGAATGTAGCTGAATATATAAATATTATGCTCTTGTTATTAAAGGTAATGAGAAGGAGGAACTCTGCTTTAATTACTCGTCCTCGGAGCAGCTCGTAAAGGTGAAAAGACACCGCAGGACCCAGAAATACTGCAGGGCCCTCGATACAGCCAGGTTATCTAGAGACAAAATTTTAAAAAAAGCAGAGATGGGAGGAAGGATTATCTCCACTCATGCCGTCCATGGAATTATAACGCACTGAGCTTTCGAGCCGGAAAAGCCTTCAGGACATGACGGACCGCACAATAAATACCAAACACTCCATCTACAGAAATATATATACATATATTTTGAATTGCTCGCTCCTGACTTTAGCTAAGGTGATATGAGGAGTCGCATCACGTTCAGATTATTCCGGTTCTATATCAATGGATCCTCTCTTGACATTTCCGAGCTAATTTATAATCGAGCGTGTTATTCTTCCTCTCTAATAACCGGGCAGTATTTGCATCCCTTTTCTCAAGTCTCTCCTTGGGATAAAAAATGAAAATGTAGTGCTGAAATGGCCGTTTTTTTTCCCCCTTCACACAAACACAATTACAAAGCAATTTGCAGAGTGTTCTACAGAGTAATGTATGATGGCTTTCGCTGAGAGGCCAGGGCCAAAGGAAGCATCGCTTACGTCGAGCAATTTTTCCTCTCATCTCATTTGAGAAGGTAAAAAAAAAAAAAAAAAAGAAAGAAAAAATCTTTCTTCCTCCGTGTGGATCGCTTGTCACTTTCTTGGACAGTTCAGAGTTAAGATAAATGCACAGGATGTGTTCGGAATGGACTCGTTCCTACTTCCTTTTCCTGAGTGATTCGGTTGAAAAAATAAATAGAAATAAGGATATTAAACTGGTGACAAGCTTAATTCAGAAGTAGAAGACTGTAAAGCAACTGCAAAGGGATTTAACATTAGAAGCTACAACATCTGAGCTTGTTCTGTGGAAGGAGAAAGAAAGAAATACGAAGAAAAACGTTCCTCGCGTCATTTTACCACCGCTGCAGCCTCAGAGTCCGGTTCTTGGCTGGCAGGAGTGGAACCCGATGCAGTGTTCTGCCGTCGTAGCCCATCCTCCTCATGTTCGTGCGCTCTGACATGCTTTTCTGCTCACCACGGTTTGACAGAGTGCTGAATTGAGTAAGCGTAGCCTTCTGTTCAGCTCAAACCATTCTGCTCATTCTTCTCTTACCCAATCTCATCAACAAGGTGTTTCTGCCTTCAGAACCGCTGCTCACTGGATGCTTTTTTGGTCTCTTGTAAACTCTACAGTTTATCATCAGTTTCTGAAATACACTCGCACTAACAGCCCATCCCAGGGTTTAATCACTCAGATTCTGATGTTTGACGTGAACATTATCAGTATCTTGATCAGTATCTGTAAGATTCCCTGCACTGAGATGCTCCCAAATGCTTGGCTGATTGGATAAACGTGTGACTGAACAGGTGTGCAGGTACAGGTGTCAAATCATATCGTACGCAGACATGACGTCCATCCATCCATTATCTATAGCGCTTTATCCGTCTGGGTCGCGGGGAAGCTGGAGCCAATCCCAGCATGTTCGGGC
>JAQQZU010000003.1:1660156-1671588 GCA_030068025.1 Parauchenoglanis punctatus | reverse complement strand
GCACTGAGTAACACTGATCTTCACTGAGTAGCACTGAGTAACACTTCACTGAGTAGCACTGAGTAACACTGATTTTTCACTGAGTAACACTGAGTAACACTTCACTGAATAGCACTGAGTAACACCGAGTAACACTTCACTGAATAGCACTGAGTAACACCGAGTAACACTTCACTGAATAGCACTGAGTAACACTGATCTTCACTGAGTAGCTCAGCATTACCAAGTCATCTTCTTGCTGCTCCATTTATCTGTTAGCATCCTCATTAGCAGAGTGATGGGAGCAGCAGGATGACAGGAAATGGAGATTAATTTGGGTGTAAAAGCAGACGAGCAGGCCTGCTGGAGCGTATCCCTCATTCCACTATCCAGGAAAAAATTAAATGCTCATTATAGCCTGAGGGACAAGAGGCCCCCCCCCTCCCCCTTCCACCGCCACCACCAATGGTGCAGTGGAGGTTCAGTGATTAAGGCTCTGGGTTATTGGTCAGAAGGTTTAAGCCCCAGCACTGCCAAGCTGCCGCTGTTGGGCCCTTGAGCGAGGCCCTTCACCCTCTGTGCTCCAGGGCGCTGTATCATGGCTCACTCCGCACTCTCATTCCAGCCTCCTAACAAGCGGGGAACAATTTCACTGTGCTGCAATCTATATGTGACAAATAAAGGCTTCATCTTCTTTTGATTCTTTCTTCTTTTCTCATCATCCTTCCTCTTCCTCTTCTTACCGTTCCATCCTTCCTCTCCCTTCCTTCTTTTTTCATTTCTTTCCTTTCTCCTGATTTCTCTTCTTCCTTTCTTCCTCTTTTCTCCTTTCCCCTTCCTTACTCTTCTTCTCATCCTTTCTCTTCCTTCCTTATTTAATTCATTTCTCATTCTTCATTCCGTCTTCTTGACCACTTCTTTCCTTTTCTTTCTTACCGTTCCATCATCTGCTTATGCTCCTTCCTTCCTCTTCTATCCTTCCTTCCTTTCTCTCCATTCATAGCTTCCTTCTCTTTTTTCCTTTCATCCTTTCCCTCCCTCCATTCTTTTTTCGCTTCCTTCCTTTCTCTTCATTCTTTCTTTGCTCTTCTTTTCTTCCTTTTTTCTCCTCCCTTCCTCATCTTTCCTTCACTCTCTTCTCTCCTTCCTTCTGCCTTTCATTCTTTTGTCTTCTCGTCTCTTCCTTCCTTTCTTTGTTCCTTGATTTCTCAGTCTCCCTTCTTTCCTTCCTTCCAGACTAAAGGACTTCCTTCCTTCTTTCCTTTCCTTCCCTGCCATCCTTCCTTCCTTCCATCCTTCCTTCTGTACGTCCATTTTCCATACCTCTTCATTTGTTACTTCCTTCTTTCTTTCCTTCCAGCTGAAAATCTGACCATGAGATTGAAATGCTTTAAATGCTTGTTGCTGTAAGTTGTTCCACGATGACGCGGTTTGTGTAGCTCTCATGGAACATGGAAACGAATGTGACTATAAGAAAGTTAATTGTACCTTGTGCTTTTTGTTAGTAACAAGTTGAGGAAATTGTCTTATATACTGTACATATGTACATGAATATACAGACATACACACACATATCTGCACATCTTTTCCCAGATAGTGTTTAAGACCCATTTTAGCTTGTGAGTGGGGAAATAAAGTCGTGTTACAGGATGCACACACTGCCCCACATTTCACATTACAGCTCAATTCCAAGGTGCACAAAGCGCTATGCCAGGGCAGCCTTCATTTGAAAGCATTCCAAGTGCAATTTGGCCGCGGTGATTGGATCAGCGGGAAGAGGAACAAAGCAGCCCAGGGTTTCTTTTGTGTCCCTTTGTGTCCTCCATGTCAGAAGTCCATGCTGGCAACAAAGAAGCAACTGCCACTGCAGCTACAGCATTCATTATCTCCAGCAAGGATCGCGGGTTTTGCCCTACTGCAATCATAACTCTAATTAAAAGAGATGCTTTGTAAGCATGGAGGTTATGCAATGTTAATTATGTGCGCGCCGCACCGTAGACACGATCCCTAAATGCCACTTGTCATTGTGCTGCTGTGGAAGCATCGGATCTCTCCCCAGAGTCCTCCCACGCACGGGGACAGCAGCGATCACCTCCGACTTATTGCAAAACACATAGATTCTGAGGTAGAAATTTATTGGAAGATAAGCAATAAACCAAGTTGTGGAGTTCTGTTACAGTAAAATAATCAACAGCTGGTGGTATGATGAAGCAGAGTTACTGCTGCTGTCCCCAAAGTTTCATTTCCTGTAACATGTTTTTATTACTCTCATACCACAGCAATAAAGAGAAAAGGAAATGTACTTTTTATCTGGTTATAATGTTTTGGAACATCCATGAAACAAGTTAGTTAATGTTTTCACAGCTATAAACAGTCGGCCCCTCAGCAGCTCCTCTTCCTGAATTCTCTTTTCCTGTTTCCTGACTCCTGCACTCTTCTTTCATAAATGTAACATGCACATCTCCGTACAGACAACGTCACCATTTCAGTGATTACACAGCTGCAGCTGCACTACTACAAAATTAATCAACATCTTCATACCAATCAGAAGCCAGAATTCACCAGCGTGATGGCTCCGTTCAGTATCAGTGAACAGCAAACACTTTGAGAACATTATTATTAGAGCTCTGTCTTACTGTAGCAACTGATGTTTCAAAAGCAAAAAACGGAAGGAGGTAAGGAATAAAATAAGGAGTAAGAGAGGAAGGAATGATTGGAGGAAAAGAAAGAATAAGGCAGACATGAAGGAGAGAACAATGAAATGCGAGTACAATTTTTATGTAAACAATTAAAGAATATATATTGTTCTTATAATATTCTTATATAATTATAATATAAATATTTTTTCTTTTACGTTGAGAAAGAATTTGAAAGGAAATATTCTATAGAGAATAAAATCCTAACATGAAGAAATAAATAATGGAAGGAATGAAAAACATTTGCAGAAGGATTGGTACGGCAGGAGAAAGGGAAAGTGGTTTATACTTTTATATCTCTGCTGGTTTGTGTTTCTCGTCTCTCTCCGTGGCTTATTAACATAAATTGCTTTCGCGCGTGTCGGTTATTGAGAGGAGAGAGTGACGCTCTTCCTGAATTTGAATTTGTCTTTGAGGCTTGGAGACAAAGCAGTTTTATCGGTAGAGAATAAGGAGTGTTTGTGTGAGATGTCCAGGCGAGTGATGAGGACACCACGGTGTAAAAGCACAGGGAAGACAGGACATGAAAGCAGAGGAGGTCAAACACGGAGGTGATTTCCATCCCTCAGTGAGCTCAGCCCTCCCCCCGGAGCTGAGGAGATCCACATCAAACGTTAACCTTAGTGAGTGCAGAAGCCAGAAGGTCAGGAGGCTCGGTGCTGATCGCTGTGTTTACAGAATGCGCAAGGTCAGAGTCGGAGGCAGATCCGTCTGAGCCGTGTCCACATGAGGGCCGGGAGATTAAACACATGAACAGCGATTGAACTTCGGCGCCTCTTCATCATCGAGAGAGCTGGCTGAGGGATTTCACGGTCTTCTGGGATTGTTTACTGTACATAATTCATACCTGCTGAGCCACTCAAACCTGCTCGATGCTGCAAATCAGCACAAATGTAGCACTAAATGGCTATAAAGAAAAAGGAAGTGATTTTAATGTCTAATCTGGCATGCAAAAGAAAGTGCAGATAGTACCATATAAAAAAATACTGTGAACATGGACTGAGAGTTACGCAGCCGAAATTTTGGTCATGAACAAGTCTGCACATGAACAGGTCTGCAAAGCCTGCCAACAAGGGGGCATGACACTGTTGTCATTATGACAAAATTAAGCATAGAGTGCGCCATGTCGTGCCATCTGTCACACATAAGTTATGAACTAGGCAAGCATTATTTGTGCATAAGTTGCGATCACACCTGGGCACGCCTGTGCACTCAGTGGCACCAATGATCACTCACTGTAGTGCCTCAAGTCATCGTACAGGAATTCGGGGCTCGATGGCCCACTCTCTTGAACGCTATGGCGGTCACTCGCACGGCTGCGGGCATTATTGTTGACCATCAGTGGAAATTAGAGGAGGAGGAGAAAAGAAGGAGAGAGCAAAGAGTGCCAGGCAGAAAAAAACGAACACTACATTTGGTGAGCCACTGCGTGCTGTGCAGAAACTATGTGCAATGTATGCCCAACATGTGCGTGCCGATACGTGCCACTGCATCCCACAGGTGTTTACATTGTCAAAAATTCCCAAGCAATGGCAAGCAGTGAGACTCAGTGATGCGCAATTGTTGCAAACAGGTTGTGCATAAGTTGCATATTAGCCATTCCACTGTCACGAACGTCATGGAGGCAAGGAGGCAAAAAACAGGACTTTAAAATTATAAATAAAGAAAGGAATTCCTCAGATAGAAGAAAGGAATGAAGGAAGACCCATGAACTGCTAACTAAAGCTAAATTAAAAAATAACTTCAGAAAAAAAGAAAGCACAAAGGGAAGGAGGTCTGTAAGGATGTCCATAAGGATGAGATGAACAAAGTCAGAAATAAAGAATGCCTAAAAGAAGAGACTAAGGAAAACTGGACATCTGGAAAGCTGGATGGAAGTCCAGAAGGAAGGCAGTCTGGAAAGAAGGAAGTCAGGAAAGATGAATGTCTGTTTTTTCTATTCAAAAACAAAACAGCAACTCAAACAATTTAAGTATGAAACTGATAAAGTTAGATTTAAAGGAAGAAAGTCCAGAAGGAATCAAATCCAAAAAGAAGGAAAGAAATTTGGAAGGAGGGAAGGATGTCTGGAAGGAGGGAACTGCGGAATTCTGCAAGTCTGAAAGGAAAGAATTTTGGAAGGAAGAATGAAAGTCTACAGGCAGGAAGGAAGGAAGAAAGGAGGGAGAGAGGGAAGGAAGGAAGGATAGATGAATGAATGAATGAATGAATGAAAGTTCAGAAAGAAGTCTATAAGGAAGGCAGTCCAAATGAAGGCCATTAATTCTGGAAGGAGGCAAGGAAGGAAGGGCAGGAAGGAAGGGAAGGAAGGAGGGAAGGAAGGAAGGAAGAAAGGAAGGGAAGGAAGGTGGAAAGGGAAGGAAGGAAAGCAAGGCAGGGAAGGGAAGGAAGGAAGGAAGGGAAGGAGGGAAGAAAGGGAAGGAAGGAAGGAAGGAAGGAAGGAAGGGAAGGAAGGAAGGAAGGAAGGAAGGAAGGAAGGGAAGGAAGGAAGGAAGGGAAGGGGGAAGGAAGGGAAGGAAGGAAGGGAAGGGAATGGAAGGAAGGAAGGTAAGGGGGAAGGAAAGAAGGGAAGGAAGGAAGGGAAGGAAGGGAAAGAAGGAAGGAAGTCCAGTCCACACACACATATTTGTATGACACAGTGGGTTTATAGGCATGAACAGCTTGTGCTATGTGCTTTTACAGATGGGTTTCAGATGGCCGTGTTCTCTCTGTAATGTTATGCTGTCTAATTGACTGAGCAGCTTCTCAGATCATGTGAACTACAGCTTTCTGCTTTGTATAAAAATATAAATGCCAGCCTCAAAGCTTTCGAAAATCATGTAAAGATTCTCAGCATATCAACCCACCTGTAGATTGTGTGGAATTCTTGCTTGAGTCTGAGTAAGAGTTGTGAAGTAATTAAAAACAGATACTGAGGTAAAAGTAGTAAATGAGACCAGAGAGGAAATGATCCTGGACTCGGTGTAAAGCACCGCTGAATCAATGCTCTTTGATTTATTATTCAATAGACTCTGGTGCTGTACAGAAGAACAAAGCACAGGTTTTTGCAGGAAGTAATCAATAATCAGCATGACACACTGCTCACTAATAAAAGAGGAGGGGTTCTTGGTAATACAATTTTTGATTAACAATAAATTAGAATGTGCAAATGAGACAACAGATCATTAAACATGTGCACAAACATCCACCCAAATACATCATAAACATTTCTTTTTTATATGGATCACACATATACATGCCTATTACAATATTTTATATGCAAATCTGAAATACAAACAAAATATACAACAATATGTGAGATAAAGTGGGAACCCAGCCACAGGGGGGTGCACAACCCAATGTATTTCTGCATGCCGATCCCAAGCCCGGATAAATGGGGAGGGTTGTGTCTGGAAGGGCATCCAGCATAAAATTTCCATACCGGCTCGGTCGCGCCCCGGGTTAACAACGACCGCTACCAG
Organism: Parauchenoglanis punctatus; assembly: GCA_030068025.1. NCBI lineage: Eukaryota > Metazoa > Chordata > Actinopteri > Siluriformes > Auchenoglanididae > Parauchenoglanis > Parauchenoglanis punctatus. The sequence goes on along the minus strand of JAQQZU010000003.1, from coordinate 1,665,452 downwards.
TACTGTTAGTCGACAGGGTGCTGGCGGAAATTGGGTTACTGTTACTGCCAAAAAAGGAGAAGAAGAGGATGAAGGCAAGTCCGGAGGAAGGAGGAGAGGAGGAAGGTAAAGAGATTGGGTGTTAGGGTAGGATCTTTGAATGATGGTAGTATGACTGGTAAAGGGAGAGAGATTGCTGATATGATGGAGAGAAGAAAGGTTGATATATTGTGTGTGCAAGAGACCAGATGGAAGGGGAGTAAGGCTAGGTGTATCGGAGGGGGGTTCAAATTGTTTTACCATGGGGTGGATGGGAGGAGAAATGGGGTAGGGGTTATCCTAAAGGAACAGTTGGTCCAGAGTGAAAAGAGTGTCTGACAGACTGATGGTTATGAAACTGGAAATTGATGGTGTCATGATGAATGCTGTTAGTGCATATGCCCCACAAGTTTGGTGTGCGATGGAGCAGAAAGGAGAATTCTGGAGTGATATGGATGAAGTGGTAAAGAGTGTATCTGAGGAAGAGAGAGTGGTGATTGGAACGGAATAAATGGCCATGTTGGTGAAGGGAACAGAGGAGATGAGGAGGTGATGGGTAGGGTTGGTGTCAAGGAGAGGAATGCAGAAGGTCAGATGGTTGTGGATTTTGGGAAAAGGATGAACATGGCTGTGGTAAATACATATTTTAAGAAGAGAGAGGAGCACAGGGTAACATACTAGAGTGGCGGACGATGCTCACAGGTGGATTATATCCTATGCAGGAGAGCCAGCCTGAAGGAGATTGTAGACTGCAAAGTGGTGGCAGGGGAAAGCGTAGTTAGGCAACATAGGATGGTGGTATGTAGGATGACAATGGAGATCAAGAAGAGAAGGAAAGTGACCCAAGGATTAAATGGTGGAAGTTTAGAAAGGAAGACTGTAAGGTGGAGTTCAGAGAGCAATTAAGACAGGCACTGGGTGGCAGTGGAAGGTTACCAGATAGTTGGGCAGCTACAGCTGAAGTGATAAGGGAGACAGCTAGGAAGGTGCTTGGTGTGAGATCTGGACAGAGGAAGGAGGACAAGGAAACCTGGTGGTGGAATGAAGACATACAGGACAGTATACAGAGGAAGAGGAAGGAGAAGAAGAAGCGGGATAGCCAGAGAGATGAAGAAAGTAGACAGGAGTACAAGGAGATGAGGCGTAGGGTGAAGAGAGAGGTAGCGAAGGCTAAAGAAAAGGCATATGGCATATTGTATGAGAGGTTGGACACTAAGGATGGAGAAAGGGACCTGTACCAATTGGCTAGGCAGAGGGATCGAGCTGGGAATGATGTGCAGCAGGTTAGGGTGATAAAGGATAACGATGGAAATGTACTCAAGTGTACGAGCAAGGAGAGTGTGTTGGGCAGATGGAAAGAGTACTTTGAGGGATTGATGAATGAAGAGAATGTGAGAGAGAGAAGGTTGGATGATGTGGGGATTGTGCATAAGGAAGTGCAATGGATTAGCAAGGAGAACGTTAGGACAGCTATAAAGAGGATGAAAAATGGGAAGGCTGTTGGGCCAGATGCCATACCTGTGGAAGCCTGGAAGTGTTTAGGAGAGATGGAAGTGGAGGTTTTAACCAGATTTTTTAATGTAATCTTGGGAAGTGAGAAGATACCTGAGGAATGGAGAAGAAGTGTGCTGATTTTTAAGAATAAGGGTGATGTGCAGAGCTGTAGTAACTACAGAGAGATAAAATTGATGAGCCATAGCATGAAGTTATGGGAAAGAGTAGTGGAAGCTAGGTTAAGAAGGGAGGTGATGATTAGCGAGCAGCAATATCTTTTCATTCCAGGAAGGAGTACCACAGATGCGATGTTTGCGCTGAGGTTGTTGATGGAGAAGTATAGAGAAGGCCAGAAGGAGTTGCATTGTGTCTTTGTGGACTTAGAGAAAGCATATGACAGGGTGCCTAGAGAGGAGTTGTGGTATTGCATGAGGAAGTCGGGAGTGCCAGAGAAGTATGTAAGAGTGGTACAGGATATGTACAAGGACAGTGTGACAGTGGTGAAATCTGCGGTAGGAGTGACAGATACTTTCAAGGTAGAAGTGGGATTACATCAAGGATTTGCTATGGTGATGGACAGGTTGACAGACAAGATCAGACAGGAGCCACCATGGACTGTGGTGTTTGCAGATGACATTGTGATCTGTAGTGGGAGTAGGGAGCAGGTTGAGGAGACCCTGGAACCCTAGGTGTAGATATGCTCTAGAGAGAAGGTCAGTAGGACTAAGACAGAATACATGAGCAGAAATGAGGGGGACAGAGAAATGGTGAAGATGCAGGGAGTAGAGTTGGTGAAGGTGGATGAGTTTAAATACTTGGGATCAACAGTTCAGAGTAATAGGGAATGTGGAATAGAAGTGAAGAAGAGAGTGCAGGCAGGGTGGAGCGGGTGGAGAAGAGTATCAGGAGTGATTTGTGACAGAAAGGTACCAGCAAGAGTGAAAGGAAGGTCTACAGGATGGTAGTGAGGCCAGCTATGTTATATGCGTTGGAGACGGTGGCATTGACCAAAAGACAGGAGTCAGAGCTGGAGGGAGCAGAGTAAAGATGCTAAGATTTGCACTAGGTGTGACGAGGATGGACAAGATTAAGAACGAGTATATTAGAGGGTCAGCACAGGTTGGAGACAAAGTCAGAGAGGCGAGGTTACGTTGATTTGGACATGTGCAGAGGAGAGATGCTGAATATATTGGGAGAAGGATGCAAGGGATGGAGCTGCAAGGCAAGAGGAAAAGAGGAAGGCCTAAGAGGAGATTTATGGATGTGATGAGAGAGGACATGCAGGTAGTTGGCGTAACAGAGAAAGATGCGGAGGACAGGAAAAAGTGGAAAGAGATGATCCGCTGTGGCAACTCCTAACGGGAATAGCTGAAAGATGATGATGATGATGATGATGTGAGATAAAGTGGGGTTAAAAAACGTTTTTCTCACTTTATATTCTGCGTCTCTAATAACAGCGTAGTGGCACATAAACTAGCAAAGTCCATCGTGTCATACTTTAATCCATTTGTAGTTACATTTAATATTGTGGATCATCAGCAAAACAGGTTCCTGTTCTCACAGTCGTTCCCTCACCAGCCTCTCTTTCTCCTTTCTCTTCATGTCATAAAGACAAATAAAACAGCCTGTCATGATACAGAGAAACCACAAAGAGTAACCTTCTCCATCCTAAAGATGTCAGGAAACTACATCTTTACTGACTGTTACAAAGCGCTGACACTGGAGACTCCTTCCATAAATATGAAATAAACATCTCCTTACAGAAACCATATCAACAATTTTCAGCTTAACGTATACGTAACGTATGTGAGCGCACCCAGTGCACGTCCCTGTGAATGCTATGGAAACTATAACATATTAGAACGAGTATGTTAATATGTAGCTGCTGTTATAGAATATTAATCAACAAATTGTTGATTCATCTGAATTTGCTGAATTAGCAGGAAACAGCACAATATTGAACAGGAGTGATATAAAAGTTAGACTTTAACGTTTAGATACACTTGTGTATTAAAACTGAATTTCATTCACGTGATTTATGGCTGATTCGGCATCGAATTCAAAAAACAAGAAACCACATTACATTCTATAAAGTAAATGAGGAGTATTTCCTGGAACATTACACTTTATTACATTTTGACCTTAGTTTCATAAGAGCCAAACCAATTTCACCATATTTACCACAATGTGTCCAGATGTCTCTCACGCCACGCTTTGTTTGGATTTTTGTTTGAAAGGACTCACTCTCGTTATGCGTTGAAAGAAAGACTATAATTTTGCTTTTTGATGTGTCAGATCTGGGCATCTCTAAAAGTGCCTCTAGAAGCTGTACTGTCTCTTTAAATAAATTTCTAATTACCCATGATACAGTATTTGAGGATGAGGATCTAAGGCTACTTTCACATTGAAAACCTCATTGTTCAATTCAATGAACAATGAATTTTTTCAGACCAGAAAAAATCTGATTTGCTCAGATCAGATCTGTTGTTGGTGTCTGATGTTATTGACGTCTGATCTGATGTTGATGGTTCACATTCAGAATTACAAGTATCCTGTATTTAACTTTAATGAGAACGCACCTGTTCTCCGAAACATTACGCATGCACACAATGACACCTTTTTGCACGATACGTCAACAACAAAAACGTATTTGTGAGACGACTTACGTTATTAAAACCCACAAAGTGGATGCTAGTAGCTAATGTATGCATGGCATTTTGCTCCGGAGGACAAACACTCTCCTCCATTGTTTTTTCCTACGCTACTGGTGTTCTGACCATTTGTGCTAGCTTGTCGTAGCTGTAGCAAGAATTTATGCTACTGATAGCACAGAGAAAACTCGATTTTAGCCATAGCTCTTCACCTAACCCTAACCTTAACTCTAACACTTAAAGCTTAAAGTTAACCCTAAAATCGTATCCTAAAACCTAACACACAACCGCTAAGTAGCGTATCTCGATAGGTAGCACAAATCAGCAGAACACCGAGCTGGCTGATGACGTCACGCTCAGCGCATGAAACAGATACGTATCAGATTTTATGAAAACATACGAAAGTGACTCAAAACCTCACATCTGCGTCACATTAAGGCAAAAAATGTGATTTAAGTCACTTCAGCATGGTAATGTGAACCTGGCCTTAAGCGCACACTAGATGAGTTACTCTCCTGACATTTAACAGCTGTAAGTGAAACACCCTCGTGTACACTGTTGCTAGTTTGACCTCACTCACACACAGTTTGTAGGAATCCCCCTGACTAAGCTGTACTGACGGGAATGGAGAGGCGCATGATTTGCATATGTTTATGAATATAATGGCACTCAGCGTCCTGAAGAACAGTGGATGTTCCTGCTAAGAAAATGACTTGCCTTATAAGGCAACAGGTGTTTAGAAGAAACTTTAAAAATGATTAATATAACATTTTACATCACCGAATAAACAGTGAATCTGTCATAAGAAATCTTTGTTATATTAGGAACTGTTGGGAGAGCGAGCGCATTCAACTCTCTCTCTCTCACTCTCTCTCTCTCTCGCTCACTCTGTCTCTCACTCTCGCTCTCTCGCTCTCTCTGTCTCACTCTCTCTCTCTCTCGCTCACTCTCCCTCTCTCGCGCTCTCTGTCTCTCACTCTCACTCTCTCTCTAGCTCTCTTTCCCTCTCTCCATCTCTCTCTCTCTCTCTCTCTCTCACTCTCTCGCTCACTCTCCCTCTCAATTCAATTCAATTCAATTCAAAGAGCTTTATTAGCATGACCATAAACGTGTACAGTATTGCTAAAGCATTG
>JAQQZU010000003.1:1641862-1658409 GCA_030068025.1 Parauchenoglanis punctatus | reverse complement strand
CATATGCTCCTCCATATGCTCCTCCTTGGGTTTTTATAGCAGTCGCTTAAGAAAACCTGTTATAAAATAATAATCCACACTAACATGTTATGGAAACATATCATAACCAATCAACTACTTCCCACCACGAATTCTCTCTTTAAAACGTAAAATAAAGAATTTACAGTCCGCATGTAGCACTTCCAGGTCTCCCCATTCTGCGGCGCAGTGGAATGATCCGTTTCTATAGAAACACGTGACCGAAACACGACACGTAAGTTAATTTGCTGTTTTCATAGCAACGTGAGGGCATTGGTGGATAAGACACACGTTCACATCAAAACAAACAACTAGTGATGTCGCTATAGCAACCGGCGGCTGGCTTACGTCACTTCAGAGTTCCTACTGGTGGTGTGAATGCAAACAGGAAAAAACCCTTGAGGATGTGTAGTTCTCGGGGAGGGGCTCCTCAGTGCGTAGTTCCTCTCAATGAGTTCCGAGAACTATTTGGTTCAAAAGCTCCTAATCACAACCAGGTCCAAGAGTATGCGAGTGAGGTGGCCTCAGTCCGCTTGCACCTGAAGCCTGGCCTTTATTGTAGATGCAGATGTGAGCTGCTAAACTGAGCCGAAGGACAGAGCTGTGAAACTGAAGAAATGCCAAGTTTTCTGCAGATTTGGACAAACAATAGGAGAAAATGAAAGCTTGAGCTCTACTCATTTATTTAGCATGGGCTCAGTGTTTTCCATTTCTGTGTGCACGTGTTAAAGCTTGAATGAAAGAAAGTGTTTTATGAGGGCATTTTCTCTGACAATGTTCTTTTTATTTGCTTTGGTTCACGTAATAAATTACGTGCAGTGTGAAAACAAACCAAGCAACCAGACCAATAATATCTAATTCAGTTTGATTTGGACCTCAGCAAATGCAGTAAGCGCCAACAAACATCAGAAATTAGGCTCCGATTCGAGTAAACAGTTCAGTTTCATTTGGCAGGTTCATGTACCTCCTCAGAAGTCCAGCAGCCTTACGTTGCTAACTATACTTAAATATTTCAGTGATAAAATATTGCATTTTGCTAAATATATTCCAAGCAGCTTTACACTTACCCTTCTGGTTTAACAGATTACCTCACAGATCTGCCTTTTGCAGCACAATTCCTCCAGTTAGACATTTATGCTGCTTACACTTGGTTTTAAAATGCGTCTTGAGAATTCAGGTCAGAAATGAACAGCCTAGGCACGTCGCCGTTTACACCTGTGCGTGTATATCTGTGTCTCCAAGGTGTCCAGTTGACCACTTTTGTTCAGATTTTGTTAGTGCCTACATCACTTCTGCTAGAAGGTCAAAGGTCCCCTCGCAAAATTATATTAAAACATTAAACCTGCAACATACCTTCATTATTTTCTTGCACTCCAACCAAGTACATCGGTGCTCCTCTCCATTGTTTTCTAGCGTGTCGTGCTGTTACCAAAACAACCACCTCATCCAGCATCAATGACGTATTTTCCTGTTATGTCCGTGTCGGGGACGCATTAGCGTTTACACTACAGACGGTATGTAGTCAAATGCATCCCAGTCCACCTCGGCAAGTGGTTTGCGTGAATGTGTCTTGAATGTCGTTTACACTTGTATTTAGCGCCGTCCAGTTGTGATCAGATCGCTCAAGACACATTTTAATACCAAGTGTAAACGGTGTTATATCTTTGGTCTTTAGTATCCAGATAACATGCTTATATCAGTGAGTTCAACTGACCTTTATATATTTAAGTGCCCATTGTTAATTGTAACAAAATTAAGTATGCAGAGGGATTTTTAAAGCATATATATGGTTAAATATGAAAAAGTTTAACATGTCTTATGGAAAGTGCATCACTGCGAGGCTGAACACAAGCTTCCGTTGGAAGTAACCTGAGTTTTGATGCAGCACGATGCAATAATGCTGTTTCTGTCTATGATGCAAGATGTACAAGGACAGCAATCACTGCGATGCAGACAGCCACACAAACGAAAAGGAATGTTCTGTGTAGTCTCAGAAAAGAAGTCTAATTATTGCAAGAGGTGTGGAGTCATGAATTTCATCACTTCAGACTCAACTCTGTAACAAAAAACAACAAGAAAGACTTGCTCTGGACTCGAGACCCTTCAGCTTGCCAGTACTTAAATAAAGTCTGACAGAGAAGGCTGGAGACCTGCTCCCAAGGACTTTCAGCTTTAAACACAAACAAAACCCAAGCTTTTTAAACAAGAAACCACATCTCTGGGGCCCGGAGACTTGATTTGAGATTTAAGTGTCTACTTAAACATGCTACCTGCAGAAGAGCGACTTGTTCTCCCTTCTGGTTACTGACGCTTGTGTATATTTTAATAATTTAATAATTGCACATATTTAATAATTCAGTAATTTATACTGTGTAATGTACAAAATACAAGACCATGTTTTTTAAGTGCTAAATCAAGAAGAACTGAAGCGTCTTTGGTGGACAAGCCAAGCTGCACAGCTGGATCAAGCCAGTCGTTTGAATTCGGATGTACAGCATTGGAGATTTCAAAATAATCCCAAATCAAATGTCGCTTATAGATCGGTGGCTGTGGTGTTTGCTGATGTCACTGGAATCGTGGCTTCGTCTTACACACCAACATATAGGAAAAAAATAAAAATCATCTGCTAGTTCGGATAAAGGGTAACGCTGAAGGCTGAGATCTTTAATCTAAACTCAATCTCATTAAGCAGGGAAAGGATTCATGATGTGAAGAAGGAATTCATTTCTAATAGCAATTCATTTCTTTTTTATTATCGAGGTGAACTTCAACCTCATGAATATGTGAAAGTCGGACGCGCGACCCGATAGGAAGCGACATAACGAGCTGTGGTGTCATGCTGGCGGTTTAAAGGATGATCGTATTCACATTATACAGTATATTATTCTTACATGTAGCTCACACATGCAAGAATGAAATAAAAATAAAGATTAAAAAAAGGTGGAATAATCTTAAAATGACATTTTCGCTGTTTTCAAAAATGTCCTGACCCTCTGCACTCGCGTCTTATGAACACGCTAGCGCTACATTAATCATCACTACTGATGTCTGTTAGCTTGTACTAGCTTGTTACTCCGCTGTCTGTAATTTCTTATATGCTAGCATGTTTGCAGTTTAACTTTGTTTTGGTTTATTACTACACCACCCTGTGGGGGCGCTACAGTAGGATTTACGCAGTGCTGCTCTTGACGCCGGCGCTGCAAACCACACAGAATTTGGATAACCTCGTGCAGCAGCTCCACCTCATCATCAGTCCGCACAAATGCATCCTCGTGTTTCCGTTAGAGAACTTTTTGCCCAACCGTTACTCCAACCAGGATAGAGCAGATACTGAAGATGGATGGATTAATTCAAATTGAACCATGTTTGTGTTTTGCTTTCTCTCTCTCTTTGTCTGTGTCGAGCTACACATGCTACTCCTGAGATACCGCTGATCCCGACCCCTTTGCTCTACGGACCTGCCTGATCCATCCTGATGCCCTACTTCTGGCTGGAGTTCTCATCACCTCTCTCCTGCTCAGGATGGCTCCAAACAGACAGACTGAAAGATACACTTAGGAACCGTGAAGATGGCTTTGGACTGCAGCTGATGCACAGTCTTGCTATGATGGCTTAGGCCTACAATTGCCATGGTAACTTTAGGACTGCGTTTGCAGTCCTAGTTAGATTGAGAGTCTGGTTCCTCTCAAGGTTTCTCCCTCATGTCTTCTCAGGGAGTTTTTCCTTGCCACCGTCGCCACAGGCTTGCTCATTAGGGATAAATGTATCCACTGACATGTTTTGAGTTTACACATTGCTATAAAGCAGCTTTGTGACAACGTCCATTGTTAAAAATATTTTTTAATTCATCGCTTTCAAAAATATTCCTCTAGATGTAAACAGGATCGGAGTAACTGGAACAGGCTGTTTTATAAAACTAGCTAATGCAAGCTTGCATCGTTTAGATGCCTGAATGGTGCAGGCGCGTACAATATTTAATATCAAAAGAGCAATGTGGGATATGGTAATACAGCTCCTCCATTATGGATGTTAGCTTATCCAGTTCTGACCTTGAAGTGACTGTGACTAGCGTTGTTTAATTTTAATGGATGGCTTATCAGTTTACACAGTCCTCCTGTCACACACAGCTCCGTCGGCGGCGATAAAACTGTCATTCACGGCCACTGCCGCTCTGTCGGTGTGTACACATTACACTTTATCCCAGCATCATTTATTAATCCAGACAAACAAATGTTTAGCTGCTATCTCTGCACAAAACCTCAAACTATTATATATATATATATAAATATAAATATATATATATTCATACATGACAGCTTTGTTTGGGACATTTTTCTTCACCATAATGATTTCCGTGCCGCTCTTTAATGATCACAGTCACAGGGGTGTTTCTTTATATCTGAAGAGAAAAGGAAGCGACTGAAAGGGGACCCTCTGTCTCTAGGGAGCCGCAGGTCCACTGTTCATATGGTCCACAGGAAGCAGAGGAAAGTCCTGACTTAAAACGCACGTTTAAGAAGAAGTGTGGATGAAAAACACTCCAATTATTCCTGCGGCGTCCTGCTGAGCCTCAAGCTGTTGTATGACCTTAAAACCTTTTAAATAATGCAACACTTCACTGCAGTATGAACACAAAAAAGGCAGAAGACATGAATTTTTCCAAATGGTTAAATGTTTGCCAGCTGTGAGTTTGTCCACAGATGGCCATTTTCCCCAAGTGTGCGTCCAGGCAGTACACAAGCCGAGACAACGAGCTTCAGGGCTTGCTAAAGGCCAAGGCACGGTTTAACTTAGTAACTGCGTGTGCATGCCCAGAAGCATTTGACATGCGAGCGTTTCGTACTTTATGTACAACCAGGGGATTAAAATCGGCATTCACTGGATAGCACGTCAGAGCCAAAACATCCCTGTCCATCAGGTTTCCTGTAAAATGTAAAACGTTTATCAGTTCCTACGACGGTAAAAACACACTCACGAGCTCTTTCCACTTTCCGCTGTCGTCGTGATTGTTGTCATGAGCTTAAATCTCAGATTACAAACTATGACCTTATGTTTAAATCGATTCCCTAATTTAGACAGACTTCTTGGTAAGTTTGAAGGCTAGACGAGAGGTTTTTAAGATTCAGACGGCTTCAGTCTAGAATAGTACGCTGGTTTTGTTTAGGCAGTAGTGGACACGCTGTTACATGGTGCTGTTCTTGTGTATTGCACCATGTGGATGTGTAGTGTTCATTTTCGAGGATGTGCACAGACGACACGCCACAGTTTTTCACCCAACTCAGCTCTTTATTTTACTCTGGATACAAAGATCTGTGATTTTCTATGCAGATGTTGTCTCATGCTCGGAAAAAAAAAGTAGCCTGACTATGGTTACTTGCCCTATGTAGTCTTGTAGCATGTGTATTAGTGCCCCTCCACAGATATTAAAGGCCACTATGTAGGATTTAGAAGGTCTATTCGCAGAACTGGAATATAATATTCATAAGAATGTTTAGTGTATAATTATCTGTAACTACGAATCGTTGTGTTTTCGTAAGCTTAGAACGATCCCTTTATATCTACACAGGGAGCGGCTCCGCCTCTACAGAGCCGCCATGTCGCGCCGCTACAGTAGCCCAGAACGGACAAACCTCTAGAGAGCGCCTTCTGCGTTTCGTGTTGTTACAAGTCACAGAATGAATCCGGAAGGAAGCACCGGAAGGCCGACGAAGAAGAAGAAAAGAAGACGAGGAAGAAGAAGGAAGAGGAATCAGTGTTTGCTGGAGCTGGAGAACAAGTTTGAGAAGCCAAATTGTGAAAAATAGAGCATCGTACTTATTATTTGGCACAGAAAAAGCAAGGAGTGTGAATGTAAGTACTTGGAAGTACGCTACGCTACCTGGAAAGCGAGGGGTAAGAGAGGGGCACTCGAGAGGCTGATTCCTACACAGTGGACCTTTAAAGACTTCCTGAATGAAAAATGAAAAGCTTCTTGTATACTTTGTGATTATTGTTTTATTGTGCTTTCAAATTATTGCCAGAACTTTGGTTCATCCGCAAACTGAAATAATCTCCAGCGCCGCCTCGATCACACGGCCAGGTGATCACGTGACCGTGTGACGCAGGACAAAAATACAACCTGATAGAAACGCTCTCCTCCTGTGGTCCTTTTTTTTGCGGTCCGGATGTGAGTTTTATCACTGAAGAGATGTGCAAAGAAATTTTTACAGACGTCCCTCTGATAAACTAATCCAATCCGAACAGGGCTTTAGTGTGAGCAAAAATAACTAAATGCCCCCACACCATCTTTTCCCTTTGATTTGTAAGCTGCCTGTATCCTTAATTCACTATATTTCACTATTATTAGTTTTAGGGCTGGATAATATGATTTTGATTAAATAAAGCTATCATAGCAGGCTATAAAAGTACAGCCTTATGTCACCAGTCAGCATGGATATGGTACTCATAGTGCAGAGGTCAAGGTAAGCCGGTCAAAGCCATTCCCAACACACACACACACACACACACACGCGCACACACACTCAGACTCCCGCAGGCAGACAATTCAATCAAGCGAACCCAGAGGAAGGTATTCCCGGCTGGACTGAGGCAGCTCGGCTGAACAGGAGAAAGCTCCGGAGCTTTCACACATCTGCTTCTTGTGCTGAATGATAATTAACTTGTCTTAAGTGAATAAGTGACAATGCAGGAAACAGGAAGTACATGCAGAACTTCCGTCAAAGGGATGATTGTGCATTTTAATCGCTCTTTCTTTCCTCCCTCGGAGTAGCAAAAGATCTGCTCGCTTTCTTCTTCACAGACGTTAACATTCTCATAAAATCCACATCTTTTACATTATAAATGGATCCTTGTTCTCGTTCTGACGTTGTGCGTTGTGTTTACACAATCACCAAGACGGAAGACACGGACAGGACGACGGGGAATTAAACAGGATGAGACAGTTGTACAGATATGAAACTACAGCTAGAGAAAACAATAACCGTCTCTCCGAAAAGGATTCAAATTAGATTGATCACATTTATCACTGGAGATAAACAGCTCACACACAAACCGGCTCAATCTGCAGCTGCACAAGGAAAACATCGACCCTGAACACGCTCGTTAATGAACACGTGCGCTTCAAGATTTATTTCAGAATACTTGAATTTCTTTCATCGACATGTCAGTCGATTTTTCACTTTAAGGGCTTCCTACATTACCCACAATGCCCTTCGACGACCTTACTGATCGTTTTGTAGGGGGATTTATCTGTACCTAAAGAGAGCGATGCGGCGGCGCTTTAGTCCTTTAATCTGTTCAGCTCTCTCACCTCGTCATCTGTACGCTCTGATCAAGCAGATCGGCTTCCAAAGCTTCAACTTTCATGCTGACACTGATATTAATGTCATCGCTCTCGTCACCTCGTGGATCGCTAATTAGATTAGATTGCTTTCTGAGACTTTGAGTCCAGCATTTGCATGAGCTACTCCTACGCTGGACTTCTCATTAATGTGACACTGAAAAATGAAACGTGAGACAGAAGCTTTGTTTTTTAAGGAGAGAACATCGAACCCTGAGTGTTATCGCTTACCCTCGAGCTCGCTGAATTACTTTTTACTCCATTGCACCTGCGCTAGCTGTAGTAAGCAGTGACACACACCTGTCACACGGAAAACTCAGCAACGCAGTAAATTAGCATGAAAATCACGTCAGCAGTACTTACCGTGTGTTTCAGGGTGGAGTTTTGCTTTAAGAGTTTTGCTTTAACTCGAGAATGATAGAATAAATTGGAGATCACGGGGTTCATGATATCGGGAGGCTGCACATTCACAGTTCCAGTTCTGAGGCAGATAGGGGTATGGGCTATGAAGGAGAGATTGAAATCGTGTGCAGCTGGCTCAAGTCCAAAGCCATCTACTGAGGCCATGCACTCCAGAAAATTGGCAAGACAGCGAAAAATTCTGTGAGATGAGTCACATAGCATGGAGGAACCCACACACACACACACACACACATGCATAGGGAATGATGGAACAAGCACGTAAGGTGCATGAAATACAGAAATAGTGTATTTTACACGTCACTGCTCCACCTGCTCTTTAATATCCTCAAACTCACATTTTAATCTAAATCCATGAGGCACTACAAGTCACAGGATTTAAAACCATCCATGCTTGAGCGCGTCGCGTTTTCATCGCCAGCATGAACGTTCCAAAGAGAGAACTCAATTTCAGCAGTAACAGAGAAGTTAAAATGCACAGCGACCTGGCAGGGAGTGTGTTTGCGATTAATGGGAATGAGATAAAATGAGACGCCGAGGAAGTGTTCACACCTGGCATTTACATCTGATCTGATCTTAAGTGGACAGCGCTAAGCACAGGTTTGAACCGGGTCCAGTGTGTCTCAGAGGTCACTGAGGGCACACATGGATATATAACATTTGTAGTGTGAACGCAAAATGCGCCCTTGACGGGAACGAAGGACAAACTAATCGACCGCGTCGTTGCCAGATATGAAATCACGGACCCCCAAGTGGCGCAACAGAAAATCCGTGGCCGGGAGCCTGAGAGAGCAGACGTGGGCCGTGCTGTCGGGGAGGGAGCGGTGTCAGACTCTCTCATCCCAATCAATCAATCACAAGTGACGTCTGTGAGCTCATGATGTTGCCTGAGCAGCAGTTCAATAAGATGTGCCTGGCTGGCTTGGGGGAAGCACATGATAGCCTTCGCTTTCGCTGGTTGGTAGTCGTCCTGTGATAGGAGAGAACTGTCTGGTATGCGGGAACTGGCCATGACGAAAGTAGAGAGAAAATCCAGTAAAATATCTACAACTTTTATTTGAGATCCGGTTTGCGCTATGGCAAGAGAGCCACAGGGACCTTTATTTTGAAATCCAGTTGGAGCCACAGTGAGACAGCCATCAGAGTCTGCCTTTGTCGGTAACTCGCCCCGACACGCGTCCAACTCGCGCAAGACTTGCACTTGGGAAATAGAGAGGAGGACTCGATCTAAATATAAAATCATTGGTCAAAAAATTACAGATGCAAAGACGCATCCGAAGTTGATCCGAAATTGTTTTTAATCGGGGCAATCGCATCGTTAACTTTCAAATCAGTGCGCTGATGATTTAATCTTCCCATCCATAATAACTACTGACGTAGTCCTAAGAGAGCTTTCACACCTATTAGCCTGTTTACCGAGTCTGAAGCAGAGTGAATCGACACATTTTGCTTGGCTTGCTATTTGGTTGGTTTCACAATGCAAAAAATTGAAACAAAAAAAGTTGTAAAAAAAAGGTCGGGAGAAAACACAGTGGTGAAACTCTCTAAAGAGGTGCACAAAACTTTACTGCAAGAACCTATTAATCACAAAACTGATCTGAGCGCAAAGAACACTGAGCGGGCGATAAATAAATGATTAGATAATTACATAAATAATGAATATAAAACATTTTCTGTCGCATCCTAAGCTTACTTTCATTCTTTTTCTTCCTAGACACTTCAGCTCTATCCTTTGGCTCGGTTTAGCAGCTCACACCTACAAAACAATGCTACAACCCGAAACACATGGCATGTTCGAGTCACTTCCTGCAAGTGAGTCGATTCAGACGTGAATCAGTTTCATGGCTGTGAAAGAGACCAATCGTTCTACTGGGGTGAGTCCAGTGGAAAACTCGCACTAAACAAAATAAAGATTAATGTAGAAAAATGATACTTTTGCGACACCTATCCGTAATAAACACGGCACAACACAAAAGCTTTCATTTGACTCACACTTCAAAATAAATCCCCAGAACCTTGATTAATGCCATAACCAGTAAGATTCATCTTAAATCCTCCAAAAGTTTTTTTTATTTTTTACTTTTCACTGCATGGAGTTTTTAACAAAAAATGACCATAAGGAACCTTACAAATGATATAAACACAAAGCTTTTTAAGGAACCAAAAATTGGTTCTCCTTCTAAAGAACGACCCAAAGTGTCTGGTCACGTGCAGGATGTGTGGGTCGCATCTGACCTGACAATGAGTCTCAGCGCAGTACATCTTGAGTTTCAGCTTAATGTAAGTGTAAATAAATCTGCGTTCGATTATTCAGAAATGCAGATAATGCTGTATCAGATGTGTAGTGCTATGTGAGATAAGACGTGCCTTGCCTTGAATTAATTTTCAGCCATTTTTTCCTGTAAGAGCGTGATTTATCTGGGGGATAACCCGGCTCGGTGTGCATTATGCCACAGTGCAGCAGTGTCATGTGTTAATCAGAGGATTATAAACAACCCCTGCATGATTCATTCACAGAGGTATTATACATCTCGTGTATTAGGAAGGAAAGGGTGTTTAAGAGCGTTAAGGTGTTTAGGATGTGTAAATAAACACAGACCTGTTTCAGAAACTGTGGATGAGAGCACGCCACCGCTCACGTGCACGCTAACAGGAAAATGCGTGGAGTCGACACGCAAAGTCACGTATCTGTCCTGCAACACACTCTAAACTAGAGGAAAAGAGTGAGTGACACTGGTGCTTTAGGAGAAAGCTGACAGGAGAGATACGAGAAAATGAGTCCGTAGTGTGAGGAGCAGCGAGTTTGCGTAATAGATAGAAAGAATAAACATACATTTTAAGTGAGATATTAAAAATTTAGTTTAAAAAATAAAAGTAGTCAGGAAATTATTTTTTTAAATATTTTTTTTCCTTTAAATAGGAGTCAGGTTATGGTTAAGAAAAGAATTTTGAATCGAAAAGATTAAATCCGTAAATAAATCAATTCTGAGCTCAAACCCAACACCTTTGGTATCTCAGTTTCCCCAGGCTAAATGTCTGACCCAAATAATATCAGATCCCCCATCAGATGTAAACTTTTGGCGCAGGCTTCGAGTCTGTGAGGTTTGCTGGCTAGTAGAGACGTTTAGAAACCTTCCTGTAACATTTACCGTTAACACAACGCGAATAAGTCCATTCTGTGAAAGTGCAGGAAGCATGTCTGCAGTGTGCACAGTCCAGCCTCAGCTTCCCTGAGCACACCGAGCCGTGCGCGCGCCGCCGATGCAGACCGTGCACAGTTCCCGTCACGCTCGCATCAAATGCCATCAAAACTTCTCTCTCGGCGCGTGACAGGAGAGGAGATATCCGCGCTGTTCGGAATCAGCAGAGTTTCCCCATCAACTTGCTTTTTATTCCGGGTGGCATCGCGACGCACGCGCCTGCCGTTGTTTAAGCGTGATGGCCGGTGTGTGCACGCGCGTAACGTAACGCACACTTACCCGCGGTCCTGCGCGCGCGACTCTGGCGTTCCACTGACCCAAGATACCGGCGGCGAACCTGCTACACGTCCATGGCTCCGGTCAGCTGGGCGAAACTTTCCGTTCGCGGCGTCACACCGAGAGCTCTCCAGCCCCACACACACACACACACACACACACACACACGCAGGAAAGAACAGAACACAGTGCGTGAGCTGGAGATACCGGAGTCCCGCAGGCACAGAGAGAGAGAGAGAGAGAGAGAGAGAGGGAGAGAGGGTCAGTCCAGATCTCGCGCTGCAGAATCAGGAGCGCGAGATGAAAACGCGTCTGGGAGCCTGAAGCCCCGCGTGCAATAATAATCACGCACTGATGCTCACTCACGCACCGCAGAGACCTGACACGCAACTCCGGTGAGCTGAATAATCATCACACGCAAAGAGTAGCCATGATTATACACTCTGGAGAATATGTTTACCTTCAACAACTAACACAAAACCATAATAAACAAACACAGACAGACAGACAGGAAGATAGATAGATAGATAGATGGATTTTCAGTGAGGTGTGCAAAACATTGGCATATTATTTATTTATTTATTTATTTGCTTTTGTTTGTGTTTTTGTTTGTTTTGTTCACTCAACGTTTTAATCACGTGTTTTTCGGAGGCAGGCCGCCAAGGAGGCTGATCATTGTTAATACAAACTACTAATGCACCTCAGCCCAAACTCCATACTTTTCTATTCAAATAATCACCACATAAAGATTTTTCACTACTTTTCACTATCTACTTTACCTTGAAGTTAAAAACACGGGCATTAAAATATCAAACAAATAACAAACAAACCATAAAATGCAAGAAGAATGAGAAGAAATCTGCCATACCGAAATTATTCATTTATTTATGTTTGTTTACTTTTTATTTATTATATTTTTGCTTATTCCATATTTCTTAATTAAAAATCCTCTCGGTTGTAACTGACGGAAAGCCTCTCATCACTACAGTGGAGGAAACCAAGAATATTTCAACAACAACAACAGCAACAAAACGAGACAGATGTTTGCTGACCAGCACAAATGTGGATATTTATACAAAAAAGAACCTGGATGCACAACTCCAGAATCATTGACAATAAGCAAAGATCATTTGAATGACCAACTGAAAAAACTACCTACCTTACCTTTAGCAAAAAAGGCCATGGAGCCTTAATAAAAGTATTAGCACCCCAAAGAATACTGTAAATTTGCAACCTTATTCATTTATTAATTCATCTTCAGTAAGCGGTTTATCCTGGTCAGGGGCGTGGTGGATCCACGGGGCACGGGGTCGGGATACACGCCCATCCATTTTGCCCATCCATCCGGTTCGCACACGTTCATTTAGAGACGATTCACCTACTGGCATGTGTTTACGAGGTAGGAAGAAATCAGAGAACCCACAGAACCAAGAGGAAACCCAGACTGTAACCCAAGTCAGGATGGAAGCTGAATCTCTGCAACACTAAAGCTGTCCAAATGCCGTTTCACAACACAAAAGCGGCATATCAAGTCAAATCGAGTTTTATCAAGTAGGAAACAACAGGAAATCTCTTTTCCTTTGACCGTGTGTGTACGTACCACCACATTGCTGTGATGTCAGGCGTGTTAATGTCTGAGAACTTGGATTAGTGGATGTTGCCCGAGTTCCCACCTTGGATTTCCAGGTGAAACGATCATTATTTTTTCACTTTGCCATGTAAGAGTTGGTGTTTTTCCGAATACAATGGATTGCAGTGTCTGTCCCTGGCCATTCTCTGCTTTGTGTTCTAGACTTCCATCTGACTGACCATCATTTCCAGTTTCCCCATCGGCTCTTACTAACTGGAAAATGAAGAGACGTCTATGTAGTGACCAGTAATTCTATTTATTATTAGCAACTACACAGCCTTTTACTGAACTCTCTGTTTAGCTGAAAATGATAAAGCTCTGATCTGCAGAGCTGCTGATATGGAAAATACCTCAACACATTCTGACCAATCAGATTCAATAATTCAGTAGTGCTGTGGTCGAATCTATAAATTATAATCCAGTGTTCAGCATTTAAATGGATTACATGCTTCTGAGTAAAGAGCTTATGTGAAACACTCTGTGTACACAAGCACTTATCCACAATGACCTAAAACTCTCGCTTATTCCCTTCATAACACTGCATTTACAGGTTAGATCTGATCTCGTCTGGCTGCTACTTCTTGCATGGAGAGAAGAACAGCTTCTGGTAGAACGGCCACCATGTTGAGCGATACATACTACTCACATGATAATAAAAATGAACATATACGTCCTGTCCTGATAGTGTGTCTTATCACACTGCCAAATATGCTACAAATTGTATATTATCACAAGGTAGACTTTTAAAAATTGGTATGGTTTGTCAATAAACACAGCTACTGACAATCAACACAGACCAGCGATTTTACTATGACCCCCAACGACTTGAGTAGCGAGAAAAACACAGATTCCGTGTCAAACTCGGGAAATCGGCAACAGAGACCCTTGAAATGCTTCTTCAGCACAACCCTCGAAAATGTCCAAGAAATTGCTCCGTTGCTGATTTCCGAAGTATGACAAAGTACTTGATGTTTGCTCTTTGGGTGAAATCGTAAATGTACAATGAAAAACGTGAGTAACACAGGACCTGATATTGGAAGCACAACATTACATGGCGTACCCACTCACGAAAGTTACTGCTCGCTCCTGCTGCACGTGTACGAGCATACCACGCGCCTGTTTGTTTTTTTTTTGTTTTTTTTTGATCGCACCTTGTAATGCTCAGATTCAAACATTGTTCAGGTACTGAACAGTCTAATATCAGTACATTCCAGATTAAGATATAGCTAAGCCACAGTTTACATACTTGCCTTGCTCATTTAAGTAGCTCACAGGCGCACAGCACCAATAAATTAATCATATAATCGAACCAATCAGGGCATGTGCCTGCTGCAATGCAAACTGTCACTTTATAGTATTGACATATGTTTTATAGTTAGTTCTCTTATCCGGAGGAGGAGTTGCGGATGACAGTGAACAGTGTAGCTGTGGTTTGTGTACGGAGCAGCTTCCATGCACACTACTGTCTTTTCTGAATTTGTCACACACACAGAGAGGTTGTCAAAAACGTTTGCGCTCTCCATTCCAATCCTTCATGTTTTAAGTGATAACGGCCAGTGGTTTTCAGGTTAGTCAGATTCTTGGAATTGCCTGACGCATCTTGAAATGCACGTCATCCTGGCGAACTGCAGTACAGACGTTTGCGTGAATGACTTGTGTATTGAGGGACGAAGTGATCGCGAGTCATCGTTCTTCTGCCACTGTCTCAGTTTGGAAGTGTGTAGAAGCAAGAGGCTGAGAGAACAATTTGCACAATGCAATTCATATACAAATTAGGTTTAATTATTGTCATATCCTTATTTACACAGTATAAAAGGTGAGCGAATCTGCCATCTACTCAGCACCATCTCTGAGCATGTAGCATTAGGGTTAGAGTTTGGGGCAGGGTTAGTGCTCGTACCTTTTCTTATTATTTAATTTATGCAAAATGTGAATGAAAAACAACCAAATTATGTTCGCTCAGGAGAACTCGCTCCACCTCCGTCAAAAACCTTAAACGTTAAACTGTAGAAATCTACCCTGTGTATGAAAAAGAAAAGAAATGGAGTTCATTCCAGGTTTGGAGTGAGGTGACCCTGGAGTAGAGAATGCGAGTTAGAGCTGTGATTGCACTTTGACAAGTTCAGCATGTTCACTGCCCTTCAAAACGCACTTGCTGCTCTCTCCACCAGGGCCAGAGGCTTGAGCTTATTGAAATTCTCTGGATGTGATGTGAGAAGGTGTGAGAAGGCACATTTGCAGTTACAGGAAGAGATGCCATCTTCCAACCGCTTATCGTAAGGCGACGGGCTGAAGAAGACTCAGCCGAGAAAAGCCGTTTGAGCCGTCAGTTCTCATCCAAACGAATATTGTGAGGGGATCTACAATGGCGAAGTAAGAAGCTGGAGTTCGAGGTTATGCTGCGCTGATTTGACAGCTGGGTAGTGGGAGAATGTGAGATGGCTAACTTCTCACTGCAGATGCCTGGCTGAATTCTCCATGTCAGCACACTCATCAGATCAATTTGACAAGAACCGTAGCAAACACACAAGACAGAACAGCACTGAAAAGCGGCCTTACCTTGATGTGCATTGGATATTAATGTGCCTGTTGTAATACGTTATCATTTCTATAACAACGGCTTGTTCTCAGGGACTCCTCAGGTACGCCAGATGCTCCACATAAACAGAAAAAAACATGTTTCATTATTGATAGGGTGAAGTTTTCTGTAATGAGACATTTATTTAAGATTTATGGAAGGAGTCTCCGGGGTCAGTGCTAAAGACAAGGTTGTAATTTTGAGCTTTGCAACGCTTTTCTCTGCAATATGACAAGCTGCATTGTTCATCGTATTAACTTTGAGAGTGAGAAAAGAGAGACTGGTGAGGGAATGACTGTTTATAGCTGCTATAATGTAAGCGAGAACAGGAACTAACTTGTTTCAGAGACGTTCCTCAACGTTAAACATAACTGTAGACGGTTGGAAATGGCAACGGTGAGAAATTAAACACTCCTGGACATGTCGTTATGGGAAAATAATCCACCCTGACGGGTCCATGTTGTCAAACGGACAGACAGTGCAGGAGTTTTGGTTTTATTAAACCCAACGGAGCAGTCAAACCAAAAAAATCTCAGAAAGGAATTAAAAATATTTAACATTTTTTTTTTACAATCTCTTCAGCTTGCTAATGACTCCAGGCAACAAGAGAATGTAGACCAGATGGGTGTAGCTGAGAAGATTTTGATCAGTATGTAAGACCTCCTCCATCTGGGCTTTCAAGATGCCTTGAGAAATGAATCACATGTTTGGATTTTGTTTTCTTGCTTTCTTACTGATTTACACTGTAAATGAAATCTGCAAACATCTGTAGTTTCCTAGCTGGGGAGCACAAAGCGCTGATGTATAAATCCCACAATATCCTGTCTGAGTAGTGTCTTATCTGAGGATGAAAACTGACTGGGGAGTCTGAGTGGTCTGGAACATTATATATAATTATGCATTAAACCTGAACCTAGTATTAAGTGTATTAGATGTAATTGAACTATACAGTGTGACCCAAATGAGGATGGGATCCCTTTTGAGTCTGGTTCCTTTCAAGGTTTCTTTATTTTGCCATCTCAGGGAGTTTTTCCTGCCGCCGTCGCCACAGGCTGCTCATTAGGGATATATATAGATAAATGTATA
>JAQQZU010000003.1:1604132-1614359 GCA_030068025.1 Parauchenoglanis punctatus | reverse complement strand
GCACCCTGGGTGACCCGGGGATCGAACCCAGGACCTTCTTGCTGTGAGGCGACAGTGCTAACCACTGCACCACCGTGGTATGAACAATTTAAATCAAAATCTTACTAGCTTAAAAAAATGTCAATGACTATTCTTTTATTATTTTGAGTGGAAGGTTTTTCTTGGTACCTTTATTTGTCTGAAATTCAGCTAATGTTTTCTTTAGATTCCCACGAAATGCAGTTCCACTGAGTGATTGAATGCCTAACCAATGGCTAAAAATGTCTAAGAAAAATAGTCACAATTGCTATTTAATAATGCTAATATTAGCTAGTCAGTAAAATCTACATCATTCCTTCATATTCAGTTCATCTTCACGGTGGATCTATATCGTGAATATATTTTACAATTATTTATGGTTAACCAATAACATTACAACTAAGCAATCACATGGACTATTTTTGCAAAACTGATCATTTGGCTGTTACGTTCTGTAGCCAAATAAATATAAAATATAGTTTTCCATATGGAATGTAAAAAAGAAAAAAGCTTAGCAACTTCAATGTCCTGACACCATCATTTGGTGAGAAAGTTGCAGTACAGTTTGCACCCAGGGGCTTCTTGCACCATTTCTGCTCTTAAACGACAGTTTAAATATTTCAGCATTGGCACTTTAAAGCCTATGCTGTGCTACTTGTACAATATAAGCTGGAACAGAAGTGCTTGATTAGTAACACAGTTTTCCATAAGTCGTAATACCCCCTGACTTATGACCCGAATCTTGTGTATAGTATATAATACAAGTAAGTATTAATTACAACATTACAAGTCTACTTTGAAACCATCCTGAGAAGTCTTACAGTGACTGTATGTTAGTGCTACAGCTCTTGGTAATGAAAGTTCCTTCATTGTGTTTGGGGCAAATGTAATTAATGAGAAAAGTGCTGATGTTCCCCTCCACTAAACCGGCGCACAGCAGTGGGGCTCGGCCTTTAGACTCAGTGCTGATAATCAAATGACGTTAATTACAATGGAAATGGTTGACTTAGCCTGGTTTCCAAAAACTCAACATGTGCTCGCTCTGGAACACATGGTGATTAATTTTGGCTTTCTGTATTCTTGTTTTCAACAAAGAATTTGTGTTTTTGCCGGGCTTCCAGTGATTTTGGAATGGCCTGAACCTGTTAGAATTAATCCTAATCAATCCATTCATACAACTCCATCATATGAAAAGATATGAAGGTTAAATCCAACCTGCCTCAAAGTTACAGATGGGAGAAAACCAGGTAAAATTATCCGGGGCTCAGACTAGGTAGAATTCCAGTGGGGTCTTAGATGACTGACATTGGAAACAGGCATACTTTAGGCCCTATAAAGACATTATCCCTTGAGTTGCATCAGCATTTGTTTTCTAATTTATCCTCATGCTGTAACACTCTGACATTTCCCCAATATTTAACACAATTATTTGATCTATGTTGTAATGGTGAACATTTCCACAGCCGGAAGTCCATTCATTTGCCATTGATATTTTATGCTACCTCTGAAATGTGATCCACCATACCAAAGTGCTTTTTATTTTAAAATCAATATGTTTATTGGGAAGTAAAGCCCAGTAAGTAGAACCTCAAGCAAACGAACCACTCCACTAAGCAAGTTGCATGTTGTGCAATGACATAAGCAACGGAGTAACACAGAGAATGTAGTTTTTTCAAACAAGTACATGAAGCACAAAATTAATCGACCAACAATGGTTGCATTACATAGAATATTAAATGGCTCATTGTTTTTTTTTCCCAAGAAACACCAATTATTAGGATTTTTCTTTCAGATTAAACCATATTTTCTCAGAAGGAAAAACAGTATTAACCTTCCTTCATTTTCACTGAAAGGGATGCAGATTTCCACACACATATTTGGCAGAAAGCGGTGCTATCTTAATAAGTCTCACATGCTGAAGCGTAAGCAAGATTCTATAAATATACCTCTTCGAAAATCAGGATGCAGGTGTAATTCCTGTAGTCCAGTAGTTTACACATAGAACCAAGAATCAATATCACCGACGAGGATTTAAACAGTTGATGAAATGTTTTGTTTCCAGCATCGTTTTGTCTTTGTTTATCCTATCTGCCATGGTAAGCCACGTCCTCCTGGACATTGTCATGTCAGCACTCATAACAAATCAGATGAATCTGACTGCACGCAGCTCGACAGCTTTGCTCTGGTATAAGATCTTAATTCCATTTGTGCATTAATTCTTGAGGTTGCATTTGGGAAATGCATTTAATTAAAGTAATATAAATGCAAATGATCGTGCGTTTGCTACTCATTAGTTCGTGCTCTGTCTTTGGGAAACTCCAGAGGGAAAAACACCGAATTCTCTTTTCCTCATGAACATATTTTCACATCAGCTAGAACATCTTTAAATTCTAACCCGGTCCCATAAGGGATCTCATTCCTTCTCTTAACCAACATGCCGGTTTTTAGTTAAGAAACCCTGCCAACATTCCTCTTGGTTTATAATTAATGGCATAAATCACCAGAGAGGTGTTAGAGGGCCATCTGGGTTATGGCACCAAGTTGTTAGAAATTCAGCAAAGACGGGATTGATCTTTGGCTTCTCGGTGTTTATTTGCAATGTTTATTTGGAATGTCTTCAGATCAGCTTTTCCACCAGCATGCAGTATAACCTCAGAGTCTACACTAGGATAGGGAGTGTCAGCACCTCTGACCTTAGACTTTAGAGAGATGGGTCGCGTTAAGCAAACATGACTGACCATAAAACTTTAGCAAATGATCCTAGAGTCAGAGGCAATGGAAAATATTGCTTCTAGCCATGCCAGTTTGTTGGTACACATCATACTTGAAATGGTCTGTTTGTTGTTCACACAGGACAGTTTGGAATTGCAGCCGTAAGTGACTTTGCCATGACCTTGCTCGGCAGTGACCTGGTTGCATTCTTTCAGCCGCTTCAATCAAGCCAGAATCCACAAGATTAGTTTGTGCCACCGAGCTTTAGAGATTGGCCCTTTTATTTGCGATGTCCTCACTTTCCTCTCTGTGGACAGATTTTGTGGAAGGAGAAAAATGTGTAAACAGTACTCCAGTCAGCAGCAGGCCACTCCTTTTAGTTCCGAATGAGTAAGGATATTGATTGCATAATACTGCCTGGTCCACTCCACTGCCCTCCACTGTTGTCTTTTATCACACAGTGTGTAAAGAGCAAAGTCATTTACTGTTTACTGTGCCACGGAGACAAACACCAATCCTTTAAGCTGGGCTGGTGGTGTTACGGTGAAAATTAAAAAAAAAAAAAAAAAAAAAAAAAAAAGCATAGAATGCACTCGGAAAACGCAGACCTTCATGAAGGACAACAGAAGACTCTTCTTTGATATACAAATCTGCAAACGCAACCACTTTAAATGGATATATTTAGAATGAAGACGTCATATTTCTACATTGGCTATGTTTTGTCACTTCTTGACTTTACTGCCATCTAACTGGATTTTAAGATATACGGCATTGTTGAGAGCAGACGTCCAGCAAGGCCAAATGCCATATCTCGCGGCAGCGAAATTGAAACTAAATTCCTGGAGCCGCCCTGTGACCTGGAGCTTCTCCAAAATTTAATGGGTTCTTCCTTGGCACTCTGCCACCTAGTTTCACGGAAATAGGTTTGATTTTTTTTTTTTGCACAAGCCTGCTTACAGACAGACAAATAAACCGAACCAAAAACACATCCTCCTTGGTGGCGGTAATGATCACTTCTTAAGAAACAAAGGACTGTCGTTGTGAGCCAGGAGCCTTTACTGCAAATCATGGTTTTCAAAACTGCAAAGTACAACTTACCCTCCACCATATTTAAGAGTGTGCGTCCTCTGTATTCAGTCCCTTTTTATACCAAACATGTCAACAATGTATACATCTGATCAAATCTCACAATTAATGTGGGTTTCTTTTAGGATGGAGTTCAAGAATCAACTCTTAAAGTATGTTGTTGTTGTTTTTATTATGGGTTAAAATCTATCTGG
This sequence comes from Parauchenoglanis punctatus, assembly GCA_030068025.1. Lineage (NCBI taxonomy): Eukaryota > Metazoa > Chordata > Actinopteri > Siluriformes > Auchenoglanididae > Parauchenoglanis > Parauchenoglanis punctatus. The sequence goes on along the minus strand of JAQQZU010000003.1, from coordinate 1,610,349 downwards.
TGTTCCTCATAGTGATGCACGATGCACGAGTTCCATTTGTACATTTTGGAAAGAGTTTCTAAAAACTCAAAGTATTCATGTTTTTTTTTTTAAATGTATTATTTAAAAACTGTACAGCATGCTCACCTTTTTTTTTTTTTTTTTTTTTTTGGCTTTTCTAGCGTAGTTTCACTAAAGCCACCAAGCTTTAGTGAAGTGTTTCAGTTTCCTACTAGTGATATGAAAGATTTAACTATAATTAAAAGCCTGTCAAACACACACACACACACACACACACACACACACACACATATATATATTTTTTTATTTACTCTTCCATATTTTATATAATTCAACAGTTTAAACAGAGACTTTCATCTCCATTACTTCTGAATACAAATATTGGATGCACTTTGAAATTACAGCCATTACTATAAAGACATTTACAGATCAATAATGTACAGTCTTCGAAATACTTAATTCTGTTGAATGAAACATTTACAGCTCAGAAGAGCAATTTTATACTCTACAGTCAAATACTTTGTAAACACATAAAAGTGAACCCTCATTAGCAACCCTTTGGGTCTCGGATTAGCCAATTACAACAACACATTAAGAGATTTAGGCTCAGTTTCCATGTTTCTCTACTTCTTCCTCAATCATCGAGCACACATCTGTGGGATTTAATCAAGCGATCCGACTCAGTACTCATGTCAACCGCTGAACAAAACAGAAGGAGAGCAGGAGAATGGGAATAGAGAGTCTTTAGAGGCTGAATGAATTGAAGCGAGTGTGAGACTAGCAGCTCTTTGAAGACGTCCACTCTAATCCCAGCCTCTCCTCCATAGCTTTGATTCCCTGCTGCCTAAAGCCATCTCCTGCTCGAGCCCAGACACAAGGTCAGCCCACATCGCATGCAGTGATGAGTCCAGGGCTGTTAGCAGGAATATAAAGAGCTTGTTTTCTCCACCATTCTTTCCTCAAAGGCTTCAGTAATCCACTCTGGTGATAGAATAGAAATCTGGGTGTTACTGGGAAACTGAAGCAAAGGAATTGAAAAACGATGGAACAATTATTGTGTTCTTTATGTGATGCTTAGTGGCGGATTTGTTCGTGCTTGCGTCAATGGAAAAATGACATTATGTTCTATGCCTTTAATACGGATATGTCTGGAAATGTCGAATTCGCATTAAAAAGCTCTACTGAAGCGGAAAAACAATAGCATCCATAGATTATCGAGAATGCACTGATGGTGTACATGACCTGCGCTTCATGGTGGCTGTGTATATAGCAAACACCATGCACTTTGAATATGGCGCATTTACACTCGCTATATACCATCCCTGCTCATTCATGCAATCAGCCAATCATGTGGCAGCAGCTCGATACATAAAATCCTGCAGATACAAGGAGAAGAGCTTCGGTTAATGTTCTCATCAAACATCAGAACTGGGGAAAAGTGTGATCTCTGTGACTGACCATGGCACGGTTCCTGGTGCCAGATGCGCTGATTTCAGAAACTGCTGATTTTCGTACACAACCGTCTCTAGAGTTTACCATGAATGATGCAATTAAAAGAAATAAAAAAATAACACCTAGTCAGTGGCAGTTCTGTGGGCAGAACGCCTTGTTGAAGAGAGAGATCAGAGAACAATCGCCAAACTGGTCCGAGCTGACGGAAAGGGTACAGTAAGTCTTTACAACCATGCTGAGCAAATAACCCTCAAGGCAGCGACAGCAGAAGACTACATGCATCGGATTCCACTCGTCAGCCGAGAACAGGAATCTGAGGCTACCATGAGCACGGGATCATACAAACTGCCCAGATGAACACTGGAAAAATTACCACCTGGCCTTTTTCCAGTCGTCAAACAGGTGTTCATATTAAAGTGGCCATTGAGTGTATATATATATTTTAATGTATATGCTTTGTTTTGTACATGCAGTAGTGTTTCCGTACACAAGAGAACATTTCATAGATTTCCCCACAGGCTTTCAAGTATTTCATGTGGTTTTAGTTTTTTTTAGTGCTAGCACAGAGCACAGAGGTTTGTCTGCAGACAGCGTCACCTGATTTAGGATCAGGTTTAAGCCGGCCATTAAAAGAGCAGAAAATAAGAACCGCGGTCATGCGTTTTGTTTTTTTTTGCTTGTGTATGTCAGAGTCACATTCCTCACTTATATGTTATATTCCCACAACAGACTGGAACATTAAAGCAGTAGATCAGTTCTGACAGTCCCTTCCACACTCAGTCTATTACACGGACACCCCAAACCTTCTCCTTTACTGGGCACTGAGCTGAGCTGCAGGAGATGTGTTCATACGCATCCTGAAGATAGGAAATAACGAAAGTTTAGGAGAAAGGCCAAGTCTGAAACTCCAATTCCAAAAACCTGTTCGTTTTTGGCTCTTTGTCCATTTCATCCCTTCCCCACCACCACCCAGCGTCCAGCCCAAGACTCCTCAGTCTGAACGTGTCTGTCTTGAGCGAGTTGAAACAGAACTCCAGCTCAAATTCTCAGCATTTCCCCCCCGAGTAACTCTCTCTCTACTACTACTAATTTAAGGTTTCCACTCTGTTCAAATAAAGTATTGTTAGCCAAGTTGACCAAAATGGACCGGTGGCTACAGGTACAGGTGCACAAGTAAATCTCCTTACACTTGTCTTACTGTTTGGTACAAGCAAAGGTGGAAGAAGCACAGAAGATGTATGGGGTAGTGAAAGCACCTTGTCAAAATAACATTTGAGTGGGGTTCCCTAGTGGTGCCAAAGAAAAGCCTTCACCATATTATCCGGAGATTCAAATTGCGAGTTCAAATGGCGATGATGCCACGGCCAGTCATGGCAAAGAGTCGTAGTCTCTGAGTGGGAGGGGCATACACTCACTCCCCTGTCAATCTATCTGTAAGCTCATGCATGCACAAGTGGGCTGCACTTTCTTCTGAGTGTGTTACATGAGCAGCAGTTTGAGACGACGCGGTCAGAGCGTGCACGTGTTCTACGTTGAAGCCTTGTGAAAAGCCAAGAACCACGAACCCTTTTTTCGCAATGTTTGAATGTGTTTCCTTTTCTGGAAATACTTACATTTTTGCTCTACTTTAGACTAATAGGTGTAAAAGAGGAACTATTTTTCACCTCCGTGTATAACGAGGCAAGCAGAATGGTGTGAATTTAAACAACGGAAAATGCTATAGTCTTGTTTGCTCGATTTTTGAACCAACGGAACTAATGAGACAAATGAAAGCGTGCTGAAAGTCTCGGTAGGTGGTGACACTCCATCATCCTCTACGATCTCATGAGTGTGACCTGTGGAAGAAGCCAGCTGTTTCCTTTCTGAGAATGTGGGGGGGGAAAAGGCACGAGGGCGAGATGGCAATTGATTAGAGAGGCATTAATCAAACAGAGGGATTATCCCTTTCCATTCCTAAAGTAAACCAATTTACAAGTCTCACGCTGGAGGAGGCTGGCCGAGCAATCCGTTTATACAGAGGACATTAGGGAAAAAGAATGAGGAGGTGAAAGAAGGGACAAAAGACTGCACTGGATGGGTGAATGGAGGGTGTTGGGAGGTATGAAAAGATAATATTGACCATTAAAGTTAATTGGGAAAGGTGCATGCGAGTCAGGGATGCGTGGCAGCAGCACTATTTCTGTTTTGCCAGATTACTTTTGTGTTTGGAAAAATTGGTCTGAAGATGAGTTTGGGAGGATTGGCTTTTCAAGTTTTAATGGCTCTCATTGATTTATTAGTGATGGTGATGGTCTCTTGCGCAAACTTAATGGCCCTTTACAGTTTTAGTGGAGCTAAATTAACCTTGTTAAAAGGTACCTCTACTTTTCAGCGCTCCATAAAGTTCTACTAAGGTCACTTGATTTTCACATAGCCATATATCCTTAATTGGGAGGACAGCCCACTTTATAGAGGCTAATTGTCTTTTCATTTGGTCTAAATCCGAAACTATTTTCTTAATCATCACCCTGATGTGGAGCTAATGAACAAGACGAGAGGGGTTTTTTTTTTTCTTTTGTGACTGATGTATCATTGCTTTGTCTTTCAGAGGATAAGCGATTTTGAGGTCAGTGAAACTACTGCATGCTTTTAGTTGCTTTGATCCAAATGAGCATGAAAATCGGGGTGGAAAAAAAAAACACACAGTATTTTCTAACAATTCGTCCAAACAGTCCTTAAATTCTCATGACATCTACGGACAACTTCAGAATTTCTGGCACCCTTTTGTCGAAATGACTGCATAACATTCCGCATGATTTAAAAGGGCCTTTCCGACAAACTACCCGCACTTCCTCCTTATCGTCTTTTCATTAAAGGTCCACTGTGTAGGATTTAAGGGGATCTATTAGCAGAAATGCGATATAATATGGAATATTGTATTCATACGTACGTTTTCATTGGTGTATAATTATCTGCAACTATGCATCATTGTGTTTTAGCTCAGAACGAGCAATTCACAGCTCCAAAACGGGAGACGGTCCACCTCTACAGCGCCACCACAGTAGCCCAGGACAGACAGGCCTCTAGAGAGCATCTTCCTTATTTTGCATTTTTACAAGCGGCAGCGTGAATCCGGAAGGAAGCACCAGAATTACGACGAAAGAAAGACAACGAAAAGAAAGGAGAGGAATCAGTGTCTGCTGGTGCTGGCTTACAAGTTTCAGAACCCAAATTTTGAAAAATGGAGGATCATACTTCTTATTTAGCATAGAAAAAGAAAGGGAGGGGTAAGAGAGGGGCATTCAGGTGGTTGCAATGAAATGAATCCTACATAGTGTACCTTTATTCCAAAAATGAGCTATACATGCAAAATTATTGACCATGACAATTTGTCCCCCTTGGAAAGAAAGTTTTCCATCTTCAGAAACTCAACTGTTGTTATTGATAAATATAAAAAAAATCCTTTCTCCATCTTTTTGTCCAAGTACACTTGGTTGGCAAGAACAAGGGGCTGTATCATCCCTGCACTGGGACTGTCTGGTGGCTCTTGTGAAGACTGATGGCATCATGAATTTTGACAAGTACTGGTAAGTCCAAGATCTGGATGCCTTTGCCAGGAGATACAGCAAGACTTGGATTGTTTTGCAAAGTAATAAATAGAAAAAGTCACAAGAACATAATCAGTGTTCTTCAACATAAGGGTCTTTAAAACCTTGTAATTGGTATGTAAACCCGAGACGTGGTTGGCTCAACTGTACCTCAGGAATGGTTGCAGTGACTATCTCAGTCTCTGGAGTAGAACTCTATAAAAGCGTGTGAAACGTTCTCCATGGACGAGCGTCTCAGGGTGCTTGCAAATGTTTGAACAGAGACGTAGGTGTATTCTGTTCCTCTTTGCGTTTCTTTAAGCAAGTGAGAACGCAATAAACTGAGCGCGTTTAATTGAGGTGGTCATAGTCCTCTTCTAACCCTAGCATGGCTTGACTGCAGTGAGAAAGTGATTCAACTCAATGGTAAGAAGTGAACTGAACACGAGACGTGCTTTCGTAGATGTGAGCTGCTAAAGCGAGCCAGGAAGCACAAATCGAGCCAAAGGACAGAGCTGTAGAACTGCAGAAGCGTCACGTGCTCCACGTTCTTAGTGCTCAGGTGATTTTTGGGATTTCAACAGGAACTTGGCAAAGATTTGTTCACCTTTTTCATTGCTGTCTGTTTAACCAACCAGTGAAAGTTTTATGAGGATGTTTTCAGCCATACAGGTTTTTTGGTTTGTTTAATGATGTGAAATCAAACCAAAAGTATCATATTTGTCCTGATTTGAACCTGACAAATGGACTAATAGGTGTGAACATGCACTCAGCTCATTTGCATGCGCGTTCAATATTTTTAGACGTCACACAATTAAGCTTAGTTCTGCCATTCTCTCTGAAACAAGGTCTTAATAAACATTAATAGTCGGAGTTCCAAAGAACTTCAAACCCAGTGTTTTGCAAAAAAGAACATAATCAATGGATGTTTATTGTACGTTCAAAATCACACACTGCTTTTTTCTTATCTTGCTAAAACAACTAACTATCTATACTGCAGCAAAGTCTTAACCTCCTGGTAGAGGCAACCGAGTTTACGCTTAAATATCCTGGCACTTTAACTACAAGATAAATCATTTATAGGCTGACTTAATTTTGAGTTATTACGGTTTGGATTAAACCCAGGGGCGGCACGGTGGTGCGGTGGTTAGCGCTGTCGCCTCACAGCAAGAAGGTCCTGGGTTCGATCCCCGGGTCAC
>JAQQZU010000003.1:1586451-1594112 GCA_030068025.1 Parauchenoglanis punctatus | reverse complement strand
TAAGTAAAGAGAAACAACAGTCCATCATTATCCAGTCTCTTTTAAAATCATAAAAATAAAGAAAAACATTGAATTAGTAGGCGTGTCCAAACTTTTAACCGGTAGTGTACATTATACAGAAAATTACTGTATATTAACTACTTAAAATGACACTAAATAGTCCTGTAAAGTGACCAGATATTTTAATGTGGATGTTAAAATTGATTGGCCTTTAATTGTTGTCCCGCCTTTAACTTATTAGATTACTTTTGCAGATGATGGTGTAAACTTTTTGTAAGGAGTCTCCACTACCAGATTATTAAATTTATAACCGAGAGAAAGGAGAGGGAACAACCGTTTATGCGCGCGAGAAGGGGAATGAACTATAAATGGATAAAACGTAGAGGTCATTCTTTAGGTAATAATTGTAACCCTTGGCTCATTGCTGCGGGTACAGAAAAATAAAACCCTTTGCTATCGGACTGTATTATCCAGTGTTTTACTGCTGAGAAATTCAAGGAAAAACATGATCGCTATACAGCAAGTCCTGAACATTTAATAGAAATGAACAGTCCGTTGTTACAGATTTCAGTGTAGCTAATATTTGTTATTGCTGCTTGAGTTCTTTGTTAGCGATCCAAAATTTTAAATGCCATCATGCGTATGCTGTAAATTGATCGTAGTAAGATGTCATTGCTATAATTCTCACATTTATTCCACTCTTTCTCAGACAAAGACAAAAGAAAGAAAGACCATAGTGTGTGTGAGAGTGTGTGTGTGTGTGTGTGTGTGTGTGTGTTCCCCCTCCCACGGAACAGCTGTCCTGCTGTCGTCTGGAGCTGGGATGGTGCTGAGATCATGCCAGACGCACCAGATTTGGCAGGAAGAAAGACTGAACCCCCCTGCATCAACACACGCTGCTTAAACAAGCCTCATCACCAGCATCTATTCTATTATCTGGCCTTATTATAGAAGACTGCACACAAGCGGAACAGAAATCTGATACAACCGTAACGTTTCGACGTTTGGAATTATTTTCCGTAGCTTTCGGCCATATTTCGAGAACAATTGGCGCTTCGTGAAAACCGCTGTGCGGTGTCGTTACCATTCGTTTCAAATAGTCACCACTTTGTATCGTCACACAGCTAAGTAAGTAAATAAATAAATAAAATGAAAAAACGCTTAAATAAACAAGTCGGAAGATAATGTTTGGAGAGAATATATTAGCAGAAGCCAAATGTAATTAAAGTCAGGGTGGATGATGGCGTGCGCTCCTGTAGGCTGTTTTCATTATGGCGTATCGCGGCCGTCCCCGCGGACCCGGGAGCAGCCAGCATGAATAAACATGAGGCCTAAAGGCCACGGCGGAGAGTCTTCCCAAACACACCAGCCACTTCCTATGAACCGCACCCGCCTCGCCTGAAACACATCCGCTCCACCGCCTTTCCGCAGCGCTGTTCAACACGGAGACTCCGAATCTGAACACGGCCATTCTTTTTCCTGGAATATCATCGTACATAAAATTCCAACAACATTCATCATCTGGATAACAACATACTCATAAATCATACGCAGGAGTGTTTACACAAGACATGCAATACTGAGGAGTATCGACTGAGCTGGAGTCAACGCTTCTGTGTGTCGTTTCGTGAAGCCAAATAATGAAATTCAGCCTACAAACCTGGTTTAATTTGGAAAGCCGAGGACCGTTAATTGCTCACGATATCGTATATTTATTAAATTCCGCCCGGTACAGTGCCTGTGTTTTAGTTTATAATCTCTGAGCTGTTATAACATTAATGGTAATACTATTAGTACTAGTAATACTCATAATAAACACCAATACATGGTTTTACAAAAAGGCAAGAAATGATCCACATATTACGCAAACACGCTTTATGCTAATGCTAATGCTACACTGGCTCAGGAGTAACGGAGTCCCTGAACACCGGTCCTCATGCATTAAACTAAATGCTTTGTAAATCATTCCCACGGATTTGTTTAATTTAACACCAATTTACCGAACATTCTGGGAAACTCACCGTCTTCATATTAATGACTTGACAGAAAGAGATTCCCAAACGACAATTAAGATAAAACTAATGGCACCCTGGACAAGGATAAAGAGTTAGTGCGTGTCTATGGTAGCGGACACGCCGCAGAAGCTGAGCTGGGGGTAGTGGAAGATTTATCGCACGCCACGCTGACGCCGTTTAGTCGTCATTTTTTTTCCATTTTCAGCTCTGTGAGCCTTTTATGGAATTTTGTGGGCGTGGCTAAATGTAAACGTGCCGTGAAAAAGCTTGGTGATTTATGGCTGATTGTCTGATCGCCACACACACACACACACACGCACATGCACACGTTAGTATACAGAATTCGAGGACTATTTTGTAAATCCAGCATGATTTTTCTGGCCTTTTTCCTCTGCTACGTACACTCAGGGTGATAAAGATATTATTAGAGATCTGTTTTAATTATTTTTTAGGAATAAAACTAGAAGAGAAAGAAATAAGATGTGAAATTGGCAGTCAGTGAAACACAAGGCTAGTATAAAATGAGATACTACACGTATTGGTGAATATCTTGGGGATTATCTAGGATATCGTATCATCTCGGGGGGGGAAAAAAAAGCATCCAAGCAGCTCGGTGCGCCTGAAATCACGCGGTCTCGCACTCGTTCGCTCTTCACTATATAGACTGCTGCATACAGAGCACTAAATAAAGGCAAGGAGTAAAACACTGGGCTTAACTCAGCCCAACCGGACACGGCTCCGCAGCGCCCTCTTGTGGCGTGTTCTGTCCAAACATGACAGCTGAGGGCAAATGTTAACACCCCCAACAGGTTTCTGAACAGGAGGAAGAAGTGAAAATATACAGTATCATTATTTTGCAAATTTTCATTCGAGACACTGAAACATGAAAATCTAAATGTCTCTCAGTCTCCAGTGTGCAAGAGTGAGCTGCTATTCAGGGGAAAATATTACAGATGGAAGAATCCGAAAACTGTCCAGAAGATGTGGACGAGCTTGCACGATGGACGTTATTTAGATCACGTTCAAGACGAAATTCACGAAAAGATTTTTAGCTACGTGAAAATGTCGTCAGTGCTTCAGACCACATCAAACAGCCGACGCTGTTATTTCAGCAAGAAGCTGAAATACTGACACATGAACCACTGAAGAAGGATGTCATGACGGGGAAACTGGAAGGCAAGAGGAAGACCAAGGCTGAGAACCTGAAGGCTCCGAGAGGCGGCGCTGACTAAAGGAACAAACTGTCAGAGTCGACTCAACAGCGTTAATGCTTGGAACGTAGACTTTTTTTGAACATGGATCACGGGATTCAGACTTTTATGCCGGCGTTATTGGTGTAAAGTGTGAAAACGGAGATGTTTCCGGAGCAGAGCTGTGTTAAACTGACACGCCCGAAACGTGCGCCGTCACTGTTAGTCTGATTATTTTCTGTCTTTCTTTCATAGTAGACGTGTGAAATAAGACTCTGGAAGATTCCTTTATAAAAAGAAATGGAGACGCAGAAAGAAAGAACCTAAGAAATTAAGAAAGAAACACTTCTTGCTGTTACTTCGAGGTGGTAACAGTAACACCGCTTCATCTCTAACTCCTACTTAAGTCCTCACTTCAGCCTCCTAGTCGTAAGCTCACTTATCCATCCAGAGCTAATCTCATTTACAATAAGGAGCTTACGAGATCGTAAACATTTCCTGGTGGAACAGGATGCTGTGAATAACATGGTTCGGATCCGTCACGTGCAAAACCTCAGAAAACACAAGCGAAAGAGAGAGTCCCGCGTTCATCTCTCAGACCGTGCGATGGTGAACTTGCTGAATCTTCTTAGATCAAAATCTACTTTCACACAATGGCACCTGGTTGAGCTGCAGAGTTGCAGAACTGCGCCTGTTTGGCCTTTCTTCTCATGACATTGAACAAATAATTCGCCTGTCCATCACGGAACAGAGGAACAATCGCGCTCCTAATTGTCCTATTGATGAACCGTCATACGTCAAAAGCTCAACCAGCCGTAATGTAAAAAAATCCAGGGAAAATGGAGAAAAAGAGAGCGCATAACTCAATTACCCTTCAAAGCGCTCGCAGCCTCGTTGCCATAGGTAAAGTTTATTACATCTCTGTATCCGGAACCGCAGCGAATATAGAGTGCTACATGTACTCGACTTTGCTCGAGAACGTTTGCTCAGAAACGTGAAGACGCTATGAAATCATGAGCAGTGCAGCGTTTGGTCATTTTTCACAATGCAGTATTTATTACATTCACACCATCATTTTTTTGCCTTTTTATGCCTAGATATAAAAATATATACAGGAAATAAAGACAAAGAGCTGAACAGCAAAAATGTCACCAAACAGCTGAGGAAACATCACGAGGAGTACGTTTCTCCGTGAGCCGCCATGCACTCGCAGCGACGGTGATTACCCCGCCAAACAAAGAGTGGGTTCCAGAGCTCGCGTCCAGGACGAGAGCAGCGTCTACGCCGGGGACACGCTGGACACCTCTGTCTTGCTGCTGGACGCTGATGAGGTCTCGTCGTCTCCCAGTGGGTTCTTGCCGCAGAACAGGGTCGTCAGCATGCAGTTACGGAACTACGGTGAAAGATGAGAACCGGCCAGCGGTGAGAATCAGCTACAGCTCCTACAGCCGGCACTTACACACGCTGCCACACACAACGCCTACCTCTCACTGCACTTACTGCTCAGCTGGAAGCCTATACCTTTAAAGCACTGCTATAACACAAGAGAGAGAGAGAACGAAAGAAAGAAAGAAAGAAAGAAAGAAAGAAAAAGGTAGACAGATATACGAGCGATAGATAGATAAGTAGATAGATAGACAGACACAAAAAGAAAAAGATATACAGCCAGACAGAAAAAAATAAGAAAGAAAGAAATACAGATATACAGTAGCTAGCTAGAGAGAGAGAGAGAGAGAGAGAGAGATAGAAAGACAGAAAGAAAAAGGTAGACAGATATGCGAGTGAGAGATAGATAGATAAATAGATAGACAGACAGTCACAAAAAGAAAAAGATATACAGCCAGACAGAAAAAAATAAGAAAGAAAGAGGTGGACAGATATACAGTAGCTAGCTAGAGAGAGAGAGAGAGAGAGAGAGAGAGACAGACAGAGATAGACAGATAGAAAGAAAGAAAGAAAGAAAGAAAAAGGTAGACAGATATGCGAGTGAGAGATAGACAGACAGACAGTCACAGAAAGAAAAAGATATACAGCCAGACAGAAAAAATAAGATAAAAGAAAGAAAGAAAGAAAGAGGCAGACAGATATACAGTAGCATACATAGAGAAAAAACGAGGGAACGCCTGTTTATAGCTGCTATAACGTAAGAGAGGACAGGATTAGCCAACACATGTACAACCACGGGGATTACCTGGATTTTTTATACTAACTAACCAACCAACTAACCAACTAACTAACCAACTACACTCAAAGTTAACATTGTTAATTGGTGCCCATCGGTTGGTTTATATGACAGTATGATCTTAAATATTGATCATTTACTAAAGTGTGGTCCAGAGGTAAATACTGGACATCGCAATTGTACACTGCGGGCTTAATTTCATGGGAACCTTAACGCAAAATGCATTATTATTATTATTATTATTATTATTATAATTACTATAATTATTCTTATTCCTGTGCTACAATATGGACCTGTTTGTTGAGCAGCACATAGATGATGGGGTTGTAGAGAGCCGAGCTCTTGGAGAAGAAGGCAGGGACGGCCATGAACTGTGCACCGAAGGCAGCTCCTTTGTTGAAGAAGATCCAGGCGGCGACGCTGGCGTAAGGAGTCCATGCCACGAGGAAGCCCAACACCATCAGGATGACCATGCGCGTCACCTCCCTCTCAGCCTTTTGGGTGGAGGCCGACTCCTGCTGAGCGGCTGCAGCCTGGCAGGAAGGAAACAACACCGATCATAGTTACAGTTTATTATTATTATTATTATTATTATAAGCATAGACTATAGTGTCTCTGCATCAAAGACGTGTCTGAAAGCTGTGCACTTTATTAATAAGTATGCAGCCTCTGCAGCGTCTGGTCAGCTCGGGCGTCTTACCGCTTTGACGGTGCACACGAGCCGCCCGTAGGTAAAGGTGATGACGACGACGGGGAGAATGAAGTGAACGATGAACATGTAGATAACGTAGGACTCGTTGTTGTATTTGGGGTTGAGTGTGTAGTAGTCTGGTCCACACGAACACTGCATGCCTTCAGGAATGTACCTGATTATTGAGCAAGACAGAATTTAAATCTAGTCGAGATATACTGTGGGAATTATTTGTTTAGGGACTATTTTTAATATTGCTTGAATTGGCAAGGACATCATCATCATCATCATCATCATCTCATTTATACCACATTACACGACAGGATTGTGATTGGTCAGAGTGTGGAACGGCAGCTGAAAATCAGAATGGGCTCATGTATGTGAAAGGGAACCGACAGACTGGCCGTCCTCCGGGCGCGTTACGCTGCCGTGTCCCATCGGACATCTTACTATGGAAATAATGTCATGTGATGTATGATGAGCGAAAATGAATAAATAATAATAAAATGGTGTGTAACCAGTGACCTGGTGATGTGAAAGGAGACGTTTATGGAAGGTTTCTGTAAACCTTGCGTGTTTCATGGACACTGCACAGTACTCGACTCGACGCAAAGTAACGCCAGGTAGTATTTTGTACAAATGTTCGGACAGGGCTTCTTACCTGGACCAGCCGACGAGAGGAGGCGCAGCACAGGTCAAAGCCATGAACCAGGTGAAACCGATTCCTCCAACGGCATGGGTAGATGAGAATTTGAAGCTTCCCATTGGCTTACAGACCACAATATATCTCTCAATAGCCAGTACAACTAATGACCAGAGCGCTACCTCACCTGGAGAAGATAAAGCAGCGTTACGGTCATGTGTCAGTGATGAGGATTTAATTGTGATATAGATGGATTTATATCAGCGCTCACCTCCCAGAGTTGCCATGAAACCTTCGATGGCGCAGGCAGTCGGGCCGAAATAAAAATAGCCGTTGACCGCCGAGCTGATGGTGATGGTGAACCCGAACACGACCATGATCAGGCCGGCCGAGGCCAGGTTCACCAGGATGTAGTTCAGCGGCTGGCGGAGCTTCTTGTGCTGCGCCGTGACCAACAGCGTCAAAGCGTTGATGGGGAACCCGAAGATGATCAGAAAGAACATGTAGGCGGCCAGCAGTTTGAACTGCCACGGCTCGGCTATATAGTACTGCTCGTACAGGAACGGGCTGCGTACCAGCCCTGTGCGGTTATGCATGGGGATGTAGAAGTTTTCCCCCTCGAATCCGTGCAGTCCTGACATGCCTGAAAGTGTCAGCACAGGATACGAAACGTCGTCTTCTCCAGCTGCTGTTCGCCCTACTGTCTCTGTGCTGCCCAAACAGCGGTATTTATACCTTAATTAAGGAGTCTTGAGCAGATTAGCAGAAGAAGTGAGCAAATGTGATCAGGACAGAGGTGGCAGATTGAGCGCTAAGCTGATGGAGCTTCTTTATAAGGTGCCAAATGTGACCGGAGGGATTTTTTACCACACTCTGTAATTCCGTCCTAAACGGAACAGTGTAAATACTCTGTGGAGCAGAAAAGCTGCAGGCACAATCT
>JAQQZU010000003.1:1550196-1565624 GCA_030068025.1 Parauchenoglanis punctatus | reverse complement strand
ACTGATGCTTCATACAAAGCCAAAAATGGACCTGCACCCTCCTACCTCAAAGCACTTATCACACCCCGCACTGCACCGCGCTCTCTCTGATCCTCCAGCACTGCTCGACTGGTTCCTCCATCTCTCAAGGCACAAGGAAGACCTGCATCTGAACTCTTCTCTGTTTTGGCACCGAGGTGGTGGAATGAACTTCCCCTAAATGTCCGAACAGCTGAGTCACTACAGCCAGTATCAGAATATATTTACTGCTAGAGACTTCAAAGCACTTATGTAAGTCGCTCTGGATAAGGGCGTCTGCCAAATGCCGTAAGCGTAAAATGTAAATGTAAATGAGTGAAAGGTGGATGTGGACGTCTTTCTAATGTACATATTCATGTAACATCATTTATAATGGTTTATGTTCTGTCCTTACCGAACTCAGCGTTGGGATACACTACAATTTCCAGTCTGTAGTCTGGATTTGACCCTGAGATACAGAAAGATAGAGATAATGATAAGTCCATCCCATACGTCCCTCTGAGCACCAAGCAGAACTTACCGAGTGCTCTGATAAACCGGGCCAGACTTCTCTCCTGCTTCGTGCTGGTGATGACGACACGAGGGCTGAGCTCCTGTATGACTGAAATACAGAAGTGAAGACATATTCACACGAGGGGAAATAAAGGAATGCTCTCAGAGCATTAACTCTGCTTAGGTATGAAGTACAGCACGTGCACTGCGTTTACTGTATACCAGGCTCGTGCTTTACAGGTGTACAGGAGCAGAGCTGGGAGTCGGAAGAAGGAAATCTGAAAAAAAGAAAAGTCAAAAAGAAGAAAGATGGAAATGAAGGAAGGAAGCAAGCAAACAAGCAAGAAAGAAAGAGGAAACATACAGAAGAAAGAATTAGGTTGAATATGTGGGAAAGAAGAACGATGCAGTATATCTACTGAAATTGTTAAATAAAATCCCAATCCCTACATATCCCAAAATCTACTTAATTAGTAGTAATTAATGCTATTTATAACTAATACAGTTTTCCAGAACTGCTTATTAACACTGTATTTATCTTTATTTAAAGATTTAAAGCGCTGTTGTGATGTATTTACTTCTGTCCAGCAGACTGAGGTCCTGGTTATCCACCGTGTCAGGCATGACGTACAGGGTACAATCTTTACTGTTGTAGAAGCTGAGCCCGACCTGGCCATGGTGCACAAGTACGCTCAGGAGCACCTGTTGAACACACACACACACACACACACACACACACACACACACACGCATGTTCCACAACACTACACATGTAGATACAGGAAAATAATCAACTTACGCATGGTAAGAGTAACTCTATTTCATCACATCACTCTGTCGTTGATTTTTTTCCTATAACCGCAAGCCGTAAAGTGTTTTATTACCCAACATACTATAATATAATAAAAATATAAATAATTCACCTCTGAGGATTCCTCATTTTCATCTTCATTTTCGTCTCCATCCAGACCGGCGGCCCGGGGTAAAGCATCTCCTCCTCGCGCACCGTTACTCGCCTCAGCCATGCCGTTACGGTAAAGTAAGCGTCCTACACACAAATATTTAACTAATAAAACACTTTTTTAAGTTTTATTAGCTGACACTAACTACCTAGCTGCATAGCTAACATTATTTGTGAAGATTCTCGTATAATTATAGTCTAATTAGTGAGCGAAAAAGCACAATTATCACAAAAATATCACATACCTGTAAACATTTTCACAATACACGATAATTATGACGATATTTAATTTCACTAAGGTTTTCCTCATGGAGCAATGGAGGGAAAGTCAAACAATTTGTACACAAAATATATTTTAACATCTACCCAGTAACTCTTCAGAGCAATAAAAACTCTGATACCTGATCAATGATAAAATATCGCAGAATCAATATCATTTGATTCTGAATCAATATCACAATATCAGAATCAATATCACAATAATATTATATTGTATCATATTGCCCAGCTCTACATGCAAGCACATAAAGGTATCAGCTGAATTGCTTTCACAATATTATACATTATTTCCTGTCAGCAGCATCAAATTTCTTTCAAAAATAGACAGTTTTATAGCCTTAGTCACAAACAGCTAGTTAGCTAGCTATCGTCTGTGCACCTGCTAATATGATTAAGGTTAGGCTAGCTAGCTAGCTAAACAAAGATAAATCTAAATAACTGTAAAACAGCTAGTGTTTTCTGTTGATATAACTACCCTTGCATCATTTTTTTCCACAAAAAGTTGTTTTTTAATAATGACTGATAATATCTAGATAATTAGAAGCACCTTAATTAGGCAAAGTTCAACCGTTTTATAAGCCTGGGAGTCGGTTCTAAAGAGAGTCGATTCGCCGATACCAGAATCGATTCTTTGGAGTCGAGTCCAAAGCTTCAAAGTCGATTCAATACACACTTGATTCAGATCAAGTTGTCCTGACAAATATTCTCTCTCCAGACCACAAACATCAACAGTCTGAGAGTATTTACTATGGAAAGCATAGTAAAATGCATATTATCTGACAAAATCTTAATAAAAACGTTAATTAATGCCGCTAATGCTAAAGAATCTTAAGGCTAAAGGCAGCTGAGGTGATTAAGGCCAGGGTTAGCTTTCCAAAGCTGGCTAACTATATAGCTATTTTTAATTATGAATGTTTAAATTGTTGGCTAAGTTATTAACTGTTCATTGTTATCATATCATTCTAATTAAATGACAATTACCTATATAATAATTTGCTTTACAAGAAGACTCTTATTCCAATTTTAATGATTTGAATCGAATAAACATTAGCTTCACATTAGCTGAGGTAAAATTGGCTACCTGAGCTAAAGGCAAAATCTATAAATCTATAATTTGGCTCTCTACATAGGCTTTAGCCAAATTATCAATGTTATGTTTTTGTTTTTTTTAATCCATATGCTTATCCATGCATCCATCTGTCTATTTAAATTTCTTATCATATTTGTTCTCTTACATCAGAGTGCAGAATAGGGTCATGTTGTTATAGAAAAATAACCAATGATGGAGTTACTTTTACACCCCAAAGTTGAATCCTGAAGTGCCAAACATTGTATTTTTCCACAGACCTTAAACGTGAAATCGTTATTTTTGTTAAAGTATATATATTTTTTAATTCTTTTGACTGATCCATTCCATTTTCATGTGGTTATTCTGTATGTAATGGACCCGAACCGTCCTCGGCCGTCTCACGGGCAGCCACGAAGGAAGGAAACAATAAAGCATATTTTGTCCAAAGCTTGAGATGAGTTTCGAATGGATCGTTAACAGTGGTTTTGCTGCACAGAGTGCTAACAGGTAGCGGTCATATTCTTTCGAAACAAAAACAAAGAATTGGATTATGAGAAGGATGAGCCGGCCCCTTTGATGAGACAATAAAAGATTAATAAGACTAAAACTTTAAGCTACAGTGCACTGACACTGGCGACTCCTTCCATTAATGTTAAATAAATGTCTCCTTTAAAAAAAAATAAAAAAAATTCTCATAAATTTTCATAAATACAAAACAGCTAATATAGATAACCAATTCACTGAGACACAACAAAATTCATGCAGTGCAAGTAGTGTCCATCTATCCATTATCTATACTGCTTATATATAAAGGGTTGTGCAGAAGCAAGCAAACTCCACACAGAAAGGTCCCAGTCAGCCGTGAGCTTCTAACCCAGAACCTTCTTGCTGTGAGGCGACACTGCTAACCACGGCATCACCATGCTGCCTCAAGTAGTATTCAATTATTTAAATTAAATTGTCTGTAGTTACAGTACCATGTTTCTACTGTTACACATGATTCTTAAATGTATTTTTTAATCATGGCCACGCTCCACACTGTACATGTATGTGGAACTTCCTATGCATTTACTGTTTGCATTTATTTCTGAGGGGGAAAAATGTAGCTCAATTTCAAGGCATCTCAAAACCGAGGACATGTCATCACTGCGACAACCAGAATTCCTTGATTCCCTAAAGTTTTCTATGTTTCAGCATTTTACCACATGAGGGTAGTATCAGCTAAGTGATCATAGACCTGAGGCGCGCAGAAAACTGGGAGGTCGGAGGACTTTATTTTTTGCGAAACCACCAAAATTTTCAAGCAGCATTTCACGTGTTCACTAAAGAAACTGTACATTTCCATGTTTTGATATTGCTTAGTGAAATGTTTCTCTTAAATAATGGTTTTCATTTAGACTAAAAATACACATGGAAGAAGAAGACAGAGCAGGGTGCAGATGGAGAAGGTGCTCCGAGGGACAGCAGCTCCGTTACACAGGTTTGAATCACAGCATTCGTTGGTGAAGGTGAAGTTTAAACCCATCACATATTTCTTTCCGGTGATCCCACAAAGCGATGGGAGAGCACAACTCTTTTCACGCAGGACCACCTGAACATCCCCTGTGGAGAAAACATGTAAAGCTAATCATGTTATACACTTCTATAGCATCTTATCATAGATCCAGGTCGCTTAGAAAGGCTTAAAATGAATCTGTTGATAGCTTGATAACATCAGTGTGACTGAGCATTTACAGACTATATCAGAAGTTTTATCAGGACGTCGATATATTTAGTTGCACCACAGTTGCTGTATTCTGGATCCTGATTGGTCAGAAGGTGTTGCTTAGTTTTCCATAACATTATCGTTTCTATAGTAACAACTCATTCAAAAGGAGTTGTACAGAAGTACGGTCCACATAATCCTTATAATAAACAGATTTTTAAAAAAGTGTTGTTATTTAACAAGGGAAAAACTTGTGTATAATAACCTTTCTGAGCTTTTCTGTAAGGAGAGGTTTATATAAACTTTCCAGAAGGAGTCTCCAGTGTCAGTGCTTGTACCACTCAGTAGGACTCTCTTGGTAATATTACCAGCTGGGTTTTTTGTGTGTGTGTGTGTGTGTGTTTTATTTATAGAGAGACCGGTGATTGTTATATTATGAAGATTATATTTGGATTTGGGATTTAAAGATAATAATTGCACTTGCAAAAACTAATTTGAGAGTAATTTTATAAACAATAAATTCACAATGTTGCTTTAACGCATCTTTAATAACTTTATAAAGCTTTCCAAAGATAACATACAGTGTATATTGTGGTACACATTGCCTGTTAAGGGGCAGCTACATATCTCACACACACACACACACACACACACACACACACACACACACACTCATTTCAGATTTATAAGGTTACAACAAAGTCTGAAGCTTAAATGAACAGAAATCTGCAGATAAAATAAAGTAAATCAGAGCGGTAGTCAGTAGTGTGGCGTTACCTTTCTGTGCAGTGGCCTTGCTGGAGAGACAGCCCTGTCCTGGAGGACAAAGTGTAGGGATACGGATACAGTCCAGGGGCAGAGGTGTGACAGCAGGAACCACACACTTATAACAGAACAGAGGCACTGCAACAAGATGAGCCAATAATAATAATAATAATAATAATAATACACTCACCAGATAAATCACAAGATGACCCAATTTAAGTAAAATAAAAATATGGACATGTTGATGTAAAGTAAATATGATTTTAATACTAAAATGTGCCGAAGTGGCTATTGTTTTGCACAGACTTCTGAAGTTGGCTAATATTAAAAAGGAGGGTAAAACATGACCCGTTTTAGTCTGTAAAATATATTGACATGCTTAGCATTTTTGTGTTAATATCATATTCTAGCTCATAAACAATATGGCTGGGTCGCACCAACATGAATTAATC
Organism: Parauchenoglanis punctatus; assembly: GCA_030068025.1. Taxonomy (NCBI): domain Eukaryota; kingdom Metazoa; phylum Chordata; class Actinopteri; order Siluriformes; family Auchenoglanididae; genus Parauchenoglanis; species Parauchenoglanis punctatus. The sequence continues at coordinate 1,559,883 of JAQQZU010000003.1, read as the reverse complement.
CAGGGTTAAATCTGGTTTATAATTAATCTGAGAAATGTTGCACATCTTAATTTTAATCTTTAAGCAGTTAAACAACGATTGAGTACATTTCTGATGAAATCCAAACACATTCACGATCTAGGCTCCATAAACATAACCCTAAACAAAATGAACGCTCTATCTTGTAAACGAGATACTTTTTGAACAAATATCTTGTGAACTTTTTAAAATAACATTTAAACATTAATCTTTACCTTTAACACTACATTCAGTCCTGACCGTAGCTCATTTATATAGCCCCGCTATTTATACAGCTTATTTATTATCCCCTTCAACTATTTGCATACACTTTGTAGCATAAAAACGCAAAGCTACAAGGAGCTGGAGAAGTGGTGGCACAGCAGCGTTCCCTCACTTCCAGCTGGTCCAACCTTCCCTTTGAGCAATGGGACGCACTCTTTTGTAAATCTTTACCACTGGGAAAACTTATAAACTTTCTTGTTATAAAATTCAAAAAAGAAATGCGGCCATATTGTCGATAAAACCGAAACAGACGTAACGTAAACCTCATCCGGGGCGGAAAATCCAGCTTCCTACTATGTTTAAAATTAACAGCAAACTTGAAATGAAGTGGAAAATAAACTGAGATTGCCAAAAGGTTTGTGATTTAACCAGGATTAATTGTGAACTAAATTTAAACTAGGTTTAAAGTTTGGTGCAACAGAAGTAGCAATTTAACAGTTAAACCATGTTACTGCAACCCAGTCTATAGTTTTTTATTATTGTTATTATTATTATTTTATTAATTTACTTATAATGAACATACTGTAACGGCATCATGAACCTCTGTGGTTAAAAACACAGGTCTAGCAACTTGTACAAAATGTACATTATTTCCCCGACCTTCATCCTCTCTGCTACTCACCCACGGATGGCAGGAGGCAGAATAAAAGAAGAGAACCAAAGAGTCGAGACATGATTGCCACTGAAGTTGTAAATCAACCTTCTGATGTTCTCAGGAGTTTTTTCCCTCTCAAAAGCTACCCGGACCTCAGTCTCTACCGTATTTTATTTTATACACTTCTTCTATGTACACAACGTCTCATTTTACAGTCTTAACAAACTCAGCATGTCCTGCACCCCAGGGTATAATCATTTCACCTGATCTCAGGAGAGTAAAAACTAAAAATTACAGCTGTGCACAAGGCAAAAAAGCAAATCGGACAAAAAATCCATTCCATTGAATATGGTCAATTTTAACGTACAGCTAAATGTACAGTAGGGTATCTAAAGACTTGCTTGCCTTCGTTTCATCTCAATACATATAGAAACCTGAGTGAGAGTCAGGTAAGGCTGTGCGATTTGATTAGACATTGGCTAATGAGAGACACACAGTGCAGCCGGAGCTCAAATCCTGTTCCACCAGCCGATTTTCATATATATTTAGTAGGAAAGGCATTTGATTAAACATGCCACATCAGGTCTACACGAATTCGCCGTTAAAACCGTTAAAGGCCTGATGCTTGCACATTAGATTTAGTAATAATGAAAACTATACATATAAAAAAAGTTGCACATTATAATAATATATAATAAAATAATAATAGCTCACTGATTCCTAGATAAACCCTTATAAATTTGAATCTATGGCTAATAAACACTAATTTAACATTTAGCCAGAATCCCACATGCTAGATTTAAAACTGCATTTAGTATTTAGGTCAAATTCTTCATCTGAATATTAAAGTGCATGTCACAGAGACGCACTGCACAAGTGAAGATATGACGGATAAGGGGAACGATATTTAATATTTCTCATTATGATTATTAGTATTTAACAAATATAATCCCTTTTCTCATTAGATATGCACTCATTTATATGCTTACAAATGTCTCCTTCGATTGTTTAACGTCTTTGTAAAAATAAGCAACATTATTTGCAAAAATCATTTAAAAAAATCTTATCTCTGTAATAATGAATAATCTTATATTTGTTTTGAAAACATCTCATCACATTCAGTGTGCATTGCAGCGTGATTTGTTACAGTATTGATAATATATCATGATGTCACCCAGCCAGCAGAGTCATAAAACCAGCCATGTCTCGGCTCATCGTCTGCGTCTGAGGGACTTTGTGTACATTTATAAGTAACATTTATAAATCTTATACATTTATAAACCTGTGCAGACTATATTTCCAGATTAAAAAGTTTTCTATAACCTGAAATCACATGTCTTGCGAATTGTTTAATTTTTGTTTTTGCATAAAATCACTCCGAGATGTACACACACTTCAGGAACACTTTTTTTTCATTGTGTACACATTTTTGTCTGACTCTGTAGATTGGATTGTCCATGCATAGAAATACTGCAGGAAAAAAGGACAAACATTTATATTGTATAGCTCCAAAGTATGCAATGTTGAGGACCAAAATGATAGACAATGTTTTTTTTTGGATGATGGAGTTGATGTCAGAGATAAAAACTGCAGTGTTCATTGCGGTCTGGAACATTCATTTATTAATTTATTCTTTAATAATGATAAGAGGCACTGCATGGAGAAAGGCGAACAGTCTACAGAGCAACAGAAACCAGGATAATGATTTATGCTACTACAGTAACGGTGTCTAGTGATTCAGAGCAGATTTATATCTTATATTTTCCTTTAAATAGCTGTAAAATGACTGAATTGTAAATACTGAGCATGAAAGGGTTAAACCGCTGATTCGAATCCCAGGAATACCAACGAGCCGCTTTATAAGAGCACGTTATGTAAGAAATAAATCTGAACGCAACATGTAGTTTAGTTGAACATTGATTTATTTTGCGTTTCACATTTTCCTTTTGCAGTGCAAGGAGACTTTATTCTTTATACTCTAGCTGTCATGTGTGTTTAATAATCGTTACGACCAGGTTGCGTTTGCTGTCTGAATGTCATGGGTATTAAAAACACCCAGCAATTTACTAAAATAAAGGCTGAAACTCTAGGTATAGACTATATAACGGAGATTGCTATCTAAAAAAATAGGGAAAGCAGGCTACATTCAACGTGATAACGTTTCCAAACAGAAGGCAATAGAAACCGCATAAAAATATTGTGAAGTTATCAGTACAAAGAGCGGAAAGGTCAACAGAACGTCTGCTTTGCTGCTACAAAAAAGATCGTATATTAATATGGCTCAGGTTGTCAGTCACTGTAATCTGAAATACTGAAAATTCAGCCTTCAGTAGATTAACTGTATACATGCTAGGCTAATACACAAGGTTAATAATGAAATATTTGCTCACACATGAACATCAGGACAGTATAAATAGTGGATTAAGTTTGAATATACGGTTAAGATTGTTCAAATACAGTATTTCATTACATCCTGATTTTGCCGAGACACAAAGGCGGAGATTAGGTTCAATCTGATGGCATTTATTTTCAGATTTTTTTTGACTCAATGTCAAGTTTAGTAGTAAAATGATTTGTTGTTGTTTATGATTTACGCAGTAAAACGTTAGCTAGGTTGTTAGTGAACTTGGCTAGCAATGCGACATCAGTGAGGTAACATTAGCATTAGATTATGTCATTATCTAGCTAGCGCAAAGATTTCATCACACGATCAAGAGAGTTAACCGATAATCTAGCGGACATTTCCGTGCCATCACTGAACACCCAAGGATAAAAGGTAAAGTCAGGCTGTGTGCATTTTATTTCATGACTAACCTGTTACTGGTTATGAGTGTATTATTGTTTAATATGTTTGATATTTAGTCAGAAGGACTAAATTGGCAAGATGAACATAATGCAACTCTTTAAATACACTGATACCAAAAAAGTTTCTATTAACATATTCAAGTACTGAATAAAGAGTTAAAGTGGTATTAATGCTATAAAAATTAAAGTGCAGTCAGTTCAAAGTAATAATCGATTAAAGTGACTTTCAAAAGATTGCATAAATAATATAAATAACCTAACATTACACTGAAAAAGATTATTGACGAGGTTAACGAGAGCAAAACTCAAAGGCGGCGTAACGCTCGTAGCGTGGTCACGCATCAGTGATGCTTAATATGAAGCATCAGATGAAAAAACTTGATCTATTTTCCAATTTTGTTTTAATCTCAGATGTTTTAATCTGGACATGTAGATATTTCTCTTAATTTTTAAATTTAGTTTTAATCTGGATTGTTTTAATTTGGTATTTTATGGCTTTTATCTGGACGTCCAATTTGGAGTTCTCTTTACCTGGAGGTCATTGCATCATAATCTGGACTCCTGTGAATCGGAATACCCATGTAGATATTTTAATCCTCGATGTCTAAATCTGGACTTCTCTTAATACGGAAATCATAATCTAGACTCACTGTGATGCTCACCAGGAGAAGCAGGAGGAAAATGGTGATGGATTAATGAATAATCTCATCTCTGCTCGACTTAATCTGGATATCTCGTAATCTGTATGTTTTGCATTCAAGGTCGTAATCTTCATGATCTGTATATCCTAATTTGGTGGGGTTTTTTTTATTAGGATGTCTCATTTTAAATACCTTAATTGGGACTAATTTGTACTTCTCTTATCTGAAAGTTTAATGCAGGACCGCTCAACCTGAATGTTTTAATCTGAACTCCTGTTCAGTTAAATATCTTAATTTGGAGTTCTCATAATCTAGATATTAAAATCTGGATGTTTTATTCGGAACCCCTTTTTTTATATGAACATCTTAATTTGGAGTTTTCATAATCTGGACATTGTAATCTGGATGTTTTATTCTGAATTTCTTTTCAAATCTGAATATCTTAATCTGGACTTCTCATCATCTGGATATCTTAATCTGGATGTTTTATTCTGAACTCCTTTTTAAATCTGGACATTTAAATTCGGATTATTTATTCTGAACTCCTTTTTCGTCTGAATATCCGAATATGGACTCTTCTTTATCTGGATATCGTAATCTGGATGTTTTATTCTGAATTTCTTTTAATCTGAATATTTTAAATCTGGACTCCTCTTAATCTCTATATCTTAAATCTGCTTTCAGAGGAGAAGCATGATTCTGCTTATCACCAAATCTCTGGAAACACGAGAAATCTGGGGTTTTTATAAAAATTGGGGGGTTTTTTTGTGTGGAAATGGACTGTGGGTATGAGAGACGATCGTTTTCCTCTAGCTGCAGGCTCAGTGGTAGAACGGCTCGTCTGGGCGAAACCCGTACGCAGTGGCGGGGCGGCCGTTTGACCCGTTGCTGTGGAAAGAGAGATTATCACAGATTAGCGTCGGGATGAGTCATACATGCATACAGTCACTAGATGGCGATCTTTTACTTCTATTAGCTGGATGGACGATCAGAGTGCCACAAACAGCTGGATCTATTAAGCTAATGATTAAACTGATGAGCCAGTCCAGCATGAATTACTTAATACATTATTATTAAATGCAAGTTTAAAAAAATTTAATGATAAAATGATAAAAATGCAGTGTAATAAAAGTGTACTGCTGTCCTTAATGTAAGGTCTGAGCTCAATCTAAGAGCAGTATGTGCCTGAAGTGTCTCTAACAAACAAAACAAAACATTTATAGCCACCCATTTAACCTCACGTCAGCTACATTAAATCATCGCCGAACGCTCACCTCAAACGGCCTGGTCAGTACATCTGGAGTCAATGTTACCGAGAATCATCTTTAGTCACATTAACATAACTGCAGGAACCTTGAGGGTGTTTTAATGCTCTCTAATTCAGGCCGTAAGTCGCAGCTACTCTCAGCCAGGGGCGGTGCCCGAAAAAATACTTTACTGCCCTGAAGTATATTCCAAAATGATTTGGAAGTAAAGATGTTCAATACATCGAGGTTTAAATAGTTTTTCTTGAGGCCAAGATTCCAAGACATAAAGTGTTCAAGTAATTTGTACCACACAACTGGAATAATTCCAATAAACAAAATTCTATATTATCAGTAATGAAGCCATGTACACAAGTGAGGGAAAAAGATATAGCTTTGAAAGTCCACCTGGTGCTCATTTAATTTTATGGACACAGGAGTATTGTACTGTACTAATTGCCTAAGGTCTGGCATTTATCAGAGGCAGGTTACAGCACTGTGTGTACCGAACCTGACTCATAACTGGTAATTTCCAATCTCCAAGTAGGACAGAAAACGCCACCATGACTTGGAATTCCTACTTAGGAACTCAGGATGGCTGCAGCTTTCAGCTACAAACTGTAAATGTACTGGGAATTGAACTGGGAATTCCTACTCAGGAATTTGGGATTGGTCTCCTCAGCCCCAAGTCCAGCAAGTGACATAAAATCAACATCAAAGCATCAAACAAAGTAAACAAAGTACTATTTTTTTAGCTTTATAGCATTCAGACATATTCACTTAGTAACTCTATAACACTGACTATACAGCTCACTGTTCTGAGGAGGAAAATATACATCACTCATCACCGTTAGCTGGTTAGCTTGTTGCTAACAAGAGTCAAATACGGAGGCTTCTATAGTGTTTTCCCACTTTGCAGTTTGAACGTATGGAGGTTTGAAAAATGACGTAACTCAGCGTTCTGGCTTCTCACTTCTAAGATAAGTCCAATGCAGCACCTTCATCATCAGCGTTTTTAAATACTTGTGTGCACATCCATAGAAATGAACAGTATTCGGTGTAATACCAATGCAAATAATCAGGGAAGTAAAGCAATCCTACACTGTCCAATCAAGAACCAGATTTCCAACGACCATTCCTTCTTTTATTTAAAAAAAAACCTTCAAACACAGCAAAGGCTCTGCTTTGTGCGCCAGTCTCCTGGATCTTCAAGATTAATAAATACTTCAGAATGTTTTTTCAACTGCCCATGACAGCAATCACGACAACTGTGGAAAGTTTTAAAGCGAGCCAGACAGAGCTCATCGGCGTGTTTAACGTCACCGTGCATGAAACAGATGGGCGGTTTCGCTTCTGACGTGCCGTCCAGCGGAAGTGTGCTTCTAATCCCTCAGACGTACGTGAAGGACGCCGGCGAGCGTGTGAACAACACCGCTCATGTTGCCGCCGCTTCTGCAAGCGCACGCAAAGTCACGCGTCATGTATAAACCAGGCCTAGCGTGGATATCATCAGCAGGTTGTTTGTTACTCAGAAAAAACTAGATCGATATGTATTTTAAGTGAAAAGATTTGATGTTTATGTGTACCGGAGTCGGGCCGCGCCCCTGCTCTCGGAGTCCACACAGAGCTGTTGGCATGCGGTGAAGCTCAGGGATGTTTACACACTTATACACACACTCTGTATTTAAAATATGAGCTGTTTGCTTTGCTCATACGTGTGCACATGGCCGTGTGTTCTTTCTAGTCCCAAATCACTTCCAGTAATCAGTTACAGAAACTGGTGCGTTTCTGTAACTGATTACTGGCAGTGATTTGGGACTAGAAAGAACACACGGCCATGTGTGCACATATAGGAGGTGGGTCTCCTCCCTCTCTCGCTCTCGCTCTCTCTATCTCGCTCTCTCTATCTCGCTCTCTCTCTCTAAAAAAGACAGATTCATACCTCTGGGTACTTTTCAGAACCTCAGAGATCAGGAGAAGGTTTCAGGTGTACCGTTGGTCATTGAGGAGCGCGTGATATTACAAAAGAAAATCATATATCACGATCCTTGGCATTTCTACTATGCAAAATATGTAGGTTTGCTGACAAACTGGCAACTATTACGTTAAAAAATAAACTGTAAATGAGTGATCCTAAAATCGGCTTAAAAAATCTGTTTTTAAAAATCGTCAATATTTTTACACTTTTAAAGAAACCAAGTTGCAAAATAAACACACGGTAAACATTACAGGCTTTCAGTAAATGTGAAGTGGGGAAATAATGGCGGTCTGGGATGAGTGCTGTTACAGGGTTATAAACACGTGTGCGCTCGTAGCTCGGGAAAATGAAACACGAGTCGTACGAGTACACGGGTTTATGACTTCCTGACTTCAGCTTGAAATCATCACGTTGTTAACATCTCCTGACGAAGTTTTGAAAGTCTGAATTCAAATTCAAAATATTACACTGGTTACTGTAGCTGCTGTACATCAGATTCACATCAATGACACCGAGCCATTGTACGGGTTCAGAATATTTCACTAGAATGTTTTTTTAAAGGTTTCATTCCTAAACAAAGAATTTATCCTTACAATAAACATCACGCAAAGCAAAATGGAAGGTCCGAGAGCGTCTGAGCAAAGTGTTCTGAATCTGCATCCAATCAAACTCTAACAAGGAACCGATTTGACTCTAATTTGACGAACTGAAGGAAGTGAACTGAACATGCAACAATTTTAGCGGATAGGCTGCTAAACTGAGACAAAGGACAGAGCTGCAGCGCTGCAGAAATGCCACGTGTTCTGCTGATTTCTGCTGAGAAAAAACAAGTAGTTGATACAATACACAAAATGTGTTAAACGTGCTATTATGTATTAAGTGCCGGCTCTGGGTTCTCTGTGCTGGGGTGATTTTTGAGATTTCCACACACACAATTCTGTGCTCAGAATGTTTCCGGCCAATTAAAAATCCAAAATATCACCTGGCTGTCTGTGAGAAAACAGGTCAATGAATGAGAGAGAGAGAGAGAGCGAGAGCGAGAGCGAGAGAGAGAGAGAGAGAGAGAGAGAGAGAGAGAGAGAGAGAGTGAGAGAGTGTAACAGGAAGTCAGAGTGGCAGCCTATAAAAAATAAACTTTAAACTTGTGTGTTTTTACTGTTCTGAACAATGAAGCTGAACAGGAATAACGACTCAGTGTCTCTCTCTCAATGTCTCGGTCTCTCTCCTTACGTTTCTGTCTCTCTTTCTCTAAGCGTCTCTCTCTCTCTCTCTCTCTCTCTCTCTCAATATCTCGGTCTCTCTCCAACACCAAAAATTAAATATCAAATAAAGTAAATGAGTAGGCCGCTCACTCTGCAGGCTGCACATGCACTCTCCTGAAATAAACACGGTCTCTTTAAGAAAGCCGTAATTTGTTTTAATGCGAAAAATATCATACTTCATTCTCAGACCAGATTTGTAAAAAAAAAATCTGTGGTAGGTTTGTGTTCTTTGGGTAAAACAGACTAGCTAATATAATTTATAAATAAAGACTTGTGGAGTCTTTTGAGTGACTTGAATCATTTGAATCAGTTCATTTAATTGATTGATTCAGGTGCATACTATTATCAGAGCAAGAGCTATCCGAATGACAGCTGCGAGTGTGTGTTGTCAGAGCGAGAGCTGCGAGTGTGTGTTGTTAGAGCGAGAGCTGCGAGTGTGTGTTGTCAGAGCGAGAGCTGCGAGTGTGTGTTGTCAGAGCGAGAGCTGCGAGTGTGTGTTGTCAGAGCGAGAGCTACAAGTGAGTGTGTTGTCAGAGCGAGAGCTACAAGTGAGTGTGTTGTCAGAGCGAGAGCTGCGAGTGTGTGTTGTCAGAGCGAGAGCTACAAGTGAGTGTGTTGTCAGAGCGAGAGCTGCGAGTGTGTGTTGTCAGAACGAGAGCTGCGAGTGTGTGTTGTCAGCACGAGAGCTGCAAGTATGTGTTGTCAGAACGAGAGCTGCGAGTGTGTGTTGTCAGAGCAAGAGCTGCGAGTGTGTGTTGTCAGAGCGAGAGCTGAGAGTGTGTGTTGTCAGAACGAGAGCTGCAAGTGTGTGTTGTCAGAGCGAGAGCTGCGAGTGTGTGTTGTCAGAGCGAGAGCTGCGAGTGTGTGTTGTCAGAGCGAG
>JAQQZU010000003.1:1511012-1533328 GCA_030068025.1 Parauchenoglanis punctatus | reverse complement strand
TCTCTTTTAAAGTCATAAAAATAAAGAAATAATTGAATTAGAAGGTGACCCCAAACTTTTGACCGGTAGTGTATGTATACATTACAATTTCGTGATCTGCATTTTGAATCGTGTGAATAATTCACTGTCAGTGCGTGTTACAGTACAGTGTGCAGGATCAAGTGCTATTTTATTAAGCTGCTGAATAATGAGTGTGGAAGCCATTTTGTTAAAAACAAAAAAGGTTCAATTTACAACTAGGACTTCTCATGCAGCAACATTTCAAACTCCTATTAGATTTATTTTAATTCACTTCGATTTTATTTGTATAGCGCATTTAACAACATTGTCATAAAGCAGCTTCTTTTGTGACAGCAGCTATAGCATATATATAGCTATACAGCAGCTATCGAAATTCTGAATATAAACGTATGAATCTATAAATTTATATTTATTTATACATATATGCCTGTGGCGACAGTGGCGAGAAAAAACTCTGAGACGACAAGAGGAAGAAACCTGGAGAGGAACCAGACTCTAAGGGGAACCCATCCTCATCTGGGTGGCGCTGGATAGTCTGAGTACGACCAACACGCTTTAATAATAGGGTCAAGATATGAGTACAAGTCTGTTCATGGTGATTTGAGTCCTATGCCATTGTAGCAGAGCTGCTCTTGTGAACAGCAGTCCAACGCCATCTTCACAGTTCTAGGTATATGTTGAGGCAGTTCATATGGTGTCATCCTGAACAGGAGCAAGTGATGACTCCAACCAGAAACAGGACATCAGGCTGGATCAGGCAGGTAAATGATTCAATTTAATAAAAATCTGGGAAGGTTTATCCAGGAGAACATTTTCCGAGTAAATACTGATGTAACTTTTAGACTTTAGGTTTCAGCACAACATTATTTAAAGCTGTTTCAATGCATTATGGTACAATGCTGAATTGAACAGAAATTTTAAAGTGTGTTAGTTTTAAGGCGTAAGAGGCCACACCCCCTTCACTCAAAGCATCAGTAAGGATATAGGCTTTGCTCTTCTTCTCCAGCTCCTCCTGCCACAGGTCGTATCTCTTTAGCTCGTGCTCGACAATGCTCATGCACAAAGCGCCGATCTTATAGTGTGTGATCAAACCGTGGAATTGGGAGAAGCTGGAGGAGAAACACAGAGACGCCATTACAGGTCACTTGAGGGTGAAAAATTAGACAGATCTTTAGAAGGTTACCTATATATAAATATGTGCAATGCGTGTAATATGAGGTTGTTGAAGTTTTTACTGTAAATCTTTTATTTACAGTAATCTTCTCTAGGCATTTAAATACACAGAAGTTACCTCTTTAAAATTTAGGGTTATAGAAAGTTAGGTTTTTGTTTAAACAAATCAGAAAGTATAACATTCATGTGTATATTTTTGTACAAAACTCAGCTAACCAAAAATTTGGGATACGATCTTACATTTTAGATTATAAAAATGTCCGGTTATGTGTCATGATTAGGATAAAAGGTTAGATTTTTAGAAAAAAAAAGGATTCAGATTGAAATTTGAAAATTCAGATGTAGGGTAAAAAACTTAAAGGTTATCATTTGAAAATGTTATAATATTAAAACTTTAATGTTAAATGTATAGAATTTACTTCAAAAAACTTAAGGTCACTAAATTTAAGGTGTTGTTTAAAATTTCCAGAAAACAGGAAATTCAGGATAAAGAAGATCAAGTTAAAAAAAAATTAGAAGGTAGAAGTAGTTACAACGTAATATAAATAGTAAAAAGATGAAATAAAAAAATTCAGATATGAAAAAATGAGTAGGAGAAAATCATTTTAATTTCAAATTACCCAATTACTCTTAATTTGTCACTTTTAGTGTTTTAGTTCCTTAAAATTGGGTTGTTTGCTTTTTTGAAGCAAATGTTTCCTAATTTCAGACCATACTATAAACATGCAGAAGCTCTAAATCAGTTCTGAACAAAATTAACTAAATCTCAGATACCTGGAGAAACAGAAGAAGATGTAAACAATGGTGGTGGCCAACTCCATGCTCTGCTTCCAATCCTCTCTTAACACTCTCGCTAGAGCACCGAGCGCGGCTTCTGGACACACACACACACACACACACACACACACACACACACACAAGGAAAATGAAATTCACTTATGAAGGAAGAAGTGTATTTTATTTGTTAGTGAAGTTGAGCTATAGCAAAAATGTGTCTCATGATATCGCCACTTCTGTCCATCTCTAGTATAAAGAATTTAGTTTAGTAGTTAGCTCATGTGGTCTCCAAGAGGTTTGTGGTTTTGCTCTTTAAGGTAGTTTGCTACTTTTTATTCTTTAAAATGGTAAATGTAAAAGTGTAAAATTAAACTGAGAATAGAACTGCGGAACAGTAACTGTAAAGTTTTTCAATGTAAAAGTTTTAAATACTTAAATATACAAAATGTACAGAATTTACCTCACTGAAAGAGGTTTAAAAATTAAGCTTTTAGGGTAAAGAAAGTACAACATTTAGATAAGTAAATAGTTACATTTTACAAAATTTAATTTTAAAGAAATGAAAACAATTTGGGTTAAATTTACAGATTGTATAAAATTCTGATATCATAATCTAAAGTAAAGGTAGTAAAAATTCAGAAATTCAAGGTTAAAACTCAGTAAATGTAAAAATTAGGGTCACAAATTCAGGTTACAAAAGCATTCAGGTAAAATTCAGTGTAAAAAAATGTAGATAGTAAAACAAATTCAGGTTTAAAAAAATAATCAGGATAAGAAGTTCAAGTAGTGAAAATTAGTGAAAGAAATCTTAAAAGTCTGGGTAAACATTTACAATAAAAAAAAATGTATAAAGCATTCAAATTTGGGGTCAGTGTAAAAAAAATTCAAATATTAAAATTTCAGGTTAAAAGAACCATGATCTTCTGGATTTAACAGGAAAAATTAAGCATAAAATTCATGGTTATTATTCACAAAATGGTTAAAATCACAAAATTTCAGGTCAGTCTATACGAATTTCAGAAATATATTTAAAAATTGAGAGGTTTGAAATTTTTTAAAGTATAAAGTTAAAATTCTCGATCGGAAATTTCTGATTTAAAAATTCAAGTAGTAAAAAAGTTTAAAATGATTAAAACATTTAGATCAAATAAATAAGAGCAGTGTCGAAATAATATTAGATGTTTGAGTATTTTTTTAGTTTAATGCACTGAATCGTTTTACATTTGCACCCCAAAATAAATCAACGCAAAGTCGGAACCCGATGGAGTCGGGGCGTGGTACCGTTCTGCAGCAGCTCCTCCAGGTTATCAGGATTGCGAGCGAGGTGGAGGATGAGGGTGGAGCCTCTGACCTTCTCTGGGATTCCTTCATAGAGCAACTCGACGTAATCCTCTATATTATTGATGTTGGCCTCCTCGTCGAGCTGGAACGCAACACAATTATTACGATTATGGAAAAACAAAATGGAGGACAAAAAAATTATTAGCACAGAAAGAGTGTTTTTTCTCTCCATACCTCCATCCCCTCAAACAGCGTGAGCTCTCGGGGTTTCACCAGCTTCTTCTCCTCTTTTTCTGCTTCCCAAAAACAGTGACACAAAAACATTTAACAAAAATCAGCATACATGTGGACTAAAGTATGCGGAGAACACACCAGGGCTGTGATCAAACACAAACACCGTGTATGTGGGATTGTCCTTATTTATCATAACGAAGTGTCTCTAACATGCAGCGTGAAACACCTTTACTGCTGGGCTTCTTGCGGTTCTGCAGGTAGAAGAGCAGATGTTCCACCTCGGCCACTTTTGACGGATGGATGAGTTGGCATTCATCCACCACCTTCCTGGCGAGAGAGGAAACGTCCGTGCTGGCGTTGAGACTCTTCAGTCGTATACTGAGAACACACGAGAGAACGCAGAGAGAAAAATTAAGGTGTTAGGTTAATTTAGAAAGTACAACATTTAGGTACAAAATATCAAGAGAAAAATGTATATATCTATATCTCAGATTTACAATTTAGTTTAAAAATTAAAAAATCCGATTTTAAGAAATGAAGAGCGGAACAATTAGCTTAAAAATTCTGACAGCAAATAATTCAGATTGAGAATTCAAAATCTTTAGGGTCATAAGAATTCAGATTTTTTTTTTTTTATCAGAAATTTTAAAATTGCAAAAAAAAAAACATGAAAAGTTAAAAGGTTGTTAAAATATTAAGGTTCAAAAATATCTGTATAAAATTCAGATAGATTACAATTACGGTTGAAAAAATTCGGAAACTTTCCAAAGGAAAAAAAAATCACCTGGTAAAAAAAATCAGCTTGAGGTAGTAAAGTAGTAAAGAATTCAGATTATTTAAAAAAAATCAGAAGATTAAGATTCAAGGTTAATAGTTCAAGTGGTAAAAAATATTCAGGGTGACAAATTCAGTTAAATTCAGTTTTAAAAAAATCTGAAGTTGTAAGAGTCAAAAATTCAGATTGTAAAAAAATTCAAGTAAAAGAAAATGAGAATCAAAAATTCAGATTCAAAATTCTGATGAAGCAGAATGTATGTTGCCACCCTGATTTTGATTATTTTCCTGTAACAGCACATCATGAAGTGTTTTATTACTCCACAGCGATTACACCAAAGCCATAACAAATTTTTATTTATTACAGACTGACGCCTTACTTTTTTTATCAGAAAGCGTAAAATGAGTCCAAAAAAAAATCGAGATTGCAAATAAATTCAGGTTAAATAAAAAATAAATAAATAAATAAATGAAATAAAAAAAAATTAAATTAAATTCTGTGTTAAAAATTACAAAATTAAGGAAATCAGGTTTCCAAAAATTCTGGTAAAAAAAAAAATTCTTGGACAAATATTAAAGTAGTAAATAAATGTCTGTATGAAGCCCCAAAAAAAAAAAAACGGGTTTAAAAAAATTTCTGGGGAAAAAAAATTCAGATTCAGATTCCAAAATTTCAGGTTAAAAAAAAAAAAAAATCACAGGTTCTCCAGATTTAAAGAAAGCTTTAACACCTTCACTGCTGGGCTTCTTGCAGTTCTGCAGGTCAGTGATGTGCTGTTTTGGGAAACTAATCAATGACAAGTCGATGTAATAAAGCAGAGTTTCTGTTACCGTCCTGAAGTGGATGATTTGCCCGTAACAACACCTCCTGAAGTGTTTTATTCCTCTTACACCACAGCAATTTAACAGCCATCGTAATTACAGACCGACACAACATTTTCTTTTATCCATTTACCGTTACATTTTATTTAACCTGCACCAAGTGACATATGACTCCAGGCTGCATGTGATGGATTTCCATTTAACCTGAAGACGCCTGATGAAGTGAAACTGAAACACCTACACTTTCTGACACTCTTTACACTCCTCATGTACGGAGTCTCCGTTTTCTCCCAGGACGCAGGCCTCCACCTCGTAGTGCACCACCAGAGCCTTCTCTGTGGGGTGAACATCGATATTCCCTGGTTTTACTTTCCTAAAAAAAATTTAAAAATCAATCATTTTAACCCTTTCATGCACAATGTCCACACTTACTAATAAGCATGTAGTGTTTTTAATGCTCTCCAGACTATTTGTCTACAAAATCCCAAATTAAATTGAGAAAATAATTTAGACTCCAGTGAAAATGAACGCCTTGTTTTTGTATTTTTATTTCGTCCATGTGACTGTATCATGCGACCGATGCATTTTGGTCATGAACATGAAATATTTTCCTGCATATTAATAAAAATAAACACATTAGAACATAAAGTACTATTAAATATTTGTATTCCTACTTCAAGCATAATGTTTTAGCCTTTTATTTAAACTATTGCTCTTTTCTGTGACACATGGACAAGCCATTTATTTTTTTGTGATATTTTGGGGATACAAAAAAATATTAAAATTCTGAAGTTCAGGATATGATGCTGGGAAATAATTTATGCATGACAAGCTTAAAAAGAAAAAACTAAAATACATGGAAAAGGTATAAAATATTATTAATATTATATAAAAAATAACGTACAAAAAATTAATTCACATTACAGCAATATGTATAAAATAAAAGGATGAAACTGAGCCATTCTTTAATCAATTATATATATATATATATATATATATATATGAAGATGTAATTATAAATGTTTATTATTTATAGGTGCGATGGAGCTGAAACACACCCTAACTGCATTTAAACAGCTCTCCACTGCTATTCTCTACATCTAGTTCTGTTTTATTGAGATTAATAAAATATAAAATTACCGTTTCAGGTATTGCGCGTCATCCGACTGCATTTTATTTCCTCTTTATAAGCTGTTTTTTATAATATTAGTTAACATATAACAGGATTGAGCTGTAGCCGACGCCAGATTATTGAAGCACCGGTCCGAGTTCCAAACACAACCCTAGTGTATGTATTAGTGCACTCCGTAGGGCACACAGCGCGATTGTTTATGCGCAGTAAAGTGCACTATGTAGGAAGAAATGACTGGTTTTGAAATCCAGCCTCAACCGCCGGAGTTTCATTCAGCGGGTGTAAAAGTCGGTGCTGCAGTGAGAGTAGAGTGTTCGAGCGCCACCTGAAGGGCTGGAGGACGGGAAAAAATAATCTACTAATACAAACAGTGTATAGCACTATTTAAATCGTGGCGGCTTTTTTTGTTAGATGTTCTGTGTTGTATCTTGTTGTTATCCTTTTTTTTTTTTTTTAATTTATTTATTTTTTAATAAAATGATGTTTCATCACATTAAATCAATATTAAATGAACTTAAACTTGAAATCAATAAAGTTGTGTTGATATTCACGTTCACACTGAATATTAGCCGTAGCTGATGCCATGTTTGCCATGGTTGTCTTAAGTATTAGATTTTAATAAGAAACAAGCACTTTCACATATTAACGCACTTGTTGTAATATGTTGTCATTTGTATAGTAACAACTTAGACAGGGACTTGTATAGCAAATGCTACAAATAATATAACTAAGCCTAAAAATAAATACTTTTTTAAATGGTGTTGTTATTTAACATGTTTATTTAACATTTACGGAAGGAGTCACCAGTGTCAGCGCTTAACAGCCTGAGGTAAAGCTGTAACTAGGTTTCCTGACATTATCGGGACAGCGGAGTTTTCTGCTTTGCGGTTTCTCGGTAACGTGACAAGCTGGGTTTTGTTGACTCTGGTGAGGGAACGACTGTTTATAGCTGCTATAACGTAAGTGAACACAGGAACTAACTTGTTTCTTGGATGTTCCATGACATTAAATCTAACTATAAACTGATAAAAAGTGGATCTCTAACTAGTTTATAAACCTGTAACTGTAAGAATTGCAAATCGCATGGACTAAGAGGCACAAAAACATTCAGGATGGGCTGCTGTAGGAAAATAATCAATATCGAGGAGGTAACAGTAACCCATCTGTAAACCCCTCTGTCCTGAAGATGTTCGAAAACCTAGTTCCAGCTTTACCTCTGACTGTTACAAAGCACTGACACTGGAGACTCCTTCCATAAATGCTAAAGAAATGACTCCTTACAGTAAACTTCACAGTATCGCTGATGGCATATATATTAATTTTGTTCATGTATCGTATCTGCTGTACACGTCCGTGTGAATGAGCTGTTACTATAGAGACAATATCATATTAGAACGACTGTCAAAACGTAGTGTTCAAAAGAAAACTAATCAACATCTGTGCTTTTTGAACCCTTGTTCTGAATCACTCACTGAATTGTTTTATATACTTTTATAGAATTTGACCTTTTTTTTTTGTCTTCCAATAAAACATCTCTCTGTCTCCAAAAAAAACAAAAAAACGCGTCTCTCAGGACGTGGATCGTAAGTGTCTTCTCTTCCAGGAACCAATCACAAACCCACACTGCTGAGGAGAAATTGTTTTCAGATGGAAGCAGAGATAGAAGAGGGCCTCCATTGTTGCCGTATTCACAGACTCTATTTCTGGCACAAGCGCTCCTTCAGGTTTGTCAGATTTAATATACGGGAACACAGTTCGCCTGTTTCCACAAAATTGTCCAGACAAAATGCAGCGAGGCAATTTTTTAAAGCGGTGGAACTGAAAACAGGCTCAGAAGCTGTTTCGCATTCAGAGTGGGGCATTTCGAGCTGCTGTCTGTGCTGTCTGTGCTGTTCGAGCGTGCTGTCTGAAGGCGGGTTGATGGGTTCCATGCTTCCTGTGAAGAATCAGTGTTCATTCTGATGAGCTTATTGCAGACCAATTTAACACTGATGAGCTCTTTTAAGATTATTACTTGTCACACTGCACAATATCCCAGTAACATATAATGTGTTCTCCATGTCAGATTATATAATGAAGATCCTCCAACAATAAACTTCAAGAAAATGATTACATTCTACTCATGTCATCAGCTGGCGTGAAGAAAACGGGCTCGAATAAACATGAATATTTATCAAAGTGAGCTCGAAATAATAAGGAGATTTGGTTTGTTTACGTTCCTCCATCATAGTTACCAAATATGTAGCCGCGCCATAAGTTTGCCGTTGTCAAACGCCGTCCTAATACGGTTGGATTTTAGCCAATGGCACATTCTGAGATTTAAAAAAAAAATAAATAAATAAATCTCACACTGACAGAACTCTGTCGTCAGCCATCTTTAGTCACAGTGACACAAAATCGCCTGTCCATGAGGTGCGTGTTCTAAGACCGCTGATCAGAACTCATGACCAAAGACTTCTTTTATTACATGCCATTTACATCTATGACAGATAAATCAGGCTGAAATAAAATCAGTGTCAGTCACAGCGACACTCGGCACTCATGGACATCTGTGAGCTCGAGTATGCAGAAGAGGGTAGATAGCGCTTTCCTCTGAGTGTGTTATGCTGCTCTGCTCATAAGAAAAGGAGCGGTTGGCTGACTTCCCGTGTCACAGAGGAACCGTGTGTTCACCTTCACCCTCGCTCATTGGTAGATGTGATAGAGGAATGCTGACTGTTGACCAAAATGCAGGGAAAAGGACCTTCCGCTGGTGCATCCTCCTCACTCTGAATTATGTCATTTATTTGTAGGCTATTTAGTAGACTTTCTCCCGGAAGACCAGTACACCAGAGGACCAAAGTCTGGTAATGTGGTACTATTCTCCACATCTGGGCCTATAGAGGCTGAACAGCAGGCTATCACTGATGGCAGAACGAACTCTCTGCATGGATTCAGTCCAGTGACCTTTACCAGATCCAGAATGTCTCACACATGTTAGTCATCGTCTTCCCCGAAAACCCGTTTACTCCCATAATTAAATGTTTTCATTTCTTGGAGTGAGTCATCGGGCTGGGTCTGCGCCCTTGAAACCGCGCCACCGTGGCTGTGGAAGAGGTCTGGGGACATGTGATGCTGAGCTCATGTTAGATCCATGCCATCGTCTTTGGTTTTGCAGTTCCATCGCCGTCAGCGTGTCGACGCTCCGAAACGGTTTTGAAATCATCCGCAGCGCCAACGGTGCCAACGGATCGAGTTCTTGTTTACACTCTTCCCTTGTAGCCGATAGCTTTTTCCACAGTGGAACACGTTTTTTTTCTGCGTCTCCTCGTCCCTTGACACGCTAGAGCATTCGAACAGGCAGAGCGGCCATAACGCATAAGCACCACAGTAATCTGGCTAATTCAGAGTGATTTATGGACAAAGCTGTAAAATATGACTTTAATAACAGTTACAAATGGCTCGGCCGACGTCTGTTTGAGGGAAAGGGACAGAATATCTTGGCAGGGGCGTTTGTTATTAATGAAATGTGAAAATTGGGCTGTGGTGGGGCTGTTATGGTTACTGCAGACGAAATTGTTGATAAAGTCGCTGGGCTCGTGGTCGTGCTTCTTACTGAGTTTAGGATGCTTTTGTGTGGCTCTTGTAAAACTCCAGACTGCGGGATCTGCACGGTGCCAACGCTTCGAACCAACGGCTGACCAGTTTATACACATTACTGGTGCCGAAATTTACAATAGATGTATTGAGGAAAATAAGCAGGGCTATTTTTGCTGAATTTACCGTTTAGCTGATTCAAAATGGACGTCATAATTGGACATAGTTTACATGAGGACATCTGCAATTTAGTTTTTTAAACCCTTTGAGTCCTTAAAAGTAAAAGTGCCCAGCTATGCCAAACTATATAATATTTCTGACTGTAATTCAGCAGTAAATTACACGTCAATAAATATTAACACAATTATAAAAAATACAGCAATAACCTTTTCCGTTCTGAACCAGCGGCTGAACGAAATTCTCAATACATACTTGTTTTGCTACTTTATTTTTATTTCTGTGGTGCAAGAATCAGTGTTGGACAGTGTTGTGATAGAATGGGTTACTTTACATTCAGATGTACAGTGGATATAAAAAGTTTACACCCCCCTGTTAAAATAGCAGGTTTTTGAGAAGTAAAGAAGAAATCATGTTGGAACGTTTTTAACTTTCAATGTGAAATTACAACATATAAAAATTAAGTGAAAAACACATTTTAGTAAAAATAGGAAAAATAACTTGGTTGCATAAGTATGCACACCCCTAACTAACACTGTGTTGAAAAACTTTTAGATTTCATTACACCACTCAGTTTATTTGGGTAAGGGTCTACCAGCATGGCACATCTTGACTTAGCGATATTCTCCCACTTTTTCTCTGAAAAACATTCTAGAGCCGTCACATTGTGAGGTCATTTCCTGTGCACAGCTCACCCCACAGATTTTCGGTTGGATTCAGGTCTGGGTTCTGGCTCAGCAATTCAAAAACATTGACCTTCTTTTGGTGAAGCCATTCCTGTGTTGATTTGGATGTGTGCTTTGGGTCACGGTTGTGCTGAAAGCTAAAATTCCTTTTCGTCTTCAGCTTACTAGCGGACACCTGAAAGTTTTGCTCTAAAATAAATTGGTATTTGCAGCTTTTCATGCTTCTCTCCACCTAGATAAAAGCAGCAGTTCTGGCAGCATAAAGGCAGCCCCACAGCATGATGCTGCCACCACCATGCTTCACCTGGGTGTGGGGTTCTTCTGGTCATGTGCTTTTTGTGCCAAATACATCTTTTGGAAATTTTAAAGTTTTTGGAATTATCGTCAGACCATAACACATTTTGCTACACGTAGTTTAGGGTGATTTAGTCAGACTTGGGTGTTTTTTCTGAGAGAGAGAGAGAGCTTCTGTAAAGCCGCCCTACCCCACAGCTCAGACATGTGAAGAATACAAGAGATTGTTGTCACATGCAGTGAGTAATCAGCACTTATCAGATGTTCCTGCAGCCCTTTTAATGCTGCTGTAGGTCTCCTGGCAGCCTCACTGGGTAAGTTATTGTCTTATTTTGTAAAATTTTGGAGGGACATCCTGTTTTTGGTGATGTCACTCCATGTTCCGCATTTGCTGATGATAGCCTTCGCGGTGTTCCTTCACATCAATGTCTTGGAAGTTATTTTATATCCCACCTCCTGATTGTTATCTTTCAAGTAAGAAACCATACAGTGAGCTCGTAAGCGCTAAAACAGCAAAAACAAAACCTTCAAAACAGCTGGTCTTTATTTGGGGTTAATCAGAATCATTTCACTGATAACAGCTGTACAATAATTACTTTTTATCATGAATTTAAATGGGATTATTTCATTCTGAACATAGCAGCATCCCCAATTATAAAAGGGTGTGCTTACTTATGCAACCAGGTTATTGTAACCTTTTTAATTTTCCTATTTTTCCCTAAAATGTTTGAGTGATTTGCAATGAATTTTTATAGGCTGTAATTTCACACTGAGGGTGTGAAGCTCGGACATAATTTATCTTAGTTTTATTTTTTTACTTCACAAAAATACTGCCACTTTAACAGGGGGGTGTAAACTTTTAACCACTGTATCAGTCTGAATAAATCTAATCCATGTTTATAGTTTTCACATTTTTTATTAAATTGCCAAACCAAAAATAACTTAGATCGTGATCAATAAAACATTTTATGAGCCAATAAAACTTCTCAGAAGTCAATTTTCTATAAGCGCAACTCACACTTAGCAACAGCAGGAACATGGCGGGTAAAGCTACTGTATTTATATTCAGTCAGTCAAAACATGTTTGAAGTCTGATGTAGCTAATGGGTAAGGAAAGCGTATAGCATCCAGGTTAGCATGACTCTTCTGAAAAAGACGTTTAGCTCAACAGCATCATTTAAGCATTGATTTATTTAAGCTATTAAAATAACAGAATAAAGGGCTTTAACATGACTGACGACAAATCACTCGAAACGTCACGTCTCGTTCCGCTTCATGAATGAAAGATTAGCTTTTCTGACGGCAGACAGAAAACTCTGCCATGGTAACCATAGTAACAGCAACAGTGAGCATGGACAGAGTTGTCTATACTCTACTTATCAACAATATAAATAAAAAATAATCTATATAATGAAATCTTTCAGAGATGTGAGTGAGCACATTTGAGGTAACTGAGGTAACTAGCTAGCTTAGCCACCACACTTTGCTAGCAATGTTACAGCCTTTCTACTGATTTTAATAAGCAAGTAGCCTCTCTACTTGTGAAAGATTAGCCGCATGTTCAAAATGTCAGCCAGTGCTAAAGAAAAAAGGCTGAAAAACACCAACTGCTAGCTGTAAGCTACCTTTCCTTAAATGTTAGCAACATTAGCCTTGCAGCTTCAGCGCTAAACTAAACCTAAACAAACATGTCTACAGTTTCTTTCAGCTCAAATAAACATGATGCCTTTAACCGTTCAATTACAAAGAATATACGTAACAGTCAATCCACGCTCAGCCAAGAGGACATGAAGAACAAGCTTTTTCTATGAAAACTGCCTGTGCCAAGGCTAAAGTGTTACGTAACAAACTCCTGACATGGATAAGAAGTATATCTATGCATTCTAAGGGTGTATTATAGCCACTTATGATTGAGTATGATATGAATTATTAATAGGAAGATTATTTATTTTTATAATAGTTGGTTAATTGATTAATTGTGTCTCGTTGGCTAATTATAGAGATCCATAAAGCTAAATGGTCATATGATGATGCCTTGAGGGATTTTTTTTTTCTGCGCACTGATGATGGTCTAAAACATTTTGTATTTTTTCTGTCACTTCTGTGTCATCTCTAATGGACATTTATCTCTGTAATTTTGGATTTTATTCGATGTTTGTTTTTGCTGCATTTAAGTCAGACTAACTGGCGCAGTAATGGACATCCATGAATGTCTTTGGTCAGATCAACAATACTCAGGTTAAAATCAAGGTTAAAATAGTAAAGCTGACTTATTTGAGTGTTCAGAGAAATGTTATTCTGTTATTGCATGCCACTGACTCGGGTCGCTTCATTTCTCGGCCTGTTTTTGTCCTCTGACCCCCAGTTCCTGCTTTACGTATACGGCGTTTTACGACTCACAGCCGAGGTCAGTGATGCATATGAAAGATCCGAACCTGGGACTCAGAGCTCGGACATCATCAAAGAGTTTTATATATAGAGCAGGAATAGCTTAACAGGAATACGTTTACGCGGTTCTTGTGTTACCGCCGGTGAAACTGGTGAGTGTCGAGCGGCTTAGCAGAAAGCTTCCCACCAGAACCTGGGCCAGGTCCTTCTGAAAATAATCAACAACGGTGCTGCTAAGCATCGAAGGTTCCCCGGGGCTTTATAGGCATTTCAGCCAAGTACATCATTATTCAGAAGACGGGGAAAGAATTCTGCACACTGACGCTGCCGTTGCGCACAGATTTATGTCAAAGATGGGAAGAGTTTCACAACACTTTTTTTCCCAGTCGACAAAGAGCGAAGGAATGTTGTTCATTGTCACATGATGTGGTGGGAGAAGGCCTCGGAGGCCCCCCGTTTTTTCTCCTCCGCACGCGGCGCACATCTTGCCTGCAGATGTGCCGATACCACAAACACTTCAAAGTGCCTCCTCTCCGACCAACTGATACCCTGACGCCAACTGTAAATGTCCTGGACACGCAGAATGGAAAATGTGAATCCTCTCGCATAGCTTCCCGAGGAGGGTGGAAATCCACAATTGCACAATTCAGACAACAAACGAGTTCCTTCCATCTGAAAGACAAGCAGGCCTTTTAGATCAATATGAATACGCATTGTTTTGAACACCTTCAGGGCTAACATTAAACATTTGACCATGTCAAATTTATTAAAAAAAAAAAAAAGGAAAAAAAAACCCATCTGGGAATTTCTGCAACTGCTAGAAGGGCTTTTGAGAAAATACTAACAAATGCTTTTATGAAAAACATCACAGGAGGTATTTATTATGTAGTGGATCCAATTGTGCTGAAAAAAATTATACTTTATTAGAGAAAAGTACTTTGTTACACCAGAAATGTGGAAAAAAATGAATCATTAAAGTCATTTTTCAGAGAAAATGCCAGAAAAACCTCAAAATCTAAAACTCTCTTGACGCTGGAATCAACAGCCAGACTGGCGTTCATGGTTCATCCGCTAACTAATCCTCTTCCATGCAGTAGTAGCAACGACTGTATTTCCAACTTGAGATGAAGGTAAAATGTTAAAATCGGGGGAATATGATCCGTTTCTTTCCTGGTAATGATGCGGTCTGAACCAGCTGAGGTTTACGTAAAGAGACAGCAGATCAGCCGGCCAGCATCGTGCTGCAATACTCCAATCCAAAAATTATCAAAGCTTGCGCTCGTACCATCATGGAGAGTTATCAAATGTCTTACTTTCTCAAATTATAATAACAAGATCTGCCACATCTGGGTCCTATTTTAAAAATAAGCTTATGATCAGTCGTTCCGTCACCAGCCTCTCTTTTTTTCTAAGTAAATAAGACAAAACAAAAAAAGGCAAAAAAATGCTGCTTGTTATGTTACCAAGAAACCACAGAAAGTTTAAACTCGTCTGTCCTGAAGATGAAGATGTAAAGTTTTCCTGACTGCTACAAAGCACTGACACTGGAGACTCCTTCCATAAAACACATTCCTCCTTCACCGCATTAAGGTTTATATGGTTTTACACAATATCGTATTAGAACACCTTCTGACCAATCAGAATCCAGAATTTAGCAGCACGCATCTCCCACAGACTTTCACCACAATTTATTGCCATCTTTTCTTTTTTAAGGCAAATGAAGATGTCAAAGGTTTTCTAAGATCCAGTCCAAGTTATTTTGGTTCAAGTGTGGGGGTTGTAAGTATTCAATACCTATAAAACAATACCACAATGAGTGTTCAGGCTAATCTGTCACTAAGAGCTAACTTTATATTAACATATTCATCCTATAACGTTCTCGAATGTGATTTATAAAAGTGTGTTTGAGTAAAATCCACGGCTTAGACTACACGGTAAATGTTTTAGCTTGCACTCTTACATTCTTAAGTCTTGCATGACACCTAAAGCAAAAGGACAAACCATGAAGAACCACCAGAGCAGGGAAGGAAAATAAACAGTCGTCCCTCACCACAAACCAACACGGGGAAGTCCAGTGAAAGTAGGCCTTTTAAAAAGCAGTGGTGTGTGAGACGGTGTTATTCCAGACGGTTATGAGAGGTAAAAATATGAGTGGCAAACCTTGGGGTGATGAAGGAAGACTGACTGACAGTTTAATTGAGGAAAACATAATGCCGTGTACGTCATCTGGGGAAAACGTGTTTAGTTATACAGTCGATTATTATTGCTATTTATTTGTAGTTAAAATGTTTTTCTCTGCTCGTGAACTCCCAGAGCGCCGCCGTTTGCCAAACAACAGTGAAAAAAACTCATCTTCAGTGTCGCAGCTCTGTGCTTTACGCTTCACTTTGGATAAAAACAACTCCCAAATAATTAAATGCAAATGATGCCCTGTCTGGGTCGGGGTGTATTTGTCGTGACTCATTTATGAATCCCTTGAGTCAGTTTTTATTTTGGAACCACATCCTGCTAAAACAAATGGGTCACTTGGATAAAAATGCACCCAAACAGGATGTTAATAAAACAACAGCATCAGGCTACAAACCGAGCAGAAAAGGAATAGAAGCTGACAAAGACACTCTAATAAGGAAGTAAACCCTAAAGACCATCACATCACACAATCACACCATTGTCTGGATTTCTCTACCTACTGCGTATGTGTGTATCTGGATACACTCTTTGTCCGTGAGCGAGCTAACTGCACTAGCGATGTTCACCCACTAGAGGCACCAGAGAGCACTGTTACTTCCAAGCTTTAGTTTTCCTGATAATGACCCTATACTTGTTTAATGAGATGTCGTATATGACAGGATAAAATAAAACCCCTTCCATTTTTGTGCATCAGATAGTAAACACGAACTAATTGCAGATTGGAACTAAAGTTTAAAGCGTGAAACTGAGAAAACGCCGGCCCACACGCGCTGTAGGATCGGTCCGAGGAACCGTTCAAGCCAAGTGTCGGGATTTGTCACTTTACTGTCATACGTAACTCACGTGGAAGTGCTAACATCTCACATTAAAGGTCGCTTGTAGTTGTAACAGAAATTTCAGCTTGTTCGTTTCGTCTCTGTTTGATCTTGTGACGTACGTACGTGCCACGTGATGTTTTTTTTTTTAACTTCCAACAATAGCACACTGAAGACGTGCATATTAAAAACATAAGGAAATTTTTCAGCGTTTTCAAATTCATTCATTTTCATTTTTTTTTTCACGTGTGCACAGGACAGGTTTTCCCCCATTCCTTCCCTCAGATGTCATTTTGTTCTATGATATGTCTATTGAATTTAAAATTTAAACCAAATAGTAGTTCAAAACTGATCAGTATAAAGAAGTTACAGAAGGTGAATGAAAGCGGTGCTTGACGTGCAAGCAACCTGTCCTATACAACGTGCATCTATGTTAATTAACTTGGCCTTAACTAAAAAAAAAGGTATAATCACTGATATGAGGCTTTCTGTAAGGAGAGATTTATTTATCATTTATGTAAGGAGTCTCCAGTGTCAGTAGCAGTCAGTAAGTCGTCAGGATGGAGAACTTTCTCAGTAACATGTCAACTTGTCTTAACCTCTAAAGGTTTTAGCATGTAAGTTGAAGCTTTGGAAGTTGATCTGTTTGAGTAGTGGGTTCAGATGAGGAGGTGAGCGATCTGGACAGGCTAAAGGATAAAGCACCGCTGCATCGCTGTCTTTAGATAAAGATTAATTAAGCAAGGGTTTCGTCTTGTAACTCGGAATTTCCTACCGCCGTCTAGGAAAAAATGAAGAAAATGGCCCCTCAACTTGGAATTCCTACTCAACACCGAGTTCAACAACATGACGTCATGTCGTGGTCTTTAATACCGGAATAACACACCAGTCAGGGAAATCTGGAGACAGGCTCTTCACAGCAGATGCATTTTATTTAACAGTTAAAGTTAAAGTTCTTCAGAAGGAGTGTGGTCTGAGTTCTGTCTTGTTCTTGCCTAACTTCCAGTCTAAGTAAATGTGTGAAAGCTTACTCAATATATGAGAAGTCTTTAGGCCATTTATGCGATAACATGTTCAGAGAAGCTTGCATTCCTTCCACACCTCTTATGGCGAGGTCACAACACCCTGGTACCGAATACACTCACAAATAAAAACTGATTTTTATAAGAGAAATTAAAGGAAAATGTCCAAAATGTCAACATGGCCGTTCACAACGTCACCAGGACCTAGAACTTCACTATACCAGTTTACATGGGTTTATAGTAGTTTTTACTTTAGATTAATCAACAGAGATGGATAAGTTGGTTAAATCTATAACACTGAGCGTACAGTTCACTGTTTTAAGAAAGAAAATATATTAAGCATGTGTTTTGCTAACAAAACAGCATTGTGGGTAATGCAGAAAACTGTTAATGAAGTAGGTTTAAACCAAATACGCAACTCATTCAGGGTGTATTGTTTAATACGGGGAAGTGTGAGAGAGTTCAGTATTTTTATCTATTACACATACAACATTGTCTTACTTGGCTTGTATTTTGCATCGTGACTCTTTTTGCTTATCCATACAACAAATTAGCTCAATCCTCACTGTAGCTTTCTGTATATGTACTGATTGTCGCTTTTAATTACAAGTGTATTATATTTCTGCACTTTGTTGAGCTAGGTTTGTTGTTGAGTTTTCCTAGTAGACCTTCAATAACTCCAATTTACTTTTCTTGATTTAAATCAACACAAATGAGCTATTTTAAGCCAAGAATGAAAGAAAGAAGGAAAACAAGCCGAATCCGCTAACACGCTCTTGCTGATGGCAGTAACTGCACTAATCTTAACCAGATGTTCACTAATGGCTCTTTAAGAGTCTTCGGGGAGCAACGCTGAAAAGATCGGTGCTCTGATCTCGGTTCTTGGAGCTCCACGAGAGCAGAAACGCCACACATCATCATCTGGCAGCGCCGCTCCTTAGCAACTCACCTGTTTATATGGAAAACAGCCCTGCGTGTCATTTAACAATTAGCTGACCGTGACAGATGCTAACCCCTCGGTATTGTTCACTGCTTAGCAATGTTCTCTCCCTAGCCAGTCTTATTCAATTTTACAGCAATGCAACTGCAAGATTTATTTTAAAACGGGATTTCCAATGAAACCTCCTTATGGTTTATTAGCTCCATATTAGCAGGAGTGCACCTTCAGACTGGGTTTAAATCTTAATGCAGGTCTAACTTAAAGCCCAAACATGCAAGGTTAAAAACAGAAAAGCTCTGATATATTGTATGAGACATTTTTATTTATATCTGAATAAAAGGGTTTACAGTGAAAACCTCACTATAAGTGCTCAGTCAGATCTATTAGCATATCTTGCTTAGCATAACTTACTAGCAAGAAATTTTTACTCTGCAAATTAGCGACACTTTGACAGAAAATAATAAACAGCTGGCTCTTTTCCTGGAAAAAACGCAACGGAAAGTAATCATTAATTTCACGTTAACACTGTTTCTCATCCAGCTATAAATGCTGTTTAGTTGCTAACGCTGTATGATTTTCTGTCTCCAAAGCTAACAATATTTCAGGCTGCTTTCTCATCTTCAAATAGTACATGTTATTAAATATATCCTGATTTTATTATTTTTTTATAACTACACTAATATACCTAGCCAAGCTAGCTATTTATACAGTACTAGCTAATACTCAGTGCTAATAATGTTGCTATGGTTACAGTGTACATGTCATCTGAGGTTGTTTTTTTTCATATCCACTTCAGGCAGCACATATTCTATACAAAAATAGATTATTTAACTTAGTTTTGATTGTAGCCTTAATCATTTACTTTTTAAAAATTATATTAAAAATATCTAGCTCGCTAACACTAATAGGTTTTTTTGCTCAACACTGGTGAAGAAAATCGAGAGGTCATACAGTATGATGTGATGGAAGGTTTTTTTTTTCCTTTTTACAAGTGTGAAAATAAGTTAGATGTCTGTAGCACTTCTACCATAAAAACACAAACATAGGACAGAGTACAGTAACCACTGCTGGAAATAATAAACAATAGAAATAGTGTCTTTTACTTCATAAAAGTAATCAGCCTAATAGTTTCCATTATATATGAGGATGGGTTTAACGGTTTCTGCTGTATGCTATACGGCAAAAGTTTGTTTACAACTGACCAGCACACCCTTAAGTGGTCCTTCCACAAACTAAAGGGGATGATGAACTAAGAGGCCCAAACCTGTTCCTGTTCCAACATGAAAGCACAAAGCAGCTGCATGCAGACGTGGTGTTCAGGTTAAGGTTGGAGTGGAAGAACTGGAGGTTCCTGCACAGAGCCCTGACCTCAACCCCACTGAACACCTTTGGGATGAACTGGAACTGGAGCCTCCTCGACATCCCAACGTCAGCGCCTGACCTCACTAACGCTCTTGTAGCTGCATGAACACATTAATTCCCCACAGCCGCGCCCCGACATCTAGTGGGAAGACGAAGAGAACAGCGGAGCGCATTATATCAGCAAAGAGGAATAAATCTGGAATGAGATGTTCAACAAGCACGTATTGTTCTGATGATCAGGGGTGCACAAACTTTTGGCCATATAGTGTACCACATTTACATATTAGGCAGTTATACCTAGATAGGCAGGTTCATTTAGGTGCTAAAGTTTAAAGTCACAATAAATGCATTATATCCATTAAGTATCACCTTTAAACCACAGGTTGTTACCATTAGCAACACCATTAGAGATCACCACTAGGACCAGCAAATACATGAATGATCATCTGTTAAACCACTAGAACCCATATGGGAAACAAAATACCTACATTAAAAATAGATACTTGTAAAAGTTTAGCTCTGGTGTATCTTACTGATGTTCTGGGTAGTACAGGAGAACCCATCTCGAGCATCTAAAACAGGTTTACTATTAATTCTTAAAGTTAATTACAACTCAGTTGGTGGAAGATTTTCTTATATATAATTATTTTTAAAATGCAGAATAAGGATTTAATGGTTCGGACTGATTTATTCAAGGTCCATGTTATTAAACATAGCACCGGCGACTGTAATAAATCTAAACCAATAGTATTTAGCTACAATCTGTAGACTGTTCATTTATTGTGGGTTAAAAAATTAATTAATTAATGTGTATGAGGAACTTTTACTGTTAGTTACTATTTAATTGTTCATTATATTATTATATAAAATATATCATTTCTAAATTATATATTTTACCGTATATTTTATTTCCACAGTATTGCATCTTTATATTTATTGTTATTGGTGGTAGGTTGTTTTACTCTTTATCTTTTTTTTTTTTTATTTATCTTCTATGTAAAGGACTGTGAGACTCAAAATGTAAAGTACTATATGATTAACGTTTTGTTTTTTTTCTTCCGTAGCGAGGCTAATGCGAATTCTGATTGTAAGTCGCAGCACCTGCTATAAGGTTAACAAAGAAGAAAAGTCTGGAAAAGAATGAAAGAAATTGCCCAAGTCGGCTTTTTGCTGTAACATGAAAGTGAAAAGAATATTTCTTCTCATTTATGGATGAGTCTGAGGTACATTCTGCTTAGAGAATGATTCAATAGCTAATAAAAAAAGAGCAGCGTAAAATATTGGACCCCAAAGAAAATATTTTTATAGCACAAGTCTTTAACCTCATGTATTTAATTAAACACATCAGTCAAGTAGACAACAAACCGGGGGAAGCTCAGCTGTGTCCACTTTTCAGACCTGAGCAGACCTCTGTGTGTGTGTGTGTGTGTGTGTGTGTGTGTGTGTGTGTGTGTGTTCTAATAGCACGTATAAAGCCGTTTTTGTATGTGCTGTATTGAGAGCCCCACTGATCAGATATTTTTCTTCGCTCTGGCTGAAGACAGAGACTCTACACACTTCATCTGATGATCCATCTTGCTCTCTCGAGTGTGTCCTCGTTCGCTCCTCGTATGACTGATGAAGAATCACTCAGTCTTCTGGGAATGATCCTGAACTCACCTACGCTGCCAAAAATCAGTGATTTCCCATCCTGACTTCTACAAATTTGCACATTTTTTCTAATTAAATTCTTGTTTCAGCTTATCAGTTTAATATTTATTAAGTGTTTGACCCCAAATTTACTAAACTGTATGCATGAAAAATTCCCAGAGAAATTATCCACAGTGATCTGGCAAAAAAAAAAAAAGGAAAAAAAAAGAACGTAGCGTCACTATTTTAGAGGTCCTTACTGTGGCACAAGGTGTAACCAGTAGCATAAATATCACCAGACTCATACTAAAGCACATGATAAAAGACTACTTATTATTAGAAAGCATTATGAAATCAGTGTGTATATATTATTTTACTACATTAGTACACCATAATACTCATTAATACAAGTGTATTTTTTCTGACAGAGGAGTTTTGAGGTCCTAAATTCCGCAGGCCCAAAACTCTCAGGACAAAACATTCCCATGATTGTGTTTTACAAGGCTCTTATGATCCTAGAGCTTTATGCCTGATGTTGCCAAAGTACTCCCAGAAATGATGAGTCCCAGTGTCTCTATAGTGTATCCAGGTTCTTATATTTACAAGGCCATGTGTCCCTTTTTGTAATTTTGCAAACAATGCTATTTTCCCAGAACCTTATATTCCCTGAGTCATATATGTTCAGGTCCCGGGTTCCCAGGCTCTGTGACCCTAGGTCCCATATTTCCAGGACTCTATGTTCCTAGGTCCTTGTGTTTAGACTTTGCCATACTGGAAACAGTCCTCCAGTTTTCTCCGAAAGTATTGGAACAACAAGGCCTATGTTTTTTTGCTTTCGCTACACACTGAAGACGTTTGCGTTTGAGATCAAACGATGACTATGAGACTATAGATCAGAATTTCAGCTTTCATTTCCTGAAATTTATATCTAGATGTGATAAATAGCAAGGTGAAGTTTGGTGTTCCACAAGGTTCTGTTTTAGGCCCACTGCTTTTTTCTTTATATATGCTCCCTCTGGGTAA
>JAQQZU010000003.1:1493657-1510912 GCA_030068025.1 Parauchenoglanis punctatus | reverse complement strand
TTGTGAAGCTGCTTTGAGACAATGTCTGTTGTTAAAAGCGCTATACAAATAAAATTGAATTGAATTGAATTGAAATAACTTGTAAATGTAAATGGCACCTTTTGCTTGAACCCATTCACTTATTAAGCAGTCATAAATATTGGAGCATTTTACCTACAGGTGTTTCTTGGTGTCCAGGTGTGCTCTGTTAGATTGATTGTTTAAGTAATTAGTAGCTCTGAATGTGTACTTAGTTTGAGCCCTGGGTTTTGTCTGTGACGACTGCATTTGTTGTTAAAAATGATAAACCAACATGAAGACCAGAGAGCTGTCTATGGGAGAAAAGCAAGCCATTTTGAATCTGAGAGAAAATATCTCAGAGCACAAGCATTTTGCATAGCCAATACAACAATTTGGAATGTCCTGAAAAAAGAAAGAAACCACTGGTATACTAACAGCCTGATGTTGAACGGTTTGGCCAAGGAAAACAGCAGCAGCTGATAACAGAAACATCGCAAGAGCTCTGAAGATAAACTCAAAAACCCCAAAACAACAACCTGCACAGCGTAGGACCTCTGCGGTCCCGATCAACCCTAGCCGAGTCTCTTAAAGTATGACCCAGAGAACGTATAAATATGCTTTCCTTTCAAAAATGGCGGTCAAAGGAACACTTTTTCACGTCTTCTTCATCAAGGCTGCTGAGACAAAACTTGTTCAGGATAGTTGGAGAACCCAGCCGTGAAGGATTCCATGTTGAATACAGGAGAGAAGTTCTTCGTGGAAGAATTCACCCGGGGTAAAATAATGTAGCAGCGATGACGAGTAGCTAGATACATAGTTCATTAACATTGGCTATGTATGCCATGTTTATCACATTGTCATGTTTTTCCACATTTACAACATTATAAAAGTTTCCGTTTGAACCAAAAACAGGACACACGAGACTCAGTAACGTGATAGTTAAGAAGGCAAGACTTCATCAGGGAGTTAACTTAGCAAGAAAGTAAGAGGTGAAAGGTCAGATGAAGTTTTGTCTTCAGGTAGGTGACCTCTGGTGGTGTGGGGTGGAATTGTCAGGCGAGACTGTAACAAGGAAGGCATTGTAGCTGCACGAGGAAAACAGTATGAGAACACACATTGTTTCCTCGTCTGCTTAGACTGCAAAGCTTCATCTCTTCTTATGGTTTCGCTCAAAAGAACGTCCACAACCTCTCTTTGTTCCTTAATGCAAACCAAACACGAAAACAAGTGCGCATTGTATCGTGAATGACATGCCTTACATGCATTCCCAATCAGAGTCGGTCTAAAAGACGCTGCTCTAAATTTAGACTCCTGCTCTGAATAAAAAACACACTCTGTCTCTGTGATTCAGGCAGAACACACACACAAAGTCGAATGGCACATAATTGCAGGACCAAATTGGCCTATTTGCATTGCGCAATCTAACGAGCACGTGAATGACAGGAGCCTGGAATTGAAACGACATGCGATTGCCATCATTTTGTTCCTTTTTAGGCCTTCAAGGGAAGCGGGCGATTTATGATGCGCTCCGCACGGATCCTGAGCTCGTTCGACTCTGTGGCACACACGGGCCTTTGTTTATAATGAATCCCGACACGGAAATGGAACCCAGCCGCCACGCTGGTCCGAGTCTGACAGGCCGCATTTGTATCAGAGCATCACCGAAATCCCGATGATTTCCAGAAAGCAGCCTTTCTTTTTGATCAGACGGGGTTTGAAATGCGCTCTGTATTAATTACCATAGTGTGATGCAAACGTCTGTTTCATAACCAAACCTTCACATCTTCTCCTTCCAAAATCCCAGGATCCAATTCGAACGAGATTACCTAAGTGAACCTTACTGTTTGATCGCCAGCACTGAATTCCAATTGGTACCAGATGTATCTTCATGTTTTTACTCCAGACTCCAGTGCTAGTGCGAGCCTGAATAACAATGAAAAAAAGTTCTTTCTCCAGGGCCACCATAATGTCATGCATCAGCTATGTGTTGTCATAAACCGAGTTCTTCTAGAGTAGTCTAGTGAAAAGCACTGAAGATCAGAATTATTCGCTGGGATACTCCTGTATGTCTTTAAGGCTCGTTTTTTCCCTGATAAACACCCACAGTTTCTCCCAGAGTGAGCGCCAGTCCTCATATTACATCTGTAAACATTCCCTCGCTCTCCATGTCGCCGTGAAAGCATGAGTGCGATTCAATTATAATCAGCGCATATCTGCTGAGCGGTTTATTTACGCAGCCGAGGAAAAGCGATGGGACATTTTGGGCTTAGTTAAATAAACCGGCTATTAACCCTGTCCTCCACTTAAACTAATGCGTTTTGCGAGCGTTTGCTTTTTTTCCTTTCTTATGTGATGGCTGGCGTTCAAATGGCGCTAAAAGGGCAAAGTCCATGAGCACGTGTTTGGATTAGATGGCAATTCACTTATTATTTTAGTTCTACACAAAGACATGCAGAAATAAATGAAATGTAAGAATGAAACGTGATTTTGTTTCAACCCTAAAAAATTACTGTATACAATGTTGGACGCCTTTCAAAATTTAGTGACGCACTAGAACTTTGAGGCTAATGTAGCTTTATTAATGAAAATAAAAAGTAACTCTGGCTGTCCAAGATGGCCGCCTCAATAACATTCCAGTGTTCAGCGACACTGTGAAGTTTTGTAGCTGTTTTGTAGACGTTCATAGATTACAGGGAATTTGTGATTTGTGTAGAATTTGTGATTCAGACTTCAAGTTCCCACTGAGTATAAATTTGTGCACTATTCATAAGTTGCATGAGAGTTACGCATGCAGGATGGAGATGCATGAAAATGGAGGCGTGTCTCTTGATTCTGACCCTGACGAGTTTTTTTCCAGCTCGAGAAGAAGTATTCAGTCCAGTGCCACTGACTGACTGTTTGTTGTACAATATATCTAACTGAAATGTTTGTCCAACAAGGACAATATTAAATACTTACTGTAAATATAACACTGTTAATTAATAGTTTCATTCCTATAAGTTCATGAAAAGTTTTTTTCTCATATAGAGGACATCAGAAGAGACATATCTCAGAGACATCATCCCAAGAACCGAGACTATTGCGTATAAAGTTATGAAATATGAATATGAAACTGTAGCAGATGAGTGCTTGGTCATTTTATCCTTTAGACCTATGGGCATGTTTTCTTTACAGGAGAGCATAAAAAATTAATTATTCTCATTATTCACAAATCAACATAGCGATTTAAAAGCATGATAAAAAAGCATACTAATACTATATTACCAAACAATGACCTCAGTTTAATATCTCATTCAAGTAAATATTGATCTATCGTTTGCACCTAAAGAAGCGAACATCAGACTCCAGACGTTTCTTCACCGATCGATGACATTTGGAGTAAAACGGGGAAAGCTGTTGTGATTTATTTACCGAAGATTTGCTGTTGATCTGTGAGGAAGTGTGATGGATGCGTGTATTGTGAGTGTAAAAGGTAACTTCTCACGTACCTGAACTCCTCTGAGCCTTCATCACCTGTCAGATCTGTCCTCACGCTGGCCGAGTTCTCATGAACGTAATCTACACTCAGCTCCCCAGACACACACGCCAGTCCAATCTACCGTTATTTTTGGCAAAAACGGACACCAAAGTGTGAAATACACAAAGATTCCAGATGTTTGCTTGGTTCCACACAGTCCCTCGAGTGTCTGATGGGTGGACTGGACTGTGACCTCAGAACGTTTGGATAGTCAGGACCTTACCACTAGTTTTCCAAAAGCAAACCTGGGTTGCGTCCACCGTTAGCAAAAACATGTTCCATCTTAGCACGCCTATGGGTTCTTCTGTCCCATTGGGGGAACCATTAAAGGTTCCTATGATTTAGGCAGCTAGCCAGCTAAACAAAATGACATCTTCTGTATGTCCTCTAAATATCCTCAGATGCTTTATAGGTCTAATAAATAGTACACAGCTTTATGGCCATCATCTCTGAAATCAAAACGTTACCAAAACAACCTTCTTTCTTTTCTCCAACACGTTCGCTGTACAGTACGTTCAGTATTAGCTCAGTAAGAACCCATAAAACCTTGAGAATGGACTATTAGAATCATTTTTTCTCCGAAACTAATGTTTACAGCTAAAATCACAAATGTATCTAGTTCTGTTATCACTTTTCGTATCGAGACTGTTGTTGTATTCGATTTAGAGTCACATGAGGAAAGCGTAAGGTGAGGCAACTTATTACCAGTCTTGCATTAAAACGATAGTTGCAAGATGATGTTGTGAAAGCATGTCTGTGTTTATACTATAGCTGCTGCGTTTCTTACTTTTTTTTTTTTAAGTGAGCCATAGACTTTTTTTGTGATCTAGCTCGGTCAATGTGGCATAAATGTCAAACATTTCTTTGGTAGACCTGGAAGAGAGAGACGTTATCAAAGTCGTTGTCAAGGGAGATGATTTAGGTCGTCTCTGCACATGAAACATGAAACATTCGCAAAAAACTCAGTTTCTGCTCTCACTTACATTACAGCAGCTGTAAACAGCAGTTCCCTCTTTGTTCTCTCTCTTCACATTAATAAGACAAAAAAAACAAACCAATCCATCTTGTCATGTTTCTGAGAAAACAAAAAAGCTTCTCCGTCTGAAGATGCAAGAAAACGTAAAGCTACAGCTTTAAGAGTAACGCCAGGCTCGGAATGAACGTATTCAGACAGATTTTGACAAGATTTTGTCACGAATGACAAACTTCCAGCATCAGGCCTAAATATGAACGTCGGGAACATGAACGGGCCTTGTGGTGTGACATAATCGAAGAACACCACCCTGATGAAAAGTCTAGCATGTCAGAATTTTTTGTATTTTCTGACTTAGTTTGACAACTCCTACAACATGTTCCATGACATTCCTTCTGTAGCCATGACTGACAATTTCCTGACCCTCCTCCCCGATGACACACGAGAACATGAACGATGATTGATCAAGGTCAAACTTGTAGTGTTGTCAGTCTCCTGACCAAGACGTGGCAAGAATTTAGGGCACTACGATTGTGTAATCTGACATGGAGACCACCGTGAAAGACAAAAATATTGTGTCTGATCCTGGCACTGACGCTGGAGACTCCTTCCATGAATGCTAAATAATCTACCTTGAAGAAAACGTCACCAAATCAACAATTATTATTGCGGAGCGTTCAGTTTTACAAGCCCCTGTGAATGAGCTGTTACTATAGAAACGATAGTGTATTAGAACAAGTGCGTTAATACGAACCCGTGATTTCTCTCCCGAACTACACTCAGAGCCGCTGACCAATCAGAACCCAGAAGCCAGCAGCTCTGTGGTGGAAATATCGAGCGAATAGTTAATGTCGTAAAGACGTTAACATTTTTACCACTTAAAGTCAATACAATACACCTTTACTTTTAGTGTTGTGTAGCTGCTGGATCATATGCTTTAGGAATAGATAAGAGAATAGAAAGCCGTGATTTTTGTAAAACAAACAAACAAACAAACAGATAAATAAAACCCGTTTTTGAGTTATTAGTTCAAGAATGAACTGTCGTTTAATAATGCAGACTTTCCGATAATGTTTCATTTTTGTCCGTCCATGACACGGAAAGTTCCACAAGTTCAGGTTTCTGTTCAGACAGATTTTGACAACCTATTAACTGGAAATGTCCAGAACGCTGCGGTTCGAGTTACAGCGCTGCAGCCAAGTTTGGTTTCGGGACAAAATCCAACCAAGGCTGTTATTTCGTCTAACGATTCCCCATACTCTGCTGGCTCAGAGGTGAGAGACAGTTGGACAAATTAAGAGACAGCACCCGAGTTTATGATGATGATCGATAGCGAGATCTCTCTGACTTTAACTCATCCCCCCTCGGACCCACTCATCAAACCCATCCGTGCTGTTTAGGAAGACATTCAGGCCCTGTGTGTGTGTGTGTGTGTGTGTGTGTGTGTGTGTGTGTCCCTGCTGGCCAAGGTCATGTGTGTGTGTGTGTGTGTGTGTGTGTGATTGTGTGTGTGCGTCCCGCTCGGGGTCTCAGCATCCCAAACTCGCTGCAGATGTCGGGAGTTACGAGGTCAGATGAAAATTAAAGAACAAATTCCGAACAGGAGTGAGGGAGCAGAGCGGAGGAGAGCGGAGGAGGAGGTGAGGGAGGCAACACGTCCTTTAAAGGGGGGTCAGAAGAGGGCAAATAGCACATGGGCGCTTTAAACACACTGATTAGAGTGCACCGCCAATCAAAGACAGCCTGCTGACCTTCCAGTCCTGAATGAGCTGAAGTAACACACACTGAAGTAACACAAAGGTTTGTTCTGACCCTTTTTACTGATATTACTCGTCATTTCAGCTTCATGATTTTTTATGTGAAACAAATGAAAGTTACTCATAAAGGTTTATTATTTATAAATAGTGTTTACTTTACGATCAGCTAATATCCATTTCACTTAGCTAACCGCTAACATCAGTGGAAGCTCTATAGCACTAGCAGCTCTCTGATATTAAGTAGCTAGCTAAGTTTGCTAATTAGCTAAGTAGCTAATCTACCATGATGATATGATATGATCACTTCTGCGATTGGTTGGTTAGGTTTAACTCAACTTCCACCTTTTTGAGCCAGACAGCAAACTGCTGACATACTGAACGTCTCAGGAGTAAATCAGCTGTTTGGGTTTAGAATCTAAATTATGAAAAAAAAACAAAAAACGATACAATGTTTTTAGAAATGTGTTTTGATCATTTCTGCTGATGTTAGTCATAATTCTAGATTTATTTTACTGGAATAAAAAAAAACCTCACAGTGCTCTCTACCTCATAAACATTTTTTTAATTCATATTATTTATTTACGTTGTCCAGCTCACTTTCTATCGTGTGTTTAAAAGATTAATGAAAAACACGATTTAAATGATTGTGATTAATTTTGGGATTGGTTAGTGAGATTTAACTTTAGCCCCGCCCAGTTTGACTAAAACCCAGTTTTAGATTGCTACAATTTTAAATGCTGTGTATTTTAATTCAATTTCTTATTAATTTAAATGAATTGAAATTTTAAAATAATTATTATTTAAAATATTAGCAGCAAGAAACAAACAAAACAAACAAACAAATAACCCCAGTAAGTAATGTGCCATCATTTTAGATGATATTTAAGGTATTTTATTCACTGTGTGCATTTTGTCCTCCTGTTTATCGTGCTTGTAAATCATATTCAATGAAAGCAAGGTGCTGCAGAAATGGAGTTGTTATCATTAGCACTGGTAGCATGAACTTTTATTCACTTTATCCATAATAATGATTTTAGTCTTGTTTTTGTGCACTAGCAGCAGTAGGAGTAGCAGTCCCCGTGCTGATCGCAGCTCTCCACGTCGCCTCTTTATTAGCTTTCAGCCGTCTCCTAAGTGGGTTATTTTTTCAGAGGATTTAAGGCTGAGGTCAGGAACACTGACCCGGTGAACTCGTGCCGCTGTGTTCGCTGTTTTCCTGCCGTCAGACTCGGCCTGATCTACTCCAACCTCGGCTTCTCATCTCGCCGAGCATTGCACATGCAATTTCCTGTCCATAAATCATCCTTTATTCCAGGCTTTGACCCTGAT
The DNA here is from genome assembly GCA_030068025.1 of Parauchenoglanis punctatus. NCBI lineage: Eukaryota > Metazoa > Chordata > Actinopteri > Siluriformes > Auchenoglanididae > Parauchenoglanis > Parauchenoglanis punctatus. The sequence continues at coordinate 1,503,336 of JAQQZU010000003.1, read as the reverse complement.
ATACGATTCTTTTGTGTCGTCTTAGTGCATTAATGTGTACATTATATCTGCAGGACCATTTGGAGTCTCCAGCTTTGAATTTTCCTTCCTTGATATAATTTATCTCTACACCTGCATACAGCAACAGGTATTTTCTAAATTTTCTAAAATTTCAGTTGCAAATGTATCTCTTTCCAAATGCACCCTGTCCGTGTGGCGTCACATCTGTACCTCTGATACATTTATAAATAAGTATCTTACATTGTACCTTGAAAGGTCACATGACTATATATGCAATTAACGTAAACACAGCAATCACGTTCAAATAATAACAATAATCCGTTCAGCTACAAATTGGGTCAAATTCATTCAAAACATTTCAGCAAATGTTTACACACCAAAATACAACTGAAATCCAGAAATCAGTTCAGGCGCATGGCGTCTGCAACTCTAAACCTCCTTGTCGTCATGTTTTGACGTACTTTTTCACTCTCTCCGAAATTCCCGCCAACACACCGTAACATTTCATCATTCTTCTCCCCGCCTCATTTCCTACACATTAGAACTGACATTTTTCTAACAAACGTTGCTGATTTGCTGCGTTTCATGCGAATGAAGTCACGCAAAACGCTGTGAGGAACTTTACACACCCGTTAATTAGCATGAATTCTTGTGAATTTTCAGTCTTGAGGATGTTTTTATGTCCCAAACCTTCATGTCTGCTCTGCTTCAGCCATCTGCAACACAGAAACATTCACAATCTTCACAAGGACTTGGGAAGTGGGTTCAGAATAGAGCACTGCGTGTAGTTTTTCAATCTTTTGGCAAAGTTGTATGTAAATATTTGCGTGAGCTAAACCGAACGAAAAGTTTCTGTCAAATTTACAAAAGTTTTGCTAAAAGGCTGGTTTACTTCTTACTCCTATGCGTATGTCGATGACACGTCAATCACCTGTAAATTACTGGCCGTATGCACGACACGGCCGATTTGCATTTGGTGACGCCCCAGATGGTCTAGGTGACTCCAGGTGAGCTAAAAATAATGGCATGTTGGATTACTTTCTTCATTTCTTTCATGTTTAATATTTCTTTGGTTAAAGCCATTAACATGAAACGACCGGGTTTCACAAAAGTAAAATTTTGTGTGTGGAACTAAAAATACTAAAGCTATTTAAAGGGCCACTATGTAGAATTTACAGGGATCTATTACCAGAAATGGAATATAACATTCATATATATGTTGTCATTAGTGTATAATTAACCTGTAACTCTGAATCGTTGTGTTTTCGTGAGCTTAGAATGAGCCCTTTATATCTACACAGGGAGCGGGTCCACCTCCGCCATGTTGCGCCGCTACAGTAGCCCAGAACGGACAAACCTCTAGAGAGCGCCTTCTGCTTTTCATGTTTTTACAATCTGGAAAGAAGCACCGATTACACAAGGATGACAAAGGAGAAGAAAGGAAGACGAGAAAGAAGAAAGAAGAGGAATCAGTGTTTGCTGGAGCTGGATTGTTATCTTGTTATTTGAGAAGCCAAATTGTGAAAAATAGAGCATCAAATTTATTATTTAGCACAGAGAAAGTAAGGGAGTGTGAATGTAAGTACTTGGAAGTACACTGCAGGGACCTGACGGCCAGCGTACGCTCTAATACACACCTGGAGAGGGAGGGGTAAGAGAGGGGCACTCAGGGGGCTGAATAACACAGAGTGGAGCTTTAAACTTGGCAGCGTAATTCATAAAAGTGCAGTAACTTGTTGCAATTTAATTCATTTGAAGTACATTTACATTAGTTAGCGTTTTAATGTGCAAAATTGTTGTACGCCAGAAGAAAACTTATTTGACTATTATTCGAGTGAGACCTCAAGTGTGAATTCTTGTAAATTTTCAAATTTGTAATCACGTCAGTCTTCCTTTCGGTCTTTCTGATTCCTGTATACGTTGCATTTCTCACTGTTAATACATCACCCTGATGTGATGTTTGATGCGTTTGCGCAGATTCGGGTGTTTTCCTGACAGTACGCTTAAATCCTCCGTTTTTCCACTCGTCCATTCTGTCAGTTAGCAGCTCAGTGTCGTTTCTTTCTGCTCTTTTTCTTGTCCATTTGGGATGCAGCTGTTTTACTTACTTACGAAGCTTAAATTCCCATCTGAAAGCACTCTGTCCATGTGTGGTCAGATCTGTTAATACTAAAACCTGCTGCGTATCTGTAGTATGTGAACGTCTGTATGAGAATCTCACTCATCTTAAACTGACCAGATATACAGAAAGATTTGGTCATTTTTGCACCTTTATATATCACAGAAGTTCAGGTGCGCGATGTTCACAGATCTGATTTCCTTCTAGTCATGCTTTTCTGTACTTACAGATGTAAATCCTTGTGAGTTTTCAGTCTTTAAGTTCAGGCTTCTGCGATGACCTCAACCTTCCCCTCAGTCTTTTTGATTCATGTATGCCTTTTTGATTTTCTCTGTTAATACGTTATTATAAATTTGATTTCTGGTCTTGTCCAAATGCAAATGTTTTCCTGTTTCTAAGTTCAAAATTCAAAATGTTTCCACTCTTTCATTCTCTAAATTAGCATCTCCTTGTCTATTTAGGATTCAGGTGTTTTACTTCCTGAGCTCATATTCCCGTCTGAGAGCTGCCAGCGTCGCCTCTACTCCCTCCATTAAAAAAACCCAATTTCCTGTTTCCGGCCTGGATAACTTCAGCGCTCAGATTTACTCAAACGGTCGCAGAATTCGCTGCCAATTTGTTTGAGTTAATGGCTGATATTCAGCTTCAATTCTCTCTGATGTCAGAAACGCACGCGGACCTCAATCGGCCTTTGTGTTGGAACCTTTCTAGAAAATCTCAGGATGTGCACATTTTTTTTCCTTCTTTAAATTGACGTCTTTCAGGTTTCCAGTAAAAACAAACCCTGATGAATGAAATGGAGGGAGATTTGAAAAAAAAGATGCTGGCATGAAAACAAAGATTAGCTTTGATTAAGAGACGTCTCGGTGGTCGTTAGCTTTGATTGGAGAGCTGTAGCTTTGGGTTGTAGTGGCACTACTGAATCCATCGACGGGCAAAAATGTGATCATGTTTGTTAGAGTTAATGATGCATCAGCGCTTGTTCTTTTAACTTGCGGATGATTTATTGCAGTCGTAATGTCTTACCCTCCCACACGTGGTGTGTATCGTCGTTCACTGGAAGATCGTAAGCGTAAATATGGTAGAATAGGTTGGGTTTTTTTGGGGGTTTTTTTTTTTTGGTCGGAAATTTTATGCTGCTTTTTATACGGTAATACTCTGCATTTGCTTCTTTTCAAAACTCCGTAGTGAATTGACGTGACACGTTTCTGAAAACAGTCCTCTTCTGGAAGAAATACTATTTTGTGAATTTGGCTTGAAAGCCTGTCTTTTTTTCGCTCTTGACATGCCTGTAATGTATTCTGCGTTAAAAACACTATTATCATATTTTCATAGCCCGGACTCGGCGCCCCAGAGCGGCCCATGTGTTTTACGTTAGGCGCGTTCGTGTTTTCGCCCGGTGATGTCTGTTCCCTGGGAAATTCGACTCTATATATTATGACTAATGGTCTTTTTATTTTCAGAAAAGGCTGTATTGGATGTTAACCACAGTGCTGTGAAGTTCATCCCAGTGTGTCAGAGACCGGTGCTTTAACGCACCTCTCAAACCCGGTCATTAGGCGATAAGTTAAATCAGGTGTCGTAGAGCTGGACTCGGATCCTCCAGTCCACACAGCTGAACTCTTCTGATTGTCTCATAAAGTTCCCGCTGGTTGTGTAAGCGTGTCACGGTCCTGCTCTTCCCTGGAGATTCATGCTGTTTGGAAATTGGGCTCATTCTTATATTAACCCCACGACCCCCGGAGACCGAGAGGTCACGGTTGTAGACGTCGAGGAAAGCTCAAGTAGCTAACGGATGACCAGCACGTAGAGATGGGCTCATGGAAAGATAAACAAAATTAGGGCTGCCTGATGAATATCAGCTCGGAAGGAGCAGCGGTTTATAAACGGGAGGCGTTAGGCCATTAGGCCACGTCTTGACTGATGATGGGACGAACGTGGAAGCTTTAAACACCAGTTTTAAGTGCTTTCACCTCGACCTAAAGCGCCAGAAACCATCTGTAGTCCGCAGTTAGGCGTAATTGTGATATTTTGCCCCCTTTAACACGTCTACTAATCCTCAACGTACCTCCTGACGAATGGAATCAGCTTGGGAGTCCCTGACCTAAAAGCTGTAGAGATAAATCATAATCCTATGATGCAACACATCTGCTGAAATTATTTCCAAAATGAAGTCAGATACAATTTTCAACGGTTGTTCCAATAATCTCCTTTTTTGTGGTCGGCAAACAGAACTGAAATGTCGGATGCAGAAAATTGGAAAAATCTGCCTGACTTTCTGAAGGCCTGTTGCATGACTAGTGGTATTTTCTTCTATTGTTATTGAAAGAAAACACTTCCTTTTTTAAAATCTCCATATCCAGTATCAAAGACAAAATATTCTCTACGGGGAGTTCATGAATTGTTTTGGTCTTTTCTAAAAAAATGGCCTTAAATTTCAGAATGACTCATTCAATCACGTTCCCTGTGTAGCTGCTCCGCTGATGACTCGTGTCGCATTTCAAGAAGGAAACCCAAACAAAATTCATACATAGACATTTTTTCCCTTTCCTACAAATGCTTCGGTTTTAAGGATGTTAAGCTAATGTAGCTAATGAGCAAAGGAAGCTAATACCTATCAGTTTAGCATCCCAAAGTAGCGTCTCTTCAATTGACAGATTGTTGATGCGTTTTCCGACTCTGCATGACGCACTTCTCTCTTATCTACAAAACCATGGAACAAATGGAGAGTCGTACCTCCATCATGTTCTTCCTCAGTAGCAAAGAAAGGATCAGACTTAGAAAGGAGGCGTGGCCTAAAATGTGTGTGGAGAGGTGGGAAGGTGTCATAATTAAAGGTTTAAGTATGAGTGTTTTAGTTAAGAAACCAATTTTAACACATTCTGCACTTCAGAAAGCACTGTACACATAATTATGTATATAAATGCACTCCGCTTCCTAGAGCTATTCATTAAATAAGTAATAAAACACTCCATGTTCTACTCTTATAGGAAAATGATCAATGACAGTGTGACGTGATGAAGTGGACTTACTGTATTTTTCAGCTTTATTACTTTTACACCTTAGAAATTTTCCAAGTAGCAGAAATTCGGTCAAAAATCCAATAATTATGCTTTGTAATATCACTAACACTTGCTATAAAACAACAGTTATGTATAGATTCATAACCTGTCATTATAGCATTACCTACATCATTATAATTATATATGAAAAGGCATTCCAGTTCATAGAAATGTTTATAATGCATTTATAAACTGTCAACAGAACGCATTATGCAACAGCAAATAAATCTCTAATATGAAAAAATGTTTATTAGTGCATTATAACTATTTTGTAGCATGACGTCCTCGTAATCCCTCTGATATAGTTTGTGTAAAATACCGTATGAGGTATTATAACATGTTATGAATGCGTTTATAGCACAGTATAGATACGACATGCAAAGCATTTCCCAAAGAAAAGAAGAGTTCCTTTAGTACTGGTGTTTCATGGACACTATAACAATATATCATACTAACAAATCATAATGTGTAATACAGACAGCTATAAAGTGTAATGTATTTCCATACGCGATTATACCAACGTACATAAGACCTCATGAATGCTTCATGAATACGCTTATAGTTCATTTTAACTGTGACATTCATAAAAAGTGCTGTTAATTTAGGAACAAGTACTGGAAATGTTATATATGTACATAGATTCAGAATGAATATGGTTTTGAATCAATATTTTAAGAAAGATATGATGTTTTTGTGGTTTTGTGCTGTTAATCCTTCTTCAAAGTTAGTCATGAATGGACTTTTTATAATTCTTATTATTTCACTGTAAAAGAAGACGTGTTATAGATGAAATCGAACCGAAAGCTAGAAGAAAATGACTGACATGACTGAAATCATTATTACTACCTGCAGTGTAAATTGATTACATTTTAATAAATTATAAACAGCTGTTTCTCAGATGAATAATTTCCCTCAGGTGGCCTGAGACTCTTGTCCAGTTGTGTATGTTGTACTTCTGTTTGGTTTCCGTGTAACTGAAACATGCTGCGGGGCTTAAATATGGAGTTTGTTTTCTCTGGCTCAGCTTTTCCTTTAAAGCTGGTTTTAATTTGCGAGGCTCGTAGAGCTTAAAGCCGTTCCTGACAGCTCCGGGAAAAAAGAAAGCCCGTAACTGGAGAAGTGAAACGGTGATGAGATGAACTTCTGCTGAGGAGTGAAACCGCCGCCGGCTGCACTTCAGTAACAGGTTACAGCCTCTGACACGCAACGAGAACGCAAAACTAATTAGGACCTAATAATCTGATCATTATAAATCATTAATAATAAAGCAGCATTGTTTTACTATGAAGGCTTCTGGGAACGTGGCATCAATTAAAAGTGCATCATATTATTCAAGTAATTGTTCATTCCCACACGTTAGCTAGTTCTTCCTTATCACACACACACACACCTACCATCAGGGCAGGCTGAGGAATACGACATGCTGTCCCTGAGACACGTGAGGCCAACCATCACGTCTGCTCTAACTCCTGCTCCAGCTGAACATCCTTGGAGGAAAGTATTAATTCTCATTATTTTTTTGTTTCTCTACTCTCTCTATACTATAACATATGGATGACACGCCCCTTAATTACATGCCACACCCCAAAGCGGATTTGTTATTAGAAAGTGTTTAAAAAGGAAAAAAAAATGAAAAAGGGGCTTCATACCTGTTATGTTTTATACCACAGCAGTTTTTACTTATTTAAAACTTGTTATATACATTTGCTCTGTTAATACTTACATTCAGCATAAACAACTTAGTTTCTGGGTAGTATATGGGTGTACTGGTTCGCACTGTCGCCTCACAGCAAGAAGGCTCTGTGTTCGAACCTGCTGGCTGACTGGGACGTTACTGTGTGGAAGCTTACATGCACTCCTTGCGCCTGCACAGGTTTCCTCCAGGTTCTCTGGTTTCCTCCGACAGCCCAAAGACATGCAGGTTAGCTCAACTGTCTACTCTAAATTGCCTATTGTTGTGAATGAGTGTGTGAATGGTTGTTCGTTTCTGTGTCAGCGACGTTCGATACGTTGGCGACCACTCCAGGGTGAACCCCACCTCTCACCCGAAGTCAGCTGGGATTGGCTCCAGCTTCCACGTGACCCTTAACAGATAAGAGTTATAGATAATAATGCGTGGATGGAAGTTAGTTCCTGTTGTCACTTACATTACAGCAGCTATAAACTTTTTTCCCTTTTACTGGAAGTGTCTGAAAACCTACACGTTACAGCTTGACCTCTGCCTGTTACAAGCCGCTGACACTGGAGACTCCTTACATAAAACTTCATCATACCAATGATCACACGTTATTAATCTTTTCTTCTTTTTTTTTTTTCTTAGTGGAGCATCTCTGTACAAGTCCCAGTGACTGAGCAGTTACTATAGAAATGATAACTTATTATAATTAGTGCATTAATATAAACCTGGATTTCTTTCAGAGCTGCTGTTATATAGAAAATTAACTCAACACGTTCTGACCAATCAGAGTCCAGAATCCAACAGCGCTGAGGTGTAGCTGAGTAAAACAGAACAGTGAAGCAGGTTTTATACACTATACCGGGGAGCCACAGATTTTGAAGTGAATCTATGTAGCGACTTATACAGGTGATGTGGGCGTGGCCAGGTAAGAACGTGGCCTACAGTATAACTTTATGCAAATGAGCAACAGACTGTTCACTGTTTCCTACTCCGAATCATGATCTTTGATATTTCTTTGGTCCAGATGAAGAAATTAGTTGTTGGCGTATTTACACTGTCCATCTTCAAGAACTTTCTTCTTTACATGATGGATTATATGTTATAAGATGATATACTCGTGTTCACGGTGTAGTGTTTTATATTTAGGTTTATATGTAGCTTCATTTGACAGGTGACAGCGTTTAACGGTGACAAACTCACATGAATCCGCATGACTGCGTGTTTTCTTGCCTAAATGTGTTTTCTAGGCCTATTAAATTGTAAAATTGCTCAGTCAACGTGAAAGACTTAAATGCTATTAATGGCTGTTTTTGAAGATGTGTGACTGTGGTTTGGATCCGACAGCATGAACAGTGGGGTGAAAACAAATCTAAACTGTTTAAATGAAAGGCATTTATTTTCCGCTTTTTATTATACTCTCAAAAATAAAGGTGTCAAAAGAGTGCATGTTCTGTAGTACCTTTAGCAGGCTGAAGCTGTCTTTTACATGAAAACATGAATAGCAAATACTTAATATTTTAATATTTTATATTAAATACAAAGCTGTACTCTCAACTCTGATTAACGGCACTAAACATTTTCTTTATTTCTGAGAGTCCTGAATAAATCTTGCCTAAATGTTCACTTATTATTATTATTATTATTATTATTATTATTATTATTACTACTACATATGAAAGTACATTACAAAGTGAAAATCGACTGAAAATATACAGTTACGCTTAAAAAGAAACAAACAAAAAAGCCGCAAATTAAAGGCTGCGTATTCTTCTTCTTCTCCTTATTATTATTATTATTATTATTATTATTATTATTATTATTAGTGGTAGTAGTAGTAATATTGTCCATTTGGTGATAAATCATGCATGTTTTTAGTTTTTCAAATGAATTCCTGAATTTATCACTCTTTCCGATGCATGGCATTCCCAATATATTTATTTAATAAATAATTGAGCAAGTATGTTCAAATTAGTAATTAGTATTATTTTGTACTACGTTGTTCACTATAATTGGATTATCGGAAATATAAGAAAGACCTCTGGACCTTTTTGATTTCTGCTGCTCCAGATCAAAAAAAATAATAACGAAAAAGAAAGACCAAAAATGTTTTATTTGAACTGAATGTTTTAATATAGGCCTACGCAGATGATTTATGATTTATTTATGAGGAGTTTAGTGCGGGCCTGAGACTGAGGGGAAACTAATGATGACGGAAAGTCTCCTCAAATCCAGCCTCGGTAATTAAAAGCGCACAGAGAGAAAGAGAGAGAGAGAGAGAGAGAGAGAGAGAGAGAGAGAGACATCTGGAATGAATCAGCGTGTCTTTGATGCAGTTGAAAGTGATTTTTTTCCCCTGTGTGCACACCGCGCCGGGGTCTGACATGCAGGCCAGGTTTCAACATCCGCTGTAAAAGCCAATCTCTCAACAAGAGCAAAAACATTTTAATGTCAACTCAGAGGTGTGTGCTGACACATGCGGCCTGCTTTATTAGCCTTATAATGTCCTGATCACTCAGCTCAGGAGCTCCATCAACACCAGCGCTCAGCTTCTAAACCTTACAGGAACAAACGCAATTAGGAAACCTTTTCTAAAAATAACAATAATAATAATAACATGAATAAAGGGTGTGAAGTCGGGAGAAAGTCAGGCGTATATTTTTATTAAGCATCAAGTGAGGACAAATCTGCTGTTTAACACTCCAACTGTGCTTAATTAACACCTGCATTACCAAATTAACACCTACATTACTGAATTAATACCTGCATTACTGAATTAACACCTACATTACTGAATTAAAACCTACATTACTGAATTAATAC
>JAQQZU010000003.1:1483294-1493641 GCA_030068025.1 Parauchenoglanis punctatus | reverse complement strand
ACCTGCATTACTGAATTAACACCTGCATTACTGAATTAATACCTACATTACTGAATTAACACCTGCATTACTGAATTAACGCCTAAATTACTGAATTAACACCTAAATTACTGAGTTAACACCTAAATTACTGAATTAACACCTAAATTACTGAGTTAACACCTAAATTACTGAGTTAACACCTAAATTACTGAATTAGCTCTAAAAGCGGCCTCTAAACACACTTCTTATATTTAAATAACACTTAAATTACTCACACCAGGGCTTCATTTTAAGTGCTAAAATGTGTTGAATTAACACTTTGTACAATGTTAAACACGCCTACACTGTCGAATTGGCTCACTTAACACAGACGTGTTATTTCATTACGCTTATTTAGGCTGCATTTGTATAAAGCATGATGATTATGGTTCTGGTTATATTAAATTATAATATAATATAATATAATGTAATATAATAATTATAAATAAAAGCCAGCCTTAGAGCATTATGTGATGACAAATATGCTGTTGAACACTCCTACTGTGCTGAATTAACACCTACATTGCTGAATTAACGCACACATTAAACACACTGTCGAATTAACTCACACCAGGTTTCATTTAAAGACTCGCAGTGCTGAATTAGCTGCCGGTGTTGAATTAACACCTTGTATAATGTTAAGCACGTTAATTTGCTCACTTAACACCGGCGCGTCATTTAATTATTTCGCCTATTTACCCAATATCATATTTGTGCTGAACATTAGTCAGTCACACACTTACTGTGCGGAATTAACACCTACAGGCTATTACTGAATGCACACCTAGCCCTACATCACCTACACTAAACACACTGTTCAATTAACTCTAAAAGTGGCCTGTTCAATTAACACCCACGCCCACTGCGTTTACAGAACACGCTAATTAACCACACAAGGGTTTCATTTACACACACACACACACACACACACACAAGCTGAATGCAACTGAATGAATGCAATTAACACCAAAATAATAAAGTATTTCGTTTTGGTGAGTGAATCATTTCAACACTTGGTGTTAAATTGCCTGTCGGTTTTAAATGAACACTTTATTTAATAAACCCATACAATATTAAACACACACACTGTCAAATTAACACCATGTTATATAATTATTGAACTATTCATCAGCTACAGTGTTGATACAGACATGTTCACTGTGGAACTTTTACTGGTTTAAATCCTTCATTACAAACTGAGAGACTAAAAATAATTCATCATTCAATAATAACTTTAACAGAGTTTGTTTTTGCAATAAAGTGGGGAAGATTAAAAAATGTTAGCCCTATTATTTTCATTCATTCTCCACCAACCATCTTTCTTTCTTTCTCTCTTTTCTTTCCTTCCTTAATTCTCCCATTCATTCGTTGTTCTTCTTTTCCTTCTGCCTATCTTTACCTCTTTCTTTTCTCCCTTTCTTTTTCTTTCCTTTATCTTTTCCTTATTTTCGTCCTTCCTTCCTCCTTCTCTTATTTCCTCTCGTCTTTCCTTCTTTTCTTCCATTCTGTCTTCCTTCCTTTCTAATCCTATTCAATCTTTATTCTTTCACTACTGAAGCCTGCTGTACAGATTTATAACAGGCTGCATGTTTAATCGCATATTAATTGTGATCACAGTTTATTTTTTAAATGAATGAAACAGTACTAATCTCTCTCTCTCCCTCTCTCTCTCTCCCCCTCTCTCTCTCTCCCTCTCTCCCTCTCTCTCTCTCCCTCTCTCTCTCTCTCCCTCTCTCTCTCTCCCTCTCTCCCTCTCTCTCTCTCTCTCTCTCTCTCTCTCCCTCTCTCTCTCTCTCTCTGGTCGAGCTGTGTGAGGAAAATAAACGAAAGAAAAATAAAATAAAAATAAAAAGTGGAAATTTTCCAACCAAAACCAATGTCCACGCCAAAGTTCGTGTGCGTGTGTGTGTGTGTGTGTGTGTGTGCGCGTCCGTGTGCGTGCGCGCGCATTATGGGGTGGGGGAAATGTCTGCGCTCTCTGTAAAACGTCAGAAACCACGAAAACACGACTTTGCCACGTAATTAGGGCGCTCCTCTCCTCATCCGTCTGTCCGTCAAAGCCGAGACTCATTTATTCTCCAGCAGCCGAGCAGAGCGGACTGAGAGAGAGAGAGTGTGTGTGTGCGTGAGCTGTGTGTGTGTGTGTGTGTGCGCGCGTGTGTGTGGGGGTGTATATCGTGAGTGTGTGGGGGAAGAACGTGGAGATCATCATCATCATCAGGGCTCGTGCTCACACTTGGAGACGCGCAAAACTTTGCGACAGATGCTGCAGAACCCGGAGCGCGAGCGCGCGCCCTGACCTGGAGAACTATCCGGAGTTGTCTCGGAAAAGAGAGAAACGGATTCATGACTGGGTTCCGGAGCTGAGAGAAGACCGAAGACAGGGCAGAGAGATCCAGCTCTGTCCCGACATTCCCACAGCTCCGGAGAGAAATCCATGTGTGCTGCGGCGCGCGCTCTTGGAGGCTGTGCGCGCGCCACTTCCGCTCTCTCACCGCCGCAGCTTGAGTCATGACTTCTGGTTACGCGGCGCATGTAATGGACAGAGCGATCAACCTGGACCATTTACACGCCAAGAAGAACTTTTCCGTGAGCCACCTGCTGGACCTGGAGGACGCGCGGGAGATGGCCGGAGCTCAGGCCGAGGAGAGCAGCGCGGAGGCGGGCACAGGGAGCCTGGAGTCTCCGGGGCTGACCAGCGGCAGCGACACCACGCAGCAAGACAGTAAGCGTCTGCGTCTCTCTCTCTCTCTCTCTCTCTCTCACACACACACACGCCAAAATCATCTTTTTTTTGGGCTTGATCTGAAGAGTAAGGAATCTTTAAAGTACTTTTTCCCCACCGACCTGGATAAGTCTTATGAATAAAATATGAATATGGTGTTATCAAAACACTGAAGCTCGAAACCTCTTGTGCTGAGACATGTTCTGCTCTAACACAGCCTCCCAAAATCCACCCCATAGTTCATGTCTTAGGAAAAAAATCTTTGAACACTGAATGAGCAAGAAATCAGAACCGTGCAGTGTTTTCTGTCCACAGTGTGTTGTGTTGTGAGTTTCAGATCTGTGTGCAGCATCTCTTAACTGTAGACCATTTCTAACTGGCTGAATGCAATTAGCAACATTAAAAGAAATAAACACTAAATCATGGGAAAGGATGCATAAGAAAGAAAGAAAGAAAGAAAGAAAGGAATAAGGAATAAGTCTCATTGTGATTTAATAGTTTAGAACAGTAATCCTATATTATAATAAATAGGCCTACATAAATAAATAAATAAATAAATAAATATTTGTTTGTTTTTTTACAATTTTACAAGACATTTTTTTTACAATTCTTTCTTTCTTAGGGAGAATGAACAGGATTTAATAAATGCGACATCTCTCTCGCTCTCTCTCTCTCGCGCTCTCTCTCTGCCTCAAAAATATCCTGTAGTGAAAGTGATAAACAGGTTTAAGCATTAAACCTTAGTGGTTTTCTTTTTCCGGTGTTTTTTTAAAAAAAAAAAAACCCTGTAAACGTAATAGTCTGTAGTTCATGGAGTCCCAAAGCCAATGTGTAAAATTAACACTGCTAATAACTATGAGACCATGCCAAAGGGAATTTGTAAATAAATAAAATAAATAAAGCCACAGTAATATTTAGCAATTTATTTATTGTACACTCAAAACTGAAAAGACGTTTTTAAAATACTAACATTTCTGTTGGGATTGTGATCGATTAAGGCAGATTTTCGGCTTTCATGAGAATCATAAAGAGAAATTAACTAATGAGCAGTATAAGTCGAAGCATATTTATATTATTTACATTATCATTAATTAAAAATAAAAAGATTAGGGATTTCAGAAAACATGCCAAAAAACCCCAAAGCAGTAGCTTGCTACGTGCAATATTTACTTTACTTTAGTCACATTAGCGGCGGATATGTTGCTTTGCACAATGTCTATTTACAGTTTGTGGAAAAACTTTCAGGTAGAAATGAGAGAAAATTGTAAAAAGATCACTTGTAAATAAAACGATGGCATGAACGTAAACAAATAAACAAAAACAAATCACGACGAGTAAATGAAATCTACAGAAATCAGAAATGTTTGTAGAAAGGTGCAGTGCGGTGGCGCTTTAGAGCTCGGAGTGAAGACACATGGTCAGGACTTCTACGTATGAAATAAACAGTGCCTAAGAAGTAAAGAAATTATAAACAGACCCTGAAATGGTAAATGAAATTTTCTCCAGTTTTAAAAACTAGCTGAAATGTGGACGTAAGTTTTTTTCTCCAGTGAAGGAGAAATAAACTGCTGGTGTGAAGAGACCTGTAGATGATGATGATGATGTCTGAGTGTGACCTGGATGAGGCAGGACTAGGTGGGGGAGTGATATCAATATGATGATAATATATCGAGATTGTGATATATTATGATACAATACTTACTTTTCTGGTGCATTGCAAAAAACGTTTTTAAAATAATTACTAATTGGAAAATACTGAACTTGTAAAATGTTAATCTGCACAGATTTATTTCCTGTTAACAAATTTATTTATATTTTTTTAAATTAAAAAAAAAATTATTTTGAAGATATTAATCATAATTGGCTTCCGAAACAAAAGAATGATTATTTATTTATTTATGAATCAGCCTTTTCCTGAGTGTATTTTAGCAATACACTAGAAAAATATCTTTCAGAATCGTGATATACTTTTTCTTGTATCGCACACCTTCTGGTTCTGCGCAGACTATAAAGAAGCCGACTTAAGGATCAGGAGCTAATTATGATTATGTTCATGTCAGTTGTGAATGTGCTAAAATACGGATCCCGGATACGACTCTAAATCAGAACACGAGCAAAATGAGTGAAGCGGAGCAGCAGGGGCGTGTTCACATTCGGTTCGTGTAGGATCTACGGTTGATAAAATCTTAGAAAACCTAGACCACAGGTTCCCACATGAGTCGCTTGATTTACAGATGGCTTCACCATCGGCCCCGTCTCTTTTGCTTTAGATGGTGGGTTTAAATCTCCTGCAAAAGTTTCAAGTGTGGAAGTATAATCAAAGTGCACCAGATACATCCTTAAGTACGCTGGTGAAGTATTTGTGCTTTATTTATTACTTTATTCCTCTTGTTAGAGTATTTCAAATTACACACTGTTGCTGCTGCTGATTCTTCGTCACTGAAGTCATGCGAGGCTCTTAACGGATGCATGACCTGTAAAACTGTAAAGTGTATAACGAGACATTTCACTTCAATTCTCATGCACAGGATGTAATAAATGTAAAACATTTGTTAAAAACAAATTGTATTATGAATTTAGCTCTGACCAGGAGGATGTAAAATAAACATTTACAGTAACATACAGTGTGTCTGAAAATGATCTTTACAACTGTGACAGACACTAAATGAAAATTTTACTAGAACATATAGAATTTCCAATTCAAGGAAATTTATTAAGTAACAGAATTAACGTCAGCACCGTTAGTGAGGCACAAAAAATATTCATCCAGGCGATCCTCTAAACGCTGCCGTGTACGCCACAACATCACATCCACATCACAGTGCCTTCGACATCAGCCGTGATTCTGGACTTAAGATCATCACATAAAGACGAGGAAAAACTCGCCATAGCTGTACAGGGGTATTCCGGAAAAAAACTGTCGGATGGGACGATCTCAGGATTTCTACACGTCCTGGCTGACTTTTTATAACAGATAAAAATTGTAAAGATATTTTCAGATGTCTCATGTACATACAGATAATTACTGTACATTTAAAATAAAGTATTATCCACCATATTTGCTTATTAATCCAAAGAGATGTTTGTGCCAGGTGAGACAGGACACAGGTGAAGGATTTTGCTCAATGACACAATCATGGCAGTTTGAGAGTGACGAGATCCGAACTCATTACCTTCTGATCTGTAGTTCAAAGCTTTAACCACTGAGTCACTGAGTAACAGAGTCACCGAGTCAACGAGAAACAGTCACTGAGTCACAGAGTCACTAAGTCACCAATTAACAGAGTCACTAAGTCAATGAGTAACAGTCACTGAGTCACCGAGTCACCAAGTAACAGAGTCACTGAGTAACAGGGAAACTGAGTAACAGAGTCAAGGAGTCACCAAGTAACAGAGTCACTGAGTAACAGGGAAACTGAGTAACAGAATCACTGTGTCACCAAGTCACTGAGTCACAGAGTCACCGAGTAACAATCACTGAGTCACCGATTAACAGTCACGGAGTCGGAGTCACCGAGTCACAAAGTCACGGAGTAATGTCCCTCAGAGCATCAACTTTAACGCAGCTAAAATAAAGAGCAATACATTTTCATTCAGACATCAACCCAAACAGAATCTTTTCCGTTCTCATTCCTGCCTAAAATCCCAGATATCAATTTCACTGCACTTTTCTTTTTCTGCTATTTCACTGCAAACTAACACGCTGCTCTAACTGCACAACTATTCAGCAAAAAATAATAAAACAGTATTTTAGTGTAAAAGAAAAAGAAATGAAGAGTGAGTGGTTCTGATGGTTATTCCTTCCTTTTTTCCCCCTCTTTCTTTCCTTCTTTTTTCCCTCTCCGCCTGATTTCTTTTTCCTTTCCTCATTTCTTCTCATGCCCTCCTTCATTACGCTCATTCCCTCTTTTCTTCTCATTCCTTTGTTTTCCTTATATCCTTCTTTCTGTCCTTATTTTCATCTCATTCCCTCTTTCTCTCTCGAGTCTCCTCTCATTTCTTCACCTTTTCCTTCACTCGGTGTTGTCTCTCCTGTAGAACACTGAAACTGTTATTAAATAAGGAGTTGAAGTTCTTAATGACCAACCTGGTATAAGTATTAAAGTGCAGTGTCCAGGGTCTGGGCTCGCAGAAAGTTCATGATCCATTTGGGGTCGTTTACTACAAAAGAAACATGGCGGAAGCTCAGACACGTGTATGAACACCAGGTCACCTGTGTAATGAGACTTTAATGAGACTTCTCCTTTAAAGTGGAAAAATTAACATCAATACACTAAATCATTACTTTGTTATATTCAGCTGAACATATATATATATATATATATATATATATATATATATATATAAAAATAAATACTGTGTGTATTTTAATCCATCACACAATACTACTATTTCAAAAAATCATTTCTGATTACGTTGTTTTGTATTTTTAATCAGTTTTATACTCCATCTGAAAGTCAGTAGAGCTTCAGTGACTGGATTGAGGTTGGTTAGTTTATTATAATTTAGTTGTACGTTATTTATATTTACTAGTTTAGTTGTATTTTAAGCGTGTTAGATTATACGTATATTAATTCTGATATTAACAGAACAAGCCATTACAGCACAGTCGTTACAGCCGGCTGATACGACTATACGATATTGCTATGGAAGTAAATATTATAAACTCACGAGGCACATTTCACAAGTGTATATCACACTGACATACATTTCTACTCATTTCCTTTCCTTGGGTAAATAACATTTCTATTTGTTTATAATCATGCTTTTTAGGTACGTGTTTTAGGACACTACTCATTTTGTTCTGAAACACAGGCTGTACACACATATACATATCTATACACGCTAATACTAATGAAATTTCATATTTCATGTTAAATTTGCTGTCTGGTATAAAATTTGCTCACACACAGCTTTATTCACACTAACCAGGAAGTTTAAAAATGAGTGGTTTATTTAAGCAGCACTTTGCTTATTTAGAATAATAATATAATGGTTTAGCTTGTTTAATGCCGTTACTAGTGACTCTGAAGAAGAAGGAAGGCTGTGTAGAGAATATGAGACACAGCTCAGCCGGATTCTGCTGCCAGTCAGACAAAGACACAAATAAGTCAAAATAAGGCAGCTTGGTGTGAATGGAACAGGAAGCAAGAGGTCATTTAAAATGTATTTACAACTTTGTTTTTATATAATGTTTAGTTCTATAGTATTCCAGTTTCAGCCAAGGTGGAAAAAGTACTGAGAAATCATACTGGGATCATCAAAATGAAGGAATTGGCACAATTCTTGATAGTTTGGTCTACACTGATGAACCTGATTGGATAGTTTAAACTGAAGTAATGAGCATTTAGTCTGAATGAGAGACCTCAGAGATTTCTAACAAGTCCTTTGAAAGTCTAATTAATAAGATATGGGGTGAAAAGTAAAAAGTATTTTTATTGAAGTAAGAGTACAAGTGCACGATTTCAACATATAAATACACCAAAATAATGCTTAAGTATAGTAACAAAGTACAATTACTCAACATTATAGGAACTATACACTCAAACTATAATAATAATAATAATAATAATAATAATAATAATAACAACAATAACTTCTCTCTCAGCATGTTACAGATCTCAACGTTAAAGCTGGGAAAGCTCTGCTGTGTTAATCCCAGTGTTTAGTCACTGCACATTTTTTAAAAATGTGTTAATAGGAGTAACTGGATATCATTTTCATTTCATGTCACTTTTTTACTATAATAACTACAGAGTAATAAAGCAGCACTCGCTTTTTTCAGTGACTTTATTAAACTCATTTACTAGCACTGAGAGAGATGTGCGTCACTTAAAACCAGTGCAGTGTAAAAATGATTCTGGAAAAACCCCGAACCAAAGCATTAAAGTTTCTGTTCAATCAAATACAAATGTGCAAACAGATAATGACTGAAATACGACAGGCTTATAGTGCTGTTCTTTCTTTTTTCCATCTTCCCTTATTTCAGTATTGCCTTATTTCCTTCCTTCCCTCCTTCCACTACATCTTTTCTTAGCTTTCTTTTGCGATCCATTCTTTTTTCTTTTCTTTTTTTTCCCCCATTTCTTTCTTTCCCATTTCTCCCTCCCTCCCGCTCGCTCTCTCCTTCCCAACTCCAATTCCAATTCCAGTCTTATAACTATAACATAATATACATGTTATCATCACCTTTGTAAATTGTAACAATTGTAAACTGCAGCACTATAAGAGGAATAAAACACTTCAGGGTGTGCTGTTATTGGAAAATAATCAATTAATTACTACTTTAGTACTGCCATTAGACTTTACTGATCAACTGTGTGTGTGTGTGTGTGTGTGTGTGTGTGTGTGTGTGTGTGTGTGTGGTCAGATGAGCAGCTGAACTCTGAGGAGAAGAAGAAGCGGAAGCAGAGGAGAAACAGGACCACGTTTAACAGCAGTCAGCTGCAGGCCCTGGAGCGGGTGTTTGAGAGGACGCATTACCCCGACGCCTTCGTCAGGGAGGATCTGGCGCGCAGGGTTAACCTCACTGAGGCTCGTGTGCAGGTTAGTGATCCAACATAACGGAGACAATAAAGCGTTCACTAAGCACAGTGTGGTGGGTGTTTCTACCTCGCATACACACTTCCTCAAAATCCGGTAGCCAACTTCCTTTTTTAGTATACAGAAGGAGCAAATAAACACTCCATGTCACGCTGTTATACTAAAATTACTACCCTGAGGTTGATTATTTTCCTGTAACAGCATGTCCTGATGTGTTTTATTCCTCTTACACCACAACAATGTGCCAACTGGTACTGTTTTTCACTTATTAAATATGTTATTCTTTATCCATTTGTAGTTTAATGTTGAGGAACACTTCCTGTTCTCACTTACGTTGTAGCAGCTACAAACAGTTGCTCCCTCACCAGCTTCGCTTGAAGTTGAGAAGCTAAAACCATGAGAAACCGCAAAGCTGTCCATCCTACAGAGTTCTCTGTGTCAGAAAACGTTACTGCTTTTTCTCTGACTCTTACAAAGCACTGACAGTGGAGACTCCTTCCATAAATGTCAAATAAACATTTCCTTACAGAAACCTTCATATCAACAATTATAAAATCTTGCTATCATTACTATAGAAACCATTTAAACGTATTCAAATGAATGCATTAATATTAATTAACCTGTGATTTGCAGCCACTCTACTGTCAACCAACACCTTCTGACCAATCAGAATCCAGAACTCAACAGCACTGTGCTATAAACTAATGTCACTAACAAACTTACAGCTGCATCAGTGACTCTGAAGTTTCCTATAAGGTGTTTATTTAACATCTATGGAAGGAGTCTCCAGTGCCAACGCTTTGTAACAGTCAGAGGTAAAACTTCATGGCGGAGGACGGTGTTATTATAAAACATAGGCAAAATGGATATAGACTGAGACAGGAGGCGTGGCAATATAGTTCACGTTTAATTTGAATATTTATTTCTTTATAAATAACAGACTTATATACACTACCAGTCAAAAGTTTGGACGCGCCTTCCAATTCAATGTTTTTCTTTATTTTTATGATTTTAAAAGAGACTGGATAATGATGGACTGTTGTTTCTCTTTACTTAGT
>JAQQZU010000003.1:1467902-1479244 GCA_030068025.1 Parauchenoglanis punctatus | reverse complement strand
GGCCCGTGTGCGTCAGTGTAGGAGGAGGCGTGGCCTGTGTGTCAGTGTAGGAGGAGGCGTGGCCCCTGTGTGTCAGTGTAGGAGGAGGCGTGGCCCCTGTGTGTCAGTGTAGGAGGAGGCGTGGCCTGTGTGCGTCAGTGTAGGAGGAGGCGTGACCGGTGTGTCAGTGTAGGAGGAGGCGTGGCCTGTGCGTCAGTGTAGGAGGAGGCGTGACCGGTGTGTCAGTGTAGGAGGAGGCGTGGCCTGTGTACCTGTCAGTCTAAGAGTAGTTGTGGCCTCTGTATATGGAGTTCCTGCTCTGCTGTTTATTTTCTTTTCATCATAATCAGTCACAGAGACTGCTAGAAAGTCAAAGAAAGCAACATTTTTCTTTAGAATTATTCTATGATACAATGCTCCTTCACTTTTTTTGCATTACTTCTTTCATGTTATATAACGGTCATTTGTGTGCTTCAGTTAAAGGAGCAGGAAAAAAAAAAGGGAGGTAAACCAGAGAGGAAGGCGAGTCGTGTACATGATCAGCTTTAAAATATGTATCTATAAATACAGCATCAATACTGATTGCTCAGTGTTTTATATTTTCCCTTTTTCATGAACGTTTGATTTCTGTAACTTCTGGCTGAAGTGAAGTAGCCGTCTGTCAGTCCCAGTGAAGGAGGCGTGGCCTCTGTGCCTGTCAGTCACAGCTCAGTCAATTAAAAATAAACAAATATATAATGTGTGTATATTGCTTACCATACATCTTTGATCATCAATCTACATCCCTAACATAACACAATAAATATGCAGTTCCACCTGAATTAATGGGGTACAAGATGCTGCTGAAGTGCATACCAGTTCAAGTGTGTGTGTGTGTGTGTGTGTGTGTGTGTGTGTGTGCACACGCGTGTGCGTGAGACCTTTACTATTGCTTTTCTTTTTGTATATGGCCTGAGTATATAGCTGAATCTGTAATATTCTAATGCAATAAAAACAGTGTAATGATGAAGAATTAGTGTGTTGTGGAACTAAAATGTCTGCATTCAGTATTACCAGGCACCATCTTTGAGTCATCTGAGCTGTTGCAGGCGACAGTAATGAGTATTAACACACACTACATGCACTCTCATATTTGGACAACTTGTACTATGTAAGGAGTCCAAGCACTTGTTGCTTCTGTTAAATCTTTTTTTCTTACTATGACTTTTTTTTATTTTAACTTTAAAGTAACTCCATATGGTTTGTCAGTTCATATAGTTTTTGAAAAAGGTGGTCCAGATGTTGCTTACATTCTTTCTCTATCTGGATAAAGAATGACCAGAGTGTCTCTCTGACCGTCTCTTATCTTTAAACACAATAAAAACTCTACACAGTGACTCTGGGGGACTTTATGTGAAACTCTAAACGTTCCTTCAGCCTTGAATCACCATCACCTCCTCCTCCTCCTCCTCCTCCTCTTTTTCTTCCTTTAGAGCAGGAAAATGAGAGATAGCGCTTTTCCCTAGCTGCCGTGAGATCTAACTAACATGTTCTCCATCTCATAAGTCCACTCACGTATTTATTTTGGATATAGATCGCAGAGAAAAAAATATCTTTTAAGGCCGAGGAGAAAAATAAGCTGTCTGGGTGCTTCCAGAAATCTGCTGCAGTGTTTTATAGCCTGATGATGGACTCCTCGGTGTTAAGTGCCGGACTCGAATTCGTTCAGAGCGTCCGCAAGGCTACGGCTGTTAGGGTTTTTTTTCTATCAAGCAGGAATGTTTACTTTCAAAACATGGTGTTTATGGCACAGGAAGCACTCGTTTGAGTTTAAGTGGCCGCGGGGTGTTTTCTGAGCGCCTGACACAGGCTTGTTTATGTGCCTGGCGACCCCCTTGGTCTGCTGATTACATGTGACCCCGGATGACCTCAGAGACAGTGGGGGAACCATTAAAAGGGCTTTGGCAGTGAGGCCTGGCAGGACGAAATGAAATCTTTGTTTAATTATAAAAATTCTGCCTAAGAAGAGCCATCAAGAAGCAGGGACTGCTTCACCATGAGATGGATCATTTCAGTAATAAAACAATGAAGAAAAGTCCAGTGACAAAAGACACCACAGTCATGCCCTCTTGCTTGTAATTTCTCACTAACTGGCTCACGAGATTAATCTTCACACGTCAAACTTCACCTAGATAAAGTTGAAAGGAAAGTAAAAAGTACCTGAAGCCAATCCTGTGTCCTTTCTCTGTGTGAGAGAATCAGCTTTTCCGTGGGGTGTTTTATTAGGCTGAAAAAATGCAGAAAAGCATGCACTCCGAGGAAAAAAAACTTACTAAACTGTACCCATCCTTGTCACTGGGGTAGTACCATTATCTTTAATACATGTTTGACTTGAACATGTAGATATATCTGAAATTTTTTTACGGTATATCAAATACTGTAATTAGTTTTTAGTGTAAAGCTCTAACAGTAGACTACACGTCCCTTTCTAGGTAATTGATAAAAATACTAATGAGGTACCACGCCAGCGACAGGGACTAGTACAGTTCAGTACCCCTTTTTCACCCAGAGGGTGTAGTTTCCAGCGGCTCCTCTATCAACATGCCAAGGAATCAAAACTTGTAAATGCTACGGAATGAAGATGTTTAGAAGAGGTCCAGCAGACTGTTATGACTGGCCGTAAAATGATACGGAAAAAAGAAATCCTGGCATCATAACCATACAATCCAAATATCAGGGTGTTGAATGATTTGCTTAGGAAAATGGAGCTGATAAGAGCGTCACTCAGGAGGATAATGAAGAAACACTGTTCAACTTTTTCAAAAGTGGGCTTTGCTGTTTTATACCACTGCGGAGCTGAATTCACAAATCTGACTGGTCAAAAAGGGTTGACTATATTAATAATAATAATAGTAATAATAAGAAGAAGAAAAAGAGGAATATAACAATAATATTTTATTCATAAGTGCCTTTCATAATACTCAAGGACAGTGTATAGTTAGAAAAAAACCAATAATTTCTATGCCAGCAGCTCTGACAGGAAGTCACAGATTTATAATAATTCAGGTTTATAATAATAATTAATTAAAACTTGTTCTAATACGTTATCATTCTTATAGTAACAGCTTATTCACAGGGACAGGTGCATGAGCTACATAATCTAAGGGTAATAAAAAAAACTAAATGTGTAATCATGGATCAGGTTCACTTATGGCCAAGTTTTCTGTAAAACACGTTTATTTATAAAGTTGTAACTAAGTTTTATGACCTCTTCGGGACAGGAGTTTATGCTTCTTTAGAGAGAAAATCTGGCATTTTATCAAAAATGAGTGTAATGATAGATTAAATGGAGACTACAAATTAAGCTTGTTTGATCATGAGATCATGGGATCACATCACACTGATCTACTCTCACAGCTCTAGCTGTGACTGAAAACTACAAACGACAAAAAAAGAACAAATGAGATGCTAATCTGTCAGAATGATGGAATAAAATAACAACCAATCATAAGACAAGAACACGAACAACCCAGAGATGAATATAAAGCCTGATTTTATTTCATTCCCTTATTTTCAATACTTGACAATTTCCTTTGATGCGGTTTTACCGTTATTTATATCAACAGGACTTTAATTGGCTATTTCCCCAATGTCCAGCCACCCATCACACCAGGTTCAATCATGAAGTTAATTCATGTTCAAGCCTGAATTTAGGACAAAGGCTCCATTAAGAGACTCAGTATTTCCAAATGAGCCCAGTCTGATCCTCACACTTAAATCATCCGTCCATATTAAAATTCCAGTCATTATTCCAATAATGACGCCTTTTCATGTGGCTCCGACCCTCCAGCCTGACCTGTTCCACCTGATTTCAACTGGAATTTTTATGATCCGAAATGTCCACGAGCCAAAACTTTTCCCAAACGCTAGTCATCCTCGGAGGAGCTGCAAAAAAGCTGGACATTAACTTTGGAGTGAGAGCCATTTCCTATTTCAACACAACCTCCTAAAACCATTTGCGTTCAGCTCAATGGGCCTCAAAGTCTTTTCACTCAACAGCGTTTGGAATCACTTGCAATGACACATGGAAAAAGCTGGACCGAGGAATTTCATTGCCACACGATAAAACTTGATTTTTACTCCGAGTGGGATTAATAAAAGTCGAGATTTCTCAAAGCCTTATAGCTAAGTGATGTGATCACGGAGCACGGAATTAAAATTTCATTAAAATACAAATGTCCTTTTCAGAAGATCTTGATCAATGGTTACGCTTGTGTGACCAGAAGGTCAGGAAGGTTGGAAAACATCCAGGGCTGTCCGAGAACCAATCATTAAGTTCCAGTCAGAGGACGATATTATTGGACTCTGAGGAAAAAAGTTGTTCTTTTCCGAGATGCCTTTTTTTTGTTGTTGCAAATTTGCAACAAACATTGCGAGAAACGTATTTAGAAATGTAAGCAAATTCATGGTGCCATACCTTGCCAATAATGTAGCTTGTATTTTTATACATATTTGTGTTTGAATGACTTCAAGCCATCTGCGTTCATTTTCAGTAAGTAATTTATCCTGGTCAGGGACAGACAAAAACTGCACATCGAAAAAGAATTGTTTGGAATTAAAAGCAGGCAAGGATAAAGTTCTTGCATTGTGAAAAATTTGTGATTAAAACCTCAGAGTGTGAGCAGTGCTACAACGCTCGCCTAAAACCCACCAATAGGAGGACGCCATACTCACTTCTGCGACTCCGTTTTCTCCACACGACGGTTTCTGGATCCCGGCGATTGGTGACGTAAGCAGAACAAACTTATTTTCTATAATCACAGGGCTATCATTAGAGGATCGTCATCATATAATCCAACATGGAGAATACACATTAGCACATAATCCGTTATAGAATTTGGGCAAGATTTTATTGGAATCTCAAACGGTGATTAATCTCGAAAGATTGCCGAGAGCACACGTTCCAAAACCAGCTTTACAGACACTATCTAGTCGTGATCGGCCATCTGACCTCATCCATCCTCAGATTAAAGCTAATAAACTAGCAAGTTGGTGTATAAATAAGTGTCAAATTCACAGCGTGCTAAAACACAGGAGGTACGATATAAAAAACAGAATTTTGCTTCCTTGGGATGTTTTCAGATAACCCTGTGAGACATGTACGTACATTCAAACGAGAATAAGATAAACATCTGAACTGGAACAAAGCTTCACAGGAAGGTTGAGGTCAGTGATCACCATCATAGACAATTTATACACGTTCAGACACCAGCTATACTAGCTAAATTGAAAACTAAATGGCATGTAATAACAGTTATTACAAGCAACAGAACTTCAGACATCAGTGTGAGGTTTACATGCCAGGAAATTTCCCATTGCCAGGATTCTGACTCTTGTGGCCATAAAAGTGTACAAAAGATCTCAAATGCTCATGGGAGGAGCATCTGAGGTTAGCTGAGGCTAGCAAACATTTGTTTCGCGGAAAAATAACCGACTAGTTTGGAACTAAGTCGTAGGTAAGTGGATCTGCCAACTGGCTAATTTACAAGCTACTAAGGCTAACCTGCAATGCTTGGTAAGTTATTTAACAAACACAACGTGTTCAGCAGAAGAAATGTATTTGCATATTTGATTGATCCATCCTTAGGTAAGCTAATAAGCTAGGAAGTGATAGTGAAAGGTGGGGGTCAGATATTACCATCGTTATTATCCAACATATGGAAATGATCTGTACTGTCTATACTAACAATCTGTGACATCCCTAGATTAAAAATAATGCTTGTGAGGGTGAGACAGTTATGTCATTTTATCTATTGTACCTTATAAAACTGATTGTTTTGTATATTATACACAATTTACATACAATCAACTGATTTAATTGAACACATTTATGTAAAACAAATATTCTATTCTATAAAAGAGTTATGTACGATAATTAATAATAAATTGTACATGTAAAGTTCTCTAATGTCTACAACTTAACTAAAACAGGTGTGTAGTGGTTTCCACAAAGCTTCGTATATATACCAATTTGCAAACACACAAAATGATTGTGCCTTATTAGACGTGGCCACAACATAATGATCTGATCTCCCACCAAGTCGTGGCCACACATTTGGACCTGGTTCCCATGTAGTAATAAGTCGTTTAGGCAGGGATGTCACCAGTGGGGTTCAATCCAAGTGTGAGGTTTACAGTTCATGAAATTTCCCACCATCAAGATTATGAAGCTTGTGGCCAGAAAACTGTACATTCGACAGAACAGATGAGGAACCTCGGCTGAGTAAAGAAACAGCTTCAGGATTACAAAACGGTTCCGTCTCGTTCCTGTCGCCTGTGTTAAAGAAGTGTGCGTGATATTTCTCTGACTGTAAAGGCCCCATGTGGTTTCCTCTGCCCCGCTACCCCGCCCCTCCTGAAACCCCCCACGGCTCTGTGTCCATCTCACCTTTCAGCTCTCTGACCCCAAGTGTTTCCAGATGTCCTCCAACTGTTACCCTCAACCCCAAACCCTGAGCTCAAACTCAGAAACACACAGGATGGACAGATTCACGGATGACAAGCAAGCGCCCCACCCCCATCAGGCCGCACATCTGGAACACATTAGGGAGGAGAGGGACAGAGAGAATAGGACAAAGACAGAGAGCGAGTGGAAGAGAGAGAGACTGAGAGTGAGACAGAATCCAAATGTTCACTATGGGTATTTCAAACCATTTTTCATTATTGGCGTTTCATTCCATTTGCTTGTTTTTCATTTTCCTGACTTGTTTTCTGGTTCCACATGTGCTTTACAAACTCAAAACAATGAGTCACTGCACCGTTTCACATAAACACTATTCTAACTTCCATGATGTTAATAAGATACATGGATTAATCAAATTATTTAGATGTTTGAGGATTCTAATAAATTCCACAAATTTCTTACAAGTGCATGTGAAGCAAAATGTTCGTTTTAGCTTTAAACTTTGTACTTTATTTTACATCCTTTGTGTTCGATAATTCAGTTGAAATAGTTTTTTTTAAGTTATGCATGTTTACTAAAACATCTCTGACTTTCTAAAAGGCTAACTACAGTACAAACCAGAAATAAACTATATTATATTAACTACCGACAAAATTAAGAAGCAAATCATGAGCTAGAATTAGGCACATTAGCATCATGCTAAACAAGTCAACTGGGAGCTAGCATTATAGTAACCACGTATTAGCATTAACTACAGATAACGGTTATAGCAAACAAGATAACTACAAAATATCAATATAGTAAACTGGCTAACTATAAACTAGCATAATAGAAAACATACTAACTGTTATTAGCATTACAGTAAACAGTCTAACCTCAAACCTGAAATATATTAAACATGAGATGAACTAGCAAAACATACATGCTAACCATTAAGCTAGAATTGTACAGGTTTACCACAAATTAGCATCATAACAAACATGCTAACTATTAAACAGTACCAAAGTGATCATGCTAAAATGAACTAGCATTACAGTAATCTCAAACTATGAATTTGTAGCAAACAAACTAGCATTACAGTAATGAGGCTAGACACATACTGCATACTTATAGCAAAAGGGAACATGAGGCAAAATCCAAATAAACAAATGGAAAAATTAAGAAACAAAAACAAACAAACAAAAGGGTGCCTAAATTATAACCGGTATACAAGAGTTGCTTTTACTGTCCACTTTTTGACATTCACAATGATCTTGAAAACCACAAACCTTGCCTGTATGTTAATATACATCTCCAAATAATTGCACTTTTGTGTAAACATGGGTAAAGTGTAGGATTTAATTACATCAGGCCTAGCTAGCTGCAGGGTTTCTATAGACAGAACATGAGGATTTATATAATTAATGGGCTCGATCAGCCTCTAAAATTCTTTTTCTTCCCAATTTTCCAATCGGTGTTCATCATGTGCAGCTTTCTGAAACACGTCTCTACGCAGGAACAATAAATCAACTTAAACCAGCGTCGCCGGTCTGAACAGAGACGTTGCCGGGCGCCAAAACTTTAATATTCCCACAGAAAGCTCACCGCGGTGTGTGATATTACGGAGCCGATCACGGGTCAGTGTCGGTAAATGTGCTGTAGAACATGGCGAGATCAGTGAGTGATGGTAAAGCCGGAACGCTACACGACACGTCTGGGAAAACTCTCGAACACGGAATAATCTGTCTGTTAAATTCCGCATCATTTCCATAAATGTATCGGCTTTACAGTTTAAGGCACAAAAGTGCTATTTGGAATGAGTTTGATGTTAAGTGAGCCTACAGGGGAAACCTTTTCTTTAAAAACAAAACAAAACAAAAGATATAAATAATTGAAGACGGTCTTATGAGTACTATTTGGAACATTTTCAAAAAACCATGATTAAATATGCATAAACTTGCATACTAATTAAAACCAAAACTCTAGTCTTTTGATGCCATGATAAAATACTTATTAGATCATAAAGATGCTCTCAAGAGAAAGACTTTGGCTCTTTAATCTTTAAACGTTTATAAAACGTTTTATAGTTCTTTAAAAGCTTATGAATATTTCTGCTATTTGTAAGTACACAAATGTAACATTAAATGTCAGAATTGGGAAACATATCACAAATATTTCAATGTAAACATATTTAACGTGAAGGAGAATGTTTCCTTCAGTGTCGGTATAATAAAGGCTTAAAACATTTGGAAGAAGGTCATGTCTGCAAAAGTAATACACACGTACACACTTCCAGACTGTTTTTGTGCTGCGAGAGTAAAAAACGTTTCTGTGATCCATCAGGAAGAGCTCCTTTCTCCAACAGGTTCACATTTATACATCACATATATTCACACTGACAGACTAGACGCTAAACCTCCTAACACACTTCCCTCATCGGCACCGGCTTGCTTTTTCGCCTGAACTGTAAAGGAAACAACTCCACACTAAAGCTCCAGGAGAAGGAAAACACGGCCGAGCAGGAACACGGCCATGAGAGAGTTTTCCTAACAAAGCGGCCACGCCATAAATCCGCAGCACGGCTCTGTGGAAAAGGAGCATTGATATTAATGCGCCGGTCCCTGAGGCGTTACACGCCCTCCACTCAGCGCTGACTGAGAGAGTTCATTCATCCAGAGCGGGAAAAAGGGCCGGATGGCGTGATTTTTATCATAACACTGCTATTTTCAATATGATATCAGAGCCTACAGTGAAAGCGCTATTCACAGGGGTGTAAAATCACACATAGCGCCTGGAAGTGGGTCAGAATGTAGGCTGTGACAATCACACAACATGGTATTATGGTGTCTTCCTCTGTATTTTTAATTATAAAACATAAGTAGTGAATGAATACGGTTTTTACTTTGCATGTGTTGTGCGGTTACAGGAAAATAATCAGTCAAACGGAGTTACTGCGAACACACCAAAGTTCATCCTTTTCCAGTGACATCACATCCCCAAGTGTTTTATTTCTCTTACACCACAGAGATTTTCAACGCTAACGATTTTCAAAGAATTAAAGAATGGCATTTGATCCATTTATAGCTACTTTTAATGCTATGGAACATCAATGAAGCAAATTAGTTCCTATTTTCGCTTACATTATAGCAGCTATAAACAGTCAATCTCTTCTTTCCCTCTTTTTAAGTTACTAAAACAACTTAGTTACATCTTTACCTCTGACACTGGAGACTCCTTCCATAAATGCTAAATAAACATCTGCTTACATCATACACACCAAACCTCACCATAACGTATAGCGGTTTCTATAGAGACGACAATGTATTAGAACGAGCGCATTAATTAGGAATAAACTTGTGATTTGCAGCAACACTACCGTCTGAGCTGCTGTTATAGAAAATGAATCAACAACTTCTGACCAATCAGAATCCAGAATCCATCAGCGCTGTGGTATAAAAGGTTTTAAGGAAGCAGGAAGACATTTTGCCACCTCGTGACATCACATATTCTAGCCTGCAGTATGTCTCAAATAGAAACAGAACTTGGATGCATTTCATATGCTCACTAATGTTTCGACACTTCTCCGGACACATTAAGACACACTGAATTATTTTTCAGCAGTATTTCCTGTATATTGTGTACAGAGGGCGCTAGTGAGCACCGCGTCGAGCCTCTGAAATGAAAACCGGGACATCCGAGGTCTCTGCGAATCTTGTGGGTTTTGCGCAAATGCGGTCCAGAAGACCACACGGACAGGACGGAGGACTCAGGGCTTCATGATGGTCTCCTGAACAGATTACAGCGGAGAAAAGGACTGACCTGTCAAACACACATCAGAACATGAAAGACGTTTTTAATGGTCGGCTTAATTCGTTCTGTAAATTGGTTCCACAGATACGAGAGCGATTAGCGTGTCCGTCTTGCACCACATCTGCCTTCAATTTCCCCCTTTAACAGCCCACCCTACATGTGGAAACGCACTCGGGCTGCAGTTTACTTTATCAATTAGCCATTAAGAAGCAGAGGAGATCTCCGCTGATAGCCAGCGCTAACACACTTCACACTCGAACTCGGACACGGTGATTCATCATCTGTTGATTTTGGCAGGATTTCTGAGACCAGGCGATCGGAAATGGCATATGTGATTACCGATCATTATCATAATTATTATTAATGCTCTCACTAATCGGACACTTTGGACCCAGATCAGATTCTGGACTTTTCAGAAGCTGCTGTTGTTATGAGTCATACAGATCCAGTCTGTGGGGAATAATATCATTTTACACATCGAGTTGACAGTTTTTTGGATTTTTTATGGCTTTAATTAACATTACTGTAACCCTGTTCAAGGAAGTGAGCAAAATTATTTCTGGGTGTGTGCAAAATGAAACCAAGTCACACACGTGTCATGCTGTTATAGGAAATTAATCATAACAGGATGTCCAAAGTATTTTATTTCTCTCACACCACAATAATTTGTTAACGATTACATTTTTTATTTATTAAAGACCGACATCATAATTTTGATCCTTTTAAAGTTACATGTAAATTTGTGGAACATCTGCGAAACAAATGTCCCATTCTGATTTCCATTATAGCAGCAATAAACAGTCGTTCCTTCACCCGCCTCCCTTTGAAGTTAGGAAAAGAAAAAGGAAAATGCAGCTTGTCCGGTTACAGAGAAACCACAAAGCGTGAAATCCCCTGTCCTGAAGATGTTGGAAAGCTTAATGTTACAACTTTACCTCTGACTGTTAGATGTACACTACCGGTCAAAAGTTTGGACACCCCTACTCTTTTTCATAGGTTATTCTTTATTTTTTTTGCTTTCTACGTTGTAAAACATTACTGAATACATCAAAACGATGAAGCAACACGTACGGCATATACTGAATTATGTGGTAAACAAAAAAGTGTAAAAAAACAAAACAAAATATATTTC
>JAQQZU010000003.1:1447917-1463435 GCA_030068025.1 Parauchenoglanis punctatus | reverse complement strand
CTTGTATAATATAAGATGTATGTAAGTCGCTCTGGATAAGGGCGTCTGCCAAATGACATAAATGTAAATGTAAATATCACTCAGTGATCCGGTTTGGGTAATATTTGACTATAATTCACGGATCTTCAGTAAGAACTTTATCCTGGTGGATCTGGAGCTTATCCTCATTCACACCTTTCCTTCGGAGGAAACCTACACAGACGCAGAGAGAACTTTCAGAGCTAAAGCTGTAACTTGAAGTTTTCCGGACAGAGGAGTTTACAGTACACTTTGCGGTTTCTCAGTGACATGACTATCTGCGTTTTTCTGGTAGGAAAATATTCATCGCGTCACCTCACCCCGGCACTGATTATTTTCCCGTAAAAGCCTTCCCCATTCTATAGAACACAGAGTATTGTAGTGGTCATCAGTCATATTTTAAAGGCAACTACTTTGCATCTTGGGAATGCAAGATTTATTTAACTTGGTTGAACTTGAACTTTGAATTTGAGCCATGAGACCCAAGATTTCCTGCTTTCCCTGTCGTGAACACTAATTAAAATTTCCTGGAGGCATCACTGCTCATAGACTCAATACAAAACTAAAGTATCACCAATGCAATAAATCATTCAAGATGTTTGGTGCTTAAGGGGGAAACACATATTAGTGATTTCCAGGGAAACGTATCACGTATAAAATGCCGGCTCTAGATTATAAATCTTGGATTCTTTGAGGTTTCTTCCTCTCCTGTGGCGGCCTTCCTGGACACGATCACTCCTGGTCTGTTCACAGCTCTCTATACGTACCCATGTGTTCTATTCTATTCTATAACAGTGCTCATAAACCCCAGAAGTGGCACTTTTTTTAAAACTGTACATGGGCAATGCACATCATTCTCCCCAGGATGCCACCATCCTCGAGACAGACAGGGGATTTTTTTAGCACTCTTTTGTTGCTGTGCTGTTGGTGTGCGGCGCCTACTGCCATGCCGTGCTGAGGAGATCAGCGCTATCACCTTTCACACCAGCCTCAGTGGGGACTCGGGAGGAATGCGGTGCATTTCCCCTTTCGCTCAGCCAAAACTGCAGCCTTCTGCCAGATGAATGGCTCCTCAGTAACCTCTGTAGATCTGAGCCAAGCCGCTTTAGTACCGAAAAAGGCAAAATATCAAGAACACTTTGGCAGGGTGTTGGTAAGAGTATGAGATTTCCACTAATAGAACATCTGAGTGGTTCTAAGGTTTGGGATATGAAATAAAATTCTTTAAAATGGGGATGTTTGAGGGAAGGTTGAATCTTTGGAGCTCTATACAATGGCTCTGGAGTAACCCATCACACAAACTCCATCCAGCTAATTATTTCAAGTTTGCAGAACATTTTCTCCTGAATGCTACAAGTTCCTATGATTCACTTTTCTGGACTTCTGTTAGTGAAGAATGATGCATGATCTTGCTTGAGAAATCTAATTTGACAAAATGATGGGCTCTGGACTTTTATTCTCTATATTTAGAAAGTTCTGGAAGAACTTTGCCTTCAAATACAGGCCTCTGGATTTAAAAAGCCCCGTCTCATCCCCGTTCTGCTGTTATACAGATGTTTCGAGTTGTTTGAACTGAACTGAACCTTTAAGCCTTGCAATATAAAGCAATTTACGTCTTCATACATTAGTAACTTTACTGTTATACTGAAATTAAAGATGCCATCACAGAGGCCTCCTGTTTACTTCCTGTGTCATACTGTTGGTTTTTCCCCCAGCATACTGCTCCAGTCTTACCCTCGATTAGTAAAATGCCAGTTCTTGGTTGTTGTTTTTTTGTTAGTCCCCATATTAATGATGGCTCATTAAATGGTATAAACTGAAAGACCCATAATTCTTCATGACAACAAACTGATTATGGATGATTGATGGCTGTGCATTTTCATTTTTTTAACCAAACAATGTAAATGAGTAATGCACTCATAAGATGTTTGCTCATTTGCCACAAGAATCATATTATAGAATTTAGTTCTCCAACTGTTTCTAGTTAGCAATAATATCCTGCATTATCCTTAACTAGCTAACATGGATAGATCTGGATGGATGAGTGGATGGACAGGTAAATAAATAGGTTGATGTATGGATCTGTGGATGGTTGGATATATAGCTAGGGGCAGACAGATGGATGGCTGGCTGGATGGATGGGCAACCAGGTGATGGATGGCTTAATAGATGATAACTGGATGGATGCATGGATGGGTAACTAGACGGAAGGATGGATGGTAAGATGGATGGTAAGTAGATGGATGAATAGCTTGACAGACAGACATGTAAACAGATGGAAGGATGGGCAGTTTGATAGGCATGGGTAACTAGATGGATGGATTGTTGGATAGATGGTAACTTGATGGATGGATGGATAGATAGACATGCATGCAACAATGAATATATGGATGAATTTATTCATAGACGGACAACTTGATGGGCAGGTGTACAGCAGGATAAATGGATGGATGGACAGACATATGGAGGGATGGATGGATGGTTAGATAGACAGACAGGTAACTAGATGGACGGATTCACGCCCAAGAGCAATTTAGCATAGCCTAACCACCTCCATGGAGGTTTTTGGGACATGGGAGGAAACCAGAGAATCCAGAGGAAAACCCATCAACACACAGCGAGAACAAGTGAAACGCCACACAGACAGTAACCCAAGATCAGAATCAAAATGGGAACGTGGGGATGTGAAGCAACATTACATAAAACCATTCTCCATAGAAATGCAAGTCTACCCTACTCAAATTTAGGTTTCTACATTGTGCTCCATGTTCCTTGTTTTCTCATTTGTTTCATTCTCCTAGGTGTTAATTCTGTGGTTTCTTAATGTCTTTCTCTGGTGTTGACATCTGTTGTTACTTGAAATCACATGTTGAATTTACTGCTGTTGAACCGGACCGTTTGTGGATTTGAATTATGATTCTTGGAAAAATAAAGTCGGAGTTCACATCCTACTCACACTGCCTCCATTTATTTAATTATTTTATTGATCATTCACATTAACTCCGATGTGCTGTACAATGTGGAACAATGATAGAAATGACTTTGCCAGTATGGAAAATTAATACACTTGGCCTAAAACATCTTTAGTACTGAATACGAACATTTGTTCAAAATTATATTTATATTACACTGATGATGTTCATTTCAATGTGCAATTGCAATGAAAAATGAACCTTTTTAAAAATTACTGTTTTTTGTAAATCTTAACCACAAAGTGGATGTTGGCATCCATTCTATTCCTTCCATGTATTTCCTTCCAGATGTATTGGGGATTTTAAAATATGTATTGTAGCTGTATTGCTATAAACTACTATAGCAGTTAACAATATAATGACTGTGAAGTCACTTGAAGTAAATAAAGAACATTTTTTATTGATTGTGGTTACACAATGCTAAATATTTAAGAAAGGCAGTTCTGCTTAAGCCCTTTGTGGACACGTTTATGAGAACATCTTCATAAAAGTGATTTAAGGCTCTGTGGAGTCCACGGTTTACCATGTGTAAGCCGGTGATTTGAGGAGCAGCTGTCTAAACACAGAAGTGAGATTGACTTCACGTTACAGTGTTCTTACTGTGCTACATCAGCAGGTGCAGCAAATCTACTCTCGTACATGAGGGATACCTCACAATGTCACGGACTTCAAATTTACTTTCATTTACTCTATTATTACCTCTGTTTCAAAACAAAAGAAAGCTGATCTGGGTTTAATAATATCAGAAACGGATGAATATTCCATCATTCATCACTGATATGCAAATACTTAGAGCAGTGCTGTCACTCAGTCAATATCAGGTGTTAATGAGTAACAGGTGAATGGAGAGACAGAGGCGAGTGGAGAGACAGATAAATCGAACAAAAGATGGATAGATGAATGGATAGATGGATGGATGGCTGAACCTGCGAGACTTGCAGTTGATGGATAGACAGATAGACAGAGAGAGGTGGGTTGGGGATGGATTAATAGAAGGATGGAAAAATCAATGGATAAGGGTGGAGAAGGATGGATGGATGGATGGATAGATTGATGGATGGACAGAGTGCGTGAGAATTGCATTTGATGGATAGACAGATAAATTAATGCCTGACCAGAGGAGACAACATTCTAGATCACTGTTACACTACAATAAGCAGTGGGTATCACATAGTCCCTCATGCTGCATTAGGACTTTCCGACCATGTCATGGTTCACTTGATCCCTGCATACAGGCAGAAACTAAAACTTTCTAAACCTGCTGTGAAGACATTGAGGAAGAGGACTAAAGAGGATGTGAAGAATCTGCAGGTGTATCTGCACTGACTAGGAAGTTCTCAGGACTGCTACCAACAGTCTGGAGAAGTATACAGATGCTGTGATATCCTATATCAACTTCTGTGAAGACAGACAAGCCCTGGATCATAGCTAAGCTATGGAGGCTAAGGTTGGAAAAGGAGAAAGTGTTTCAGAGTAGGGACAGAGATAGTTTCAAAGCATTGAAGTACAGGATAAGCAAGGCAGTGAGACAGGCTAAACAGCTGTTCTCAAAGAAACACCACCACCAGTTCTCAGCTAATGACTCTGGCTGGAAAGAGCTCAGGCCTTTTAAACAATTACAAGCCCCACTCCACAAAAAATTCACACCTAGCCAACAGCCAGACTTTCAACACCTTCAGCTCCACCACCTCCACTACCCATAACACAGTGGGGGCCTGGACTTCCCCCAACTGCCCCACTACACACACCATAACACCACTCTCCATACTGGAGAGAAATGTAAATAGACTCTAAGAGACAGAACCGCAAAGCAGCTCGACCAGACTCTGTCTCTCAATCAAGCCTTAGGCATTATGCTGATCAGCTGATTCCAGTGTTCACTGACATCTTCAACACCTCACTGGAGACATGTCATGTGCCAGCTTGGCCTCAAACATCATTCCTGTTCCCAAAAACCAAGGATCACAAGCCTTTATGACTACAGACCTGTCATCCTGACCACTGTGGTTATGAAGACATTTGAGCACCTTGTACGGTCCCATCTCAAATCCATCATTGACCTCCTGGACCCCCTGCAATTCACCTATAGAGCCAATAGGTCAGTAGATGATGCAGTTGACATGGCACCACACTTCACCCTCCAACACCTGGACTCTACAGGATCCTATGCCAGGTCACTCTTTGTAGACTTTAGCTCCGCTTTCAACACCATCATTCTGGCTCTGCTGCAGGACAGGCTCTCTCAGCTGAATGTTTCCACCTGCAGGTGGATCACAGACTTCCTGTCTGACAGGAGGCAGCATGTGAGGCTGGGCAGGCATGTCTCAGACTCCCAGACCATCAGCACCGGTTCCCCTCAAGGTGGTGTACTTTCTCCCTTGCTTTTCTCCCAGTTTACCAATAGCTGCAACTCCAGTCACCAGTCTATAAAAATCCTCAAGTTTGCAGATGACACCAGCCTCATTGTGCTCATCTCAGGTGGGGAGGAGTCTGCCTGCAGGGGGAGATTGACAATCTGTCGCCCTGGTTCAGAGACAACAACCTGGAGCTCAATGCTGTCAAAATGGTGGAGACGATTGTGGACTTCAGGAGAAACCCAGCCCCATCAGCCCCAATCAATCTGTGAGACTCTCCAGTGGACACTCTAAAGTCTTTCTGCTCCCTAGGAACCATGATCTCCCAGGACCTAAGTGGGAGCTAAACATCAGCTGCCTCATCAAAAAAGCACCGCAGAGGATGTACTTCCTGCGGCAGCTGAAGAAACTTAACCTGTCAAAGTCAATGATAGTACACTGCTACTCCTCCAGCACTGAATCCATCCTCACCTCCATCACCATCTGATATGCTGCGGTCATTTTCAAGGACATAGGCAGACTGCAGCATGTCTTCTGTTCTGTTGAGAATGTGATTATCTGCCTTCTCTCCAAGACCTGTACACCTTCAGGGCCTTGAGGCAGGCAAGAAAGATTGCTGCTGACCCCTCCCACCCTGGACATAAACTTTTTGAAGAACTCCCCTCTGGCAAGAAGCTACTTGGCAATAAACATAATTCTGATTCTGAGACAGAGAGAGAGATGTGAGTAGGGGATAGATTAATAGAAGGATGGAAGGGTTGATGGATAAGGGTGGAGAAGGATGGATAGATAAATGTGGAGAACAAAGAGAGCAATGGAACAATGGATGGAATGGTGGATGATACAGGTGGAGAATAATAGATGGATACAAGGGTAGATGGGTTTTAGGAAAGATGGATGGATGGATGGATTAGGGTGAAGAATTAAAGGCTATGTAAAGGTGTAGAAGGACAGAGGGATAGGTGATGGTCAAGAACAATGGAAAATGCATAAATAAGGGTAGAGAAGGGTTCAAAGATGGGTGGATGGGTAACAGTGGAGAAGGATAGAAGGAAGAATGGATTGAAGGATTAATAAGGGAGGAGAAGGATGGACAGGTGGGAGGAAGGATTGCTAGGATAAGTGAGCATGGAGAGGATTTTAAGAATGGATAGATAGCTAGCTAGATAGATAAGTCAAATTAATGGACATGTGGTAAGTAAACAAAAAGATAGTGGTTTGTGGAGATGGGTAGAAAGATGGATGGATGGATAGAGAAGTTAACGATATATTGTGATAGACAAAGTGCACAATATCACTGATATTTTTCAATATTGCACTTAATGACAGTCAGAAAGCTCAGAGGGAAAGATGGATGTGGCTAAAATCATTCATAAACTTTGTTATATTACTGCTTCCCCATCTGTCCTCCATGCTCGAGGTGTGGTCACTGCCCTTCATTCCCACTGACTGCCATCAAAGCCTCTTCACAGTGTTTCTCTGAAATTCTCAATTCGTTCCGAACGCTGGCTTTGAAGAGCGTTCGTGCAGGGAACATAGAGTTCGCTCTTCCTCTCCTGCCATATGGCATCAACATGGGCTCAACAGATTCTTTGTGCTCCATTTTGGAAATATGACCAGTGATGCCCAAGGCCTCCATCCTGATGAATGCTAAAGCGTATCCCGTTGAGGTTAACACTCTCACGTTCGTGCGTTTTTTTTTCTAGGATCTAGGTGCTCAGAAGTCCCACCTGATGAGATTTCTGCTAGCAGAAGCTGCCACTTCTCATCACGGCATGTCCAAAACTGAAAATGTGCAGAAGGTAAAAAAACCAAAGCATTTCTGGAAAACAAGGTGTGATAGCAAGTGAGGTGTGGAAGAGGAGGATGGAAACATAGCCAGTATGCTTCAACACAAGATGAATGCTGATTCTGGAGCTCTAATTTTAATCTTACATCTGGTAGCATTTCAGCTGGGAAGTCACTGTCAGAGAACTGTTCTGCAAGTATTATACAGCATTATGAATTCACACATGATCAGTATATTCAAACAAAATTCAACACGCATCCCTGTTGTTAACAATATAATTAATAGGAACTCAGGAACATTTTAGGAATTGTGGAATTTTACATTTAGTTCCAGGTACCTTTTTCAAGTTCCTGCGCATTATGTTTTTTTTGTTCATAGTTACATTTAAACGATGTGAAACATCCAGGAAACAAGAGCCTGTTCTCACATACGTTATAGCCGAGATAAACAGTCATTTCCTCACCATCTTTTTGAAAAAAAATAAATAAATATGCACACACACACAAATAAAAAAGAGCAAGCTGCTGTTATAGAAAATTAATCAACACCTTCTGACCAAACAGTGCTGTGATATGATGAAAACATTAGCATACCACGCTGCTTAGGAAGACAGCTTTTGGACTTAGCCAATATTGTAGCATAATTTTTTATTCAAATGAAAACTGTAAACTTAACCTGAATCCATTTTCACTGGCTTGACATCCAAGAATACTAAAAAAAATATTATATTACAAATTTATAGCAAACATTGCAACTGGCTACATTACATTTTAACATAGCCTGGAGTCTGCTGTATACATAAAAAAAATCAGCTCTTCTTCAGGAAGTACATTTTTTCCTCAGACTGTCATTGATGAATGAAACGCTATGCTTTCCTCATTTATTACCGAGATATCCTATACTTCTCTAGAGAGCTACAGAGGATCTGAAGGTATGGCCCCTGTACGGTTACAGCATCCACGCTGCTGTTGAACTCCGTTAGAGATGAGCTCTGAGACCTGTGCTGGCTTTTTCTCCTTCTGTTGGTAATCATGTGTAATGAGTTTCTGCTGTGAACTTTAAAAAGCTGCGAAATGCTCGGCTGCTGCCAGTGTGGCTCTGATTCTGCCCTTTGGGATCGTCGCATAAAAACCACAGCGTCATTATCATCTCACGGAGCTTTCGCCCACCTCCTCCCTGAGGATTTCTCTTCTTCCCTTTTCCCACTCATGTTCTGCAACC
Source organism: Parauchenoglanis punctatus (assembly GCA_030068025.1). Classification (NCBI taxonomy): domain Eukaryota; kingdom Metazoa; phylum Chordata; class Actinopteri; order Siluriformes; family Auchenoglanididae; genus Parauchenoglanis; species Parauchenoglanis punctatus. The sequence goes on along the minus strand of JAQQZU010000003.1, from coordinate 1,455,081 downwards.
CGATCTCACGCAAAATCCATGAGAATTTGTAGAGATTTTGTAGGATTTCACGGGAACACAGTTCTGATTAAAGACACAGCTTGATTGTTTTTTTTTTTTAAAAAGTTCCTTTTACCTCAAATGTAGATGATCACAAGAGCTACAAGACTAATGTGGCTAACAAGGACAGCAAGCATATAGCCTCTGCAAATAATTAACATCAACAGCTTCCGAGATTTATTTTGTAAAGAAATACTGAGGGTTTTTCCCCCATGAACATGTCTATATAGATATGTTTTCTATTTTCAATGCCATTCAACTACCTTAATGATAGAGATGCAGCAGGATTTAGCCCTTGCTTCATCTCTACCTAAAGAGATCGCTGCAGCGGCACTTTAGTCTTTTAGCCTGTTCAGCTCTCTAACCGTCACCAGCATCAACTTTTATGCTAACACCTCTGTGAACACGATAGCGCTCGTCGTCTCGTAAATTGCTAACTAACGTGTCGTATAGCTGCGCTGCATTCTGGGACTTCGAGACTAATGTTTGCATTAACGTCTCCTCTACTCATGTACTGGATGTCTAACAGCAGCTACGTCACTTATGTTTGATGTCATTGATTTTTTCCCCCTCATATTAAACTAAAATGTAAATGTGCTAGCAATAACAATGTCCCACAATGACATCACAGAAATGATGAAAATACAGCACTGACCAAGAAATTAGCACCGAAATTTCACCAAACATCACAGATATTCCACTATAAACATATTTAACATGTTTCACCGTGGAGTTTTCCTTTCAATGTAGAAAGTTTTAAGAGACACTCTGGGGTATTCTGTTAAACCCTTATTTAAAAGTGGACTTTATCTTTATGAACATCAGTAAATGTTATTTTTGAGTGAAGGGTTGAACAGAGCCCACACTACAAACATACTGAAGTGGTTGAATGTAAAAAAAAAAAAAAAAAAAGAACGTTGTGGAAATACATTTAAATCAAAATAAAAGTCAGAACTTTTTTTTTAACACGGTCTCGTATTTAAGGTTAAGGGTTGGGGGCGGAGTTAACATTCATAACTTGTCGTTGGACTTCATTTCTATGAAATGGCATAAAATTAAAGCAGACATTTATTTAAATTTGTGCCTTTTTTCCATTATACCTTCTCTTTAAATTGACTTTAACGACATTGGGTGACATGCTTCACCTACTTTCACCTTGGGGATCAAAAAAGATCATATCTATCTATCTATCTATCAATCAAAGAGTGACACTAATGGGTTTTTGTGGTATAAATACAAAATGGTATTGGTACATTGGTGTATATATATATATATAGGCATAATGGTATATATACTTTAAATATAGTAGTAAATGTCATTAATGTTTTTAAGTCATGATGTTATATTTGCAACAAGTACCTGGGAAGGTCTAGATGAAAATAGGAGTTAAAAAAATTTCTTTTCATAGAAAAGTAATTAAAATATTACATTTTCTATACACAGTTGAAGTAGACATTTAAAGTTTAAAACAGAAAAAAATTAAAAGATACCCAATTATAGTATTGAATCTGATTGTCTCACACACATTTGTACTATTCGTACTGTGTGTATGTAGAGGTGTGTGTGTGTATGTGTGTGTGTGTGGATCTTTTATGTGTGAGTGACAGTTAATGCACTCAACTAAACTGCTGTAACTTTATACACAGAAAACCATCACAGACACAAGCACGAGGATGATGAGAGGAACCAGAAGCGCTACTGCCTCCTTCTGGCCTCCCAGAGTGTTTGTACAAGAAATAATTTGGCAGAAGATTTTATCCAAAGCAGTTAAAGAGAATCCAATCCTTATACCTGCATGTTGAAGGTGCCAATACTTTTTTTTTTTTTTTTTTTTTACTAACAGTGCTAAACCATCACAGTCATGAGCTGTGATTCAACATGAATGAAACTGAAAAGGTATTACAAAGAACCACAACAGTGCTCTATTAAAAAATACAACCTATTATAATTTTTTTTTTACATTTAAAAAAAAGGTTTTTATATTGAACAGTTATAATTATCACATCAGCTGCTAGTACGCTATATAATTATTTTTAAAAACTTTATTAAATGTTGAAAAATGTTCTCATGATCTCTCAGAAGTGTATTATGATGTAATTTCTCTCAATATCGATATCTTTATATCCTCATATCACCCAGCCCTCGTCTCTTCATATTATGAATATCTCAGAAGGTGTTTACTACAACAGTTCTGGACTTTTCTGCACACAAACATGGTAGAAACGTACAGCCACGATGACACGGACACACCTTACTATGTTAAAGTTAAACTGTTAACTAGCGACCAACGTCTGTCTCAAAACCAAAAATGTCTCCAAAATAAAAGTATGAAGAGAACCACCAATTCCAAACTGAGAGCTAGCGCTGTTCAGCCAGCCAAAATTGTTAGCTAGCTAGCAACCCTCGTTTTAAATCCGAAGATGCCTTAGCTGTTAAGAAAAGTGAGCGTGAACTAGCTACGGATGCATCAGCCTTTATTGTCAGCTAGCTAACTAGCAATTTTTATTCAGCAAGGCACAGAAAGTTCCTCACAAATCCAGGAAAGAGAGATAACTGACCAAGAAAACAGCTCCAACTGAAGTGTTAGCTAGCAAATTAGCAATTTCTGTTTTATTTACTTTAAATAATGTAGCAATATCATGTTTAAAAACAAGCTAAGAAAGCTAATGTAAAGCTAAGAAATGAGAAAACTCAGGGAACATTGTTAGCTAGCTGGCTGTTTTGATTTAAAGACCAAAAAGGTCTCTTTTGGAGTCCAAAAGAAGGAACGCTGGTAAAGAAAACCACAGATTCCGACCCAAATGTTTATGACAAATGTTTATTTTGCCATGTGCCAATGCTAAGCTGACAGAGCAATGCTATTAAAAAGAAAGAAAACCACCATGGACAAGATGGAAAGACAACAAAAACAACCAAAAAGGCAACATATTGCATAAAAACAACAGAGCGCCTTCTGAAAATGAGCTCTAACTGCTGTTAAATGCCAGACTGACAGAGGCTGCTGCAAAACAACATTAAACTATTATCTAATGAAGAAAATCAGAGGCTAATGACTTCACTGGAGGTTTACTGGAAAGTGTGAGCCAGTATTATTTCACCAAGCACATTATAAATCCATCGGCTGACCTCCAGCTCTGTATGCAAATAGAGAAATGCAGAATAACGGCACTCGCTCGCTACACGCCGTCCTCATCAGGAACAGATCGGCTGTAACGAGGAGCAGACTCGCGTTCGACCTGCTGCAAATTAAAACGCAGCCCTGTTACTGTTCCTCTTGCGTGAAAATCCGGCCTTTAAAATCAGCCAGGTTTTCTGATGTACACATGCAGTTATGTTTCATGGGGTGTTTTGAGGAGTGTGTAAAATCAACACGGCTCACATCATGCTCGATCAGGAATTCCTGATTGCTGTTGTTTGGTTGGGAAAGTATGTAACTGGAGTATTGTCTCAGAATATATATTTTTTTTCTCACATTGTTGGTCAAGGTTTATTCATCAAGTAGATCTTTAGCACAAGTCTGCATCAATTGAGCTCAAACGTTTTGGACAAATGACCCCAAATGGTCATTATGAAATTTCCGCAACCCCAAGCGCCGACACCCCCGCCTTCTTTTCGTGTTCATTTTGTCGGCTTCTGTTGTTCCACTGAATCGGTCACTCGACGTTGTGAAGAAATTAGCAGAAGCAGATGGACAAAGAAATGTATCCATTTTTATTGCTGAACTCCTTGTTCAAAAAAAAAGACTAAAACAGCACATGCACTTAACTTAAATGTGACTCTTTTGAACATGACTTCCAATAACAACTCAAAATAATAGCACCCAAAATCTATCTTCATAGTTACAGTGATAATATAAATTCAAATCAAATAAAATAATGAGTGAAATCATTTGTAACTCACACCACCTCACATGGGGTCATGACCACCAGTTTGGGAACCCTTGTTCTATAACTATACAGCATGAAGCTATTGAAGTGGAGAACTTAAGGTTCTAGTGATTAGAAGGCTGCGAGTTCAAATCCCAAGATCTCCAGAAAGTCCCTGATGAATCCATATGAATTTCCCCTTAAAATGTAGCTGGCACGCCATGACACGCCATGACATGACTCCATTTATGGTGTCTCTAGACCACACATTGGCGTTTTCAGTCCATTTCCTAAAACGTTTCCTACCTACAATAAGAAACCGCTAAAGAGCATTCACAGAATATACTGTACTCCATATAAAGGATTTGTTATGAAGCTCCAGAGGCACTTTCCTCTGTATGTTTTTGTCTGACCAACTGTTTTGTTTTTCTGAAAACATGTGGTCCATCTTTTCTGCAAACACACCAGCCTTGAATCTGGCCTGGATCCTTCCCTGCTGCCGTCGAACCATGATCTTTGTACGACTTTACACTAAACCAAAAGAGACTGGATTCACACCAGTAAAGAACTCTATATTGCAGTAATGGATTCCACTTGATGTTAATGTACAAATAATATGGCTCATGTTTTTTCCATAATGTTACTTGTTTAGTATGTATACAGCATGTGTAAACAAAGCTAAAAGACGCCCTGGCAATTCTTGGATTGAAATAACCTAAACTTTAAAGAATCCGTTTTAAATTGTTGTTATATTTTTAAGTCTTTTTTTTAATAAAAGCTATATTCCCAACCTTTATATCATCTCCATCATTTCATTTGTTTTGACAACATGAACATAAAACATGCTTTCTTACACATCCCAGAATCACTTATACATGATACAATGGAAATCTGGAGGGAATCAATGGGGAGGCATTTAATGTGAAGAACACTGTCCCGAATGTGAAGCATGGAGGCGGTAGCATCGTGTTGTGGGACGGGTTCCCGCAAGACATCAGATGGAAATGTAAAACTTGGTCACAGTGCTAAGCAAACCTCCAAAGCTGTAACAAAAAGGCTTTGAGACAGCAAAATAAAAGTCTCAGTGGCACCTACACACTTTACAAACCTGAAATTAAATACTTAATATATGAAAATGCATCATAATAAATGGTCTCGAAAAGCTACATTTCCCCTTAACCACACTACAACATAGAAACAGATTTTCAGACTAATTTTGAAACACATGGTTGACATGGTGAAATTTCCTATAAGGAGATATTTAGTTAATGTTTATGGAAGGAGTCTCCAGTGTCAGCGCTTTGGAATAGTTGTACCCCCTTTCCACCAACGCAAACTAGGTGCTGATTCTGCGCTGATGCTTTTGTCGGTTCAACTTGCGAACCTTCTAAGAACCGGTTTGCTTTTCCACCAGCTACCACCACCACCGGTGCTAGAGAGCCACCAAAGAGCCTCATTCTTATTACGTCACTGTATACATCTCGGCTTTCACATCAATACTGAAGCTCCGTTTTTTTCTTTTTCGGATTAAGAAGCTACACTAGCTCTTTTTTTAAAAAATGGTGGTCTTAAAGATTTAGTTAGTCTTGTTGGTCATGATAATCCAGCCCCCAGCCCCTGACGCAAGCGATCCTTGGTTCTAGACCAACAAAGTGTTGGTGTCGGTCTCGAACCAGTTTTCCTGGCTCCGAAATGGACTACCTTGGTGAAAAAGGTGCATCAGAGGTAGAGCTGTAACTGAGTTTTCTGACATCTGCAGGACAGAGGAGTTTACGCTTTGTGGCCAATCAGAACTGAGAATTCAGAAGAGCTGTGGTACAACGCAATTCACCGTCTAATCACAGCCTGGCATATAGTGAATCTCTCATACTGGTCCAGCTGTACCTGGAATAATCAATATCAATCAGGAATTAAGTCATAATATTCAGTAGACTATTTCCTCATTTGAGAGTTAAAGCGTGTTGCATCATGGGAAATGATTAGTGCATTTCTCAAACAGACCTCTGTTTGTCTCTGTAGTCTGAGAGGCACACTGCGTTACAGTTGTCCTTTAAGCAGTCCATTGTGCTGAATCAGATCTGAAAGAGCTGACAGTGGTTTTTCAGAAACGCTGTTCCGATTAGCTGTAATTGCTCCGTAATTGGACGCAGGCAGACGTGTGTTTTCCATTTGGATTCTTTAAGCTTTAAGGCAAAGGTGTTATTAATAAGTGTTTGGGTTGAGGTTTTATTCCCCTTGCTAGCGATGTTCTACACAACACACACAGACGGATGAGAAGGATGAATATGTTTCAAATAAACTACTGACTTTCTTCCAGCTCAGTGTAAATACACAGAGGCCAGGAGGCCATTAACTCGTTAGACCATGTAGCCATGGATCTGGCAACAAATCTCAGTATTCAATACTTTATACAACATTAAATGATGAACACTGCAGCAGAAATACAGTGATTCTGTAATGATAGGTCATCTATACATTATATTAATAAATAGTACTATTTAATATATTATTTATGAATATTGTCATCACTGTAGATCATTGCTATTATTTGTTATGTATTGTTCCACTCGGTTTCATGCACCGTGAACTGCATTCAGCTGCTGTTTCTACCTCTACCTTTTGTCTGTGTAAATATAAAACCCAGAAAAACTCCTACGACATGTAAACACACACTAAGAACAGTTGATTTTGTTTTTAACACATCTGTATATATAGACAAGGACAACACAGGTTGTTATTTCTGCGTCATTTTCCATCCAGATAATTGCTGAGATTTAACACATTTGTTGAAATCTTTATTGCATAAACAGCACGTTCATTTCTAACACATTCGTTTTAAGAGTGTATATATTCAGCATTAAGATGATTCTAATATCAGTATAATTATTCATAGTAGAATGAAATGGATGACTTGGGACTTGGAGTCAGATTTCATTATTACTGTGAAGCATTATACTATTATATTATCATATAGTTAATATCAGCTTCACAAACTTAACTGTCACAAAAAATAAAGTAAGTTTTGGTTAATAATCACTGCATGGGGGCTTAATTTTGTATGAAGCCTGTATTTAGACCTCTTACATTTATAAATTTGTCATTTAATTGTAAGAGTTTATTATTTTCCTCCAAAAAAATTTGTAACATTTATTTATCTATCCATCCATCCATTATCTATAGCACTTTATCCGTCTGGGTCGCGGGGAAGCTGGAGCCAATCCCAGCATGTTGGGGCGAGAGGCGGGGTACACCCTGGGCA
>JAQQZU010000003.1:1363260-1375720 GCA_030068025.1 Parauchenoglanis punctatus | reverse complement strand
ACACCTATGGGCAATTTAGAGTAGCCAGTTGACCTAATCTGCATGTCTTTGGATTGTGGGAGGAAACCGGAGCACCCAGAGGAAACCCACGCATGCATGGGGAGAACATGGAAATTTGTATTTTGCAACTAAATTACTTGTTAATTACATTGATGGGAATTAATTAGCTACATGACACCATGATGATTGAGTAACTCTGTGTTTCTCTGAAGCAGTCAGGCCAGTCCACTTCATCCAGTTCCTGCTCCACTTCCAGCTCTGACTCCGAGTTTGAGCCCTTGCAGATGCAAAACCAAGGTATGACTTGAGAAAGACTAAAAGAATGTAGGCCCTGATATACTAAAGGTGTGTGTGTGTGTTAGGACCTGCATTGTGATTTAGTGCAGCCTAGGCGGAAACCATGACCGTGACCATCTAATCATCTTTAGCCTGCAATTCACTTAGGTTTCAGTTTCAAAAGCCGAATTTAAATATTGTTTCCATCACCTACTTACTGCCAGAGAAGCTTGTCAATCCAATTTTAAAGGGAGCCAACAATGTCTTCAGAAACACCCCTGCTTTGCTAAAATATGATATTGAGAAGATAGAGTTTTATGACCATAGAACTTGGAGAACTTAGGACTTTGAACACCTGGGACTTTGGGAAGAGAAATCTTTGAAAACCTACAACTTTGAAAATATAGTAATAGCACTTTAAAAAGAAAAAACTTTGAGAATCAATTACTTTGTGCATGTGTATTGGAGAACCTATGATTTTGAAAACCTAGGACTTGGGACAAAGCTTGGGACTTGGTGCTTTGAGAACCTAGGTCTTTAAGAAGTAAAGAATTCTCAGAATATGCTACTTTGGGAATGTCAGCTTTGGGAACAGGTGACCCTGGGAAGACAGGAGTTTGAGTTTCTTCATAAGTGGGATTTAAAGGGTAAGCGCTAGGTAGACACTATGCTGGTAGACTATGCTTGTGAGATTCTCAAAGTATGAGAATATTGTATGCAGGACATTTACACTTCATTGTGGACCATCTGCCTTCGGAGCACTCTAATGATGACAGAAGCTCAGAGGTGGAGAAGGCCATGAAGGCTGTACCCACAATCCAGGACTCGCGGTACACCCCACATTAACTATTAGTTCTTTTAAGAATTAGTGCTTGCCTTTGGTTTGATTTTTGTAAAAATGAATTCTTCTAGCATCTGTTTGAAGCTTACTGTACATTGACTAAAGAGACCTCTAACCTCCACTCACCGGTTTTGTCATAGTTTACAATATTCTTTTGAACCACAAGCTGCTTAGCGTTTCCCTAGCATGAACCCAATGCTGTGTTATATTTGTGTATAGCATTGATCAGTTTTTACTTGTGTTTCCCTTCAGCTTGTTCATGGACAGTGACAGTGATGATGTTGAAGAGTCTCACCCATACAGCCAGGAGGTGCCATCACATGTACTCAAACTTGATACAAAAAACCTTAAGGTAAGTTATGTATACAGGTCTTTCTGACAGACAGAGGTCACACCTACCTTTGGTGAGACTGACAGAGTTCTTGTGTTTGTTTGTAGATGTTAGAGAAGAAGAACCCAAATTCCTGCAAAAGAGAAAATGTTCTCAAGGAGGACAAGTTAGGAAGGGTAAATAAACCAAACCATTAAGTAAAATTAATATCTGAAGGGCATCTTCCAGTAACTGGAGCCATGATTGTCTGGTATATCATTGGGATTTCTGTACTCTAAGGCTTACACAGCGGAGCTGGTGGACCTCCATCGCAGACTGATGGCTCTGAGAGAGAGGAACATCTTACAACAGGTCAGAAACCAGCTTTATTTTCAGATGAGATTTCTAGATAGGATTTTTCTACAGATTGACCAAATGACTAACAGGTTCACTCACTTATTGGGTGATTAATTCACTAAATGACTCACTGATGGATTCCATTACTGATGTAGTACTTATTGACTGACTGGATTTCTGACTGACCCACTGACAGACAGACTCACTCATTTACTGAATGACTTGCTTACTAAGGGACAAACTAACTGACTGTCTAACATACCAACTTACTGAATAATGGACTGACTCCCTGAGAATCAGATTTACTTGCTCACTTACTGACTCACTGATTGAGTGACTTCCTATCTTACACTGTTTCTTAGACTGACTGGCTCACTGACTGATTTGTTGATTGAGTAACTTATTGGCTTACATTGGATTGACTCACTAATTCAGTGAAATACTAACTAATCGGCTCAGTGACTCACTCCCTGACCAGGTGAATATCTCACTGACTGTCTTACTGACTGATTGACAGACCAGTTGATATACTGACTGACACACTTATTAACAAACACTAATAATTTTTAAGGCTTAATTTGTATGATGATGATCTCTAGACAAACTGAACCAAGTATATGAAATTCAATTTTTTTTAACTATTGTGGCTTCTTCACCCAAAGTAAACATATAAGTTAACACTCATTCGTTTGCGTTTTAGATAGTAAACCTTATTGAAAAGACGGGACACTTCAACGTCACCAAAACCACGTTTGACTTTGACCTTTTCTCCTTGGATGAATCCACTGTGCGTAAACTACAGAGCCACCTGCAGGCCAAAAGGACATGACAAAGGGGATTAAAGCTCAGTGAAAATTCCTTCATGCACACAGAGCTTGAATACTGCAGTGTTGGACATCTGAAGGCGACAGTATGTTTTTGCACTACAGCTGAGAAATCAAAGCATTTGCACAGTGTATGGAACATGGATGGGAAATCACAAACAGTGCACATTTTTATTACTAATGAGTTATATTTAAACATCTATTTATGCCATGGATATAGCACTGAGGCCATTTTAAATTTCCTCAAGGATTTATTTTTGCACATGTTGATGGTTGCATACAGTTTTGAATGTTCTTCCTTCTTTACTTCCTCTTTATTCAGTCACCAGTGCAATTGTATGTGAATTCCAGTGCTTTGAAATGAAGAACGTGCTCCTCACCACACTTTGCTGTCTTCTTGTGATGCCTGTGGCCACTTGTACAGTGAACGCTCCACATGAGCAGATTTATAAAGTGTGTGATTTTATTTATAAAGTGTGTGACGTTTATTTAACATTTATGGCCAAACGTATGTGGACACCTGATCATCACACCCATATGTGGCTCTTCCCCAAACTGTTGTACAATTAACATTACAGTTTTCCTTCACTGGAAGTGAGGAGCCCAAACCAGTTCCAGCATGACAATGTCTCTGTTCACAAAGTGAGAGACATGGTTTGCCACCGTTTGTGTAGACGACCTTGAGTCCTGACTTGAACCCTCTGAACACCTGTGGGATGTACTGGAACACCAATTACATACCAGGCCTTTTTGACCAACATCAGGGCCTGACCTCACCAACGCTCCTGTGGTTTAAAAAGCACAAATAGCCACAGCCATGTTCCAAAATTTCTTCCCAGAAGAGTGGAGGTACAGCAGGAAACAAGTCCAAGACAAGATGTTCAACAAGCACGTATGAGTATGATCGTCGTGTGTCCACATACCTTTGGCCATATAGCGTATATACTTTATTTGTATACATAAAGAAGTAACCACTTACATTAACAAACTGATAATTATCAGTTTTATAAGACATGATCCAGGAAGCAGCTGTTCTCTTAACTCCAACATTTTATAAACTGTCTAGATAAATACTGTGATCTATGGTAGTAAAAGCTTCACTAGCAACACAAGCAATTTCCCTGATATATACACATACATTTTATTTATATTTATTTATTTATATATCTCTATATAATCTCTACACACACACAGGTAAGTTCATAAATTCACATGAGTGAATGTTGAGGCAATATTGGGCTTTCAATAATTTAATAATTTCTTTAAACTATTCTTTTTCCGGGGCAGAATGATTATACAATCTTAAACATAAGTTGGAGCACAGGTTTTTAACTTATTTTGGGTTTTCTGATATCAACACATTGTCCAAAAATACCCCAACACACCCACTTAGGTTATTTATTTAGTGGTGCTGAAAGTTCCAAAATGTCTTTACGTGCCAAGGCCTCTTAATTTCCTGCTGGTGATGATGCATGGCTACAGTTGATTGGTCATTTTTAATCATGAATATAAATATTCAAAGAACTTTTCTGTAGTCTTAACGAACCTGGGCAGGTTGCCAGTCCATCACAGGGTTAACACAGACAGACAGACAGACAGACATTCACAATCACATTCACACCTATGGGCAATATGAAGTAGCCAGTTGACCTAATCTGCATGTCTTTGGACGGTGGGAGAAAGCTGCACCACCCACGCTTAGAGAACACGCAGACTCCACAAAGAAAGGCTCCCAGTCGACCAGCCGGTTCAAACCCAGAACCTGCTTGCTATGAGGCCACCTATATGCCACCCTGAATTAAAGTACAGAAAAGGTTCAAACCAGCTTTGTATGAAAGTCAGTACAGTACATGTTTTGACATCTTAGACGACTCAGGGGGTTAAAACTGCTGTCGAAGGTGCCAAGGAACTTTTACACCTGCACAATCTGACAGGAAGCATCACAGCCTGGGTTGGGAAAAGCACCAAGCAGGACAGGTCGGCTCTCCAGAAGGCCGTGCTCTCAGATGAGAATATCATCCACATTGCACTCCCTGACTTGCAACCAATCTACAGCAAGCAGTGCTGGACCAAGGTCAGGAAGATAGTGAAGAATCTCAGCCATCCTAACAATGGACTTTTCTCTCTGTTACAGTCAGGGAAGCATTTCTGCACAGAGACAATGAGTAGGAGATTCTTCCTACAAACCCACACCTACATTCCTGTAACTTACACACCACCACTCGATATATATCTAAATTTATACAATATAGAAACACTGTTGCTGTTGTTTTATGTTAAAACTATATTGATTTATGTAACTGTACACTTTTGACCATATAACACACAGTCACAAAAGTGTGTTAGTTGTAATCGTACTCTCCAGCACCACCCAGATGGGTCTGGTTCCTCTCAAGGTTTCTTCCTCTTGTCACAGGGAGTTTTTCCTCGCCATAGGCTTGCTCATTGGGGATTCATATAAATAAGTTTATATACTTCTGTGAAGCACCTGTGAAACAATGCCTGTTGTTAAAAGCGCTATACAAATGAATTGAATTGTTGCTGCCGTCTGTCTTTTATATTCCTTTATTTTTTTGTATAGTACAAATACATTTTTCTTTCTCTACCTGTTCTACTCATACGTGTAAAAAATCTGACACCTCAGTTATAATTTTACTAAACACTTTCTTCTACCTTTAATTTCGGATCACAAATCCTCACAGTTGAGTAATACTTTATAAAAAACCCAGCGTACAGCGGCCGAGTGAATGTGGTGTGGACTCTGTGGAGGAGCATCATCGTGTCAGAGACGCTGTAGAAGGACAGAGTTCCTGCACTGTGATCCACATACACTCCTATTCTGGAGGATTCTGGAACTTCGAGCTCAGTCTCAATGCTGTTATGGCGGTAACAAACAGAGGAAGAACAACAGTCCAGACTCCAGGACTGAGTGTTGCGGCCAAACCCACACTCAAAATCCCACCCTTTCCTGCCGATCTCTTTATACGAGACTGATATGTACACACCATTACCGCTCCACTCCACCTCCCAGTAACAGCGTCCACACACGCTCTCCATACACAACACCTGTTCCCAGAATTTAAATCTCTCTGGTTCATCAGAGTATTGCCGATCTGTCTGACTGCATGTCACCACTCTGTTATTCTCAGACAGAGTGAGTTCTCGGTGTGCTGTGTTGGGATCCAATGTCAGATAACACAAATCTAAAACAAGAAAATGACAACGGTTTAGATGTTAATCACAGGATTTATAATAACTGTATGTGAGACTCCTGTCACCTGTGACACACATCAGTCATCGGGGAAAATGGATCACAATACAGAAATTTCAACACACTTTGTGTGTGTGTGTGTGTGTGTGTGAGTGAGAGTGCGTGTGTGTGTTTTACACCTACACTGTAGAAAATCTTCTCTGCTCTTTGGTTCTGGGGGTAAAATCATGAGAGCTGCTGTAGCTGTAGAAACAAAATGGAGACAGAAAAATGACATAACAGTTTAAAGCATGAATATGAAAAATTTGACTCCTCAAAATGGTTCTCCAGCTCAAACCCTAGCCGCTGTTATACGAGTTTAGAAAGCAGGTTCACTCGACTCACCATCAGTGTGAAACACCTGGCTGTGTTGCGCTTGTGATCACCATGATCCCCCTATGATCAATCACTGATCACCACGGTTTGTCCCACCCTCTCGCCTCTTTGTTAGAGCCATGAAGTTTACTTGATTTGATACGCCACTGATCATGCTGAATAACAGGTACGCAAATCACAAAGTGACTCCTAGTGACTTTTTAAGCTTGCTTTAGTTACTTGTCCCTGAAAAGAGTGGGCAACACTGGGCAGGAAAATAAAATGATCCTCTGTGTACATCAACTAGGTCATCATACGGTCTAGTTAGCTACGCTAACTACTTGGAGCTCGCTAATGGCTAATAGCACCCATACTAACTACTTGCTTTTGATCTCAACATCATCAAAAAGTAAATTCAAGTTGATAGCCAGCTTTGAAATTTTCAATTTAATATGATCTAGGATCAGCCATCAAAAAGTGGATAACAGCATGTCTGGCTATTTACAGGATGTAGATGTGATGCTAAGAAAGTTGAAAACTAAGAAAGTTGATGAATTACAATTAACTGCAAAGTCCCTCTTTGCCATGAAAATGAACTTGATCCCAAAAAAAAAATAAATAAATAAATAAAAACCCATTTCCAATGCATTTCAGCCACAAACGGACCTGCTGACATCATTTCAGTGATTTTCTTATTAACACAGCTGAGTGTTGACAAGGACAAGGCTTGAGGTCACTCGGTCATGCTGATTGAGTTAGAATAGCAGACTGGATGCTTTAAAAGTTGGGTGGTGCTTGAAATCATTGTTCTTCTTCGCTTAACCATGGTTACCTGCAAGGAAACACGTGCAATCATTATTGCTTTGCACAAAAAGGGCTTCACAGGCGAGGATATTGCTGCTTGTAAGACTGCACCTAAATCAACTATTAATTAGATCATCAAGAACTACAAGCAGAGAGGTTCAATTGTTATGAAGAAGGCTTCAGGGCGCCCAAGAAAGTCCAGCAAGCATCAGGACCGTCTTTCCGATTGTTTGGGGCATCCGGAAAAAAGATTGTCCGGAGAAGAGAAGGTGAGCGCTGCCGTCAGTACTGCATCACACCAACAGTAAAGCATCCTGAGACCTTTCATGTGTGGGGTGGCGTCTCCGCCAAGGGAGTGGGCTCACTCACAATTTTGCCCAAGAACACAAAACATCCTCCGAGAGCAACTTCTCCCAACCATCCAAGAACAGTTTAGCGAAGAACAATGCCTTTTCCAGCATGATGGAGCACCGTGCTACAAGGCAAACCTGATAACTAAGAGGAAATTTTGGGTCCATGGAAAAGAAACTCCAGACCTTAATCGCATAAGAGAACTTGTAGTCAGTCCTCACGAGGCAGGTGGACAAAAAAAAACCCCACAAATTGACAAACTCCAAGCATTGATTATGCAAGAATGGGCTGCGATCAGTCAGGATTTGGCCCAGAAGTTGATTGACAGCATGCCAATTGCACATGTCGTGAAAAAGAAGGGCCAACACTACAAATACTAACTCTATGCATAAACTAAATGTAACTGTCAATAAAAGCCTTTAGCACTTATGAAATGCTTGTAATTATACTTAGATACAGTAAACCATAGAAACATCTGACAAATGATCTAAAATGGCAAAAGATCTAAAAACACTGAAGCAGCAAACTTTGTGAGAACCAATTCTTGTGTCATTCTCAAAACTTTTGGCCACGGCTGTATTCAAAGAAGGAGACAAGAGTGTTTGAGGTTCAGAATATGTCAGTTCCATGTACTCTCCTTTTTCAACTAAGCAAAGGTAAATACATTTTTCCATTTTATGGCACATCTAAGTTGTTTTGGTTTGTCTGGTGAATCTATCTAGATGCAATTTACAAGGCTAATGCTTTGTGATTTTATGCCATCTTGTTCCTCCTAACTTCTTATTACTGTTATAGGAATTTTATGGCTCTCTTTACTGTGATGCAGAACTGCTTGTTTACCTTGTGAACGGATTGGGACGAATTCCTCCTCACAGGTTTCCTCGACTCGATTTTTCAGATCTGAGAGAGATTTCCTCACTGCATCAAATGAGAGATGTTGATTGACAGTGATGCTGGGTGAGTCCTCACATCCAGGAGAAACATAGAGAGATGGGAAACTCTACAGAGAGGAAACACATAATAGAGAAGGAGAAAAGTGGAGGAGAGGAACGAACGAATCTCAGACTGAATCAGACCAAAGACACACTTGTGATCTCAGACAGGAACATTTATTGTTGCTGTAATGAGCTGTTAGGAGGAAACTGTGAGGAACAGCGCCCTCTGTAGATCAGACAGTGAGTGTTACCTGGAGGAAGTGGATGTGATCGTGTGTGTGTGAAAGCTGCTCCAGCTCAGTGACTCTCCTCTTAAGATCAGCAATCTCCTGCTCCAGTTGCTTCAGGAGTCGTTCAGCTCGACTCAGTTCAGCTTCCTCCTGAGCTCTGATCAGCTCCGTCACCTCCGAGCGCCTTTTCTCCATGGAGCTGATCAGCTCAGTAAAGATCCTCTCACTGTCATCTACTGCTGCCTGTGAACATGTCTGTTAGGATACACATATGCAGAAGATTATCAGCCATTCAAAGATCAATCCATTCTTTTACTGTGACCCAGTATTGTGTGTGTGTATGTTTTCAGTCCTCACCTTAATAATGTCCAGAGTCTGTTTCAGCTCCTGCATCTTATTCTCCTTCTCCTGGATCCTCTGCTGGGATTTCATCTGCTCCTCCTTTAGCTCATTCTGAAACAAAATAAAATACTTTTCATTATTTTTGCATCAGGAGCTCAGCGTGACAATATTAACTGCAGCTAAAGAGTTAAACAAAATACTCTGCCCTGAAACACTCTCAATTATATACTGAAGTATATATGAAACTATTTGTGATGTGTTTAGTGATTTTGGTGCTAGGTGCTGTGTTGTATTTTCATTACATCTTTGGGAAGTTAGCAGTTTTTTTAACATTTTTATTGCTTGTGCAGTTACACTGGTGATGAGATAAAAAGAGAAAAGCTCAAAAGTGACATTAACTTAGAAAATCAATATTCGGTGAAGGAATACATTGATACTATTTTTCAGACTAATTTCAAGTACAGTATTGATCTCTGGTAAAAATATGGCTCCAGCTTAGCAACTGCATTGTTTAGATGTCTTTGTATGCTGTATTTTAAGATTTCACTGGAAATAAGTGGCCCAAACAAGCATGGCAATGTCAATGTGCACAATGTGAGGTCCGTAATGTTTGGTTTGCCAGCGTTGGAGTGGAAGAACTTGAGTGGCCTGCACAGAGCCCTGACCTCAACCCACTGAACACCTTTGAGATGAACTGGAACACCAACTGCACCCCAGGCCTCCTCACCAAACATCAGTGTCTGAATTAGAGGCTGGTACAGCCACAAACTCCACATTAATGCCATGCATTTAGAATCAGAGCTTCAAGATAAGAGAAGCCAAGCTACCACTTTGCATTTATGTCATTTGGCAGACGCCCTTATCCAGAGCGACTTACATGTATCTCATTTATACACCTGAGCAGTTGAGGGTTAAGGGCCTTGCTCAAGGGCCCATCAGCGACAGCTTGGCAGTGCTGGGATTTGATCTCACGACCTTCTGATCACTGAGCTACCACTGCCCAACTTTATTGCTCAAAGTAGAGAAAATGAAGAGCTTGATAAACATTGAACATTACTAAAACATATATGGACTATATGCAAACTGTATATACTAAAATATTGTCAGGTCAGCTTTGGCCATTTTAAATGTTCTCTAGAATCTATTGTGTATTGAATATATTGTAGAGATATATTGTGCTAAATAGCTGTGATCTTACAAGTGGTAGGTGATGGTGTCAATGACAACAGTTGTTAGAGTAGGCTACTGTGAAGAAGTTCGACTGCTGCCAGAATAAAGGACCTGTTGGAGTGCGCCCTCTTACACTGTGTAGCAGTCTGCTGCTGAATTAGTTGCTTAAGACCCCCATAGTTGTGCAGGGAATAAAAGCAGTTGTCTAAGATTGACAACAACCTAACTATCATACGCCTCTCACCCACCTTCTTTATGAAACCTAGAGGACAGGCCAGGATAGAGCTAACCCTCTTAACCCAGCAGACCACTAAGCAGGGGATTTCTGAAGACACCATAGTGTCATAAAATGTTCTTAACAGAGTTCTGCACACTCCAAGGTCCTCAGTCGTTTCAGCATTTGGGGATGCCTTTTTTGTACAGGGCATCTGTGTTGACCAATTTGTTATTGGGGTGAACCCCCAACTATTTTTACATTCCCATGATCTCAATATCCAATCCCTAGATGTTCACCACTATAGTCTGGGGCTTCTCTCCATCTCCATCTGCTTTGCCTTGCTGGCATTTATTTGAAGGTGGTCCAGCTTAGAGCAGTTAACAAAGTCCTTGATGGTCAATGTGCAGGACCACCTTATAGTGTACTTGCACTAGGTTCGATTGCTTCGGTCTGTACCTGGGAGCAACTGTGACCCCTTCCCATTCCTCCACTGGTCTGCATCCACACTGTGCTAAATGTTCTGCTCCTGGGGGTGCTCACACCATCACAATACAACTTTTTGTGTGGAATAGAAGTGTCCTTGCTTAGCATAATGGAGATTTTGGATTATTTTGGGTGCAGTGACGCACGGCCCTCATATGCCACACAGATTTATCAATTATGCAATTTTGAGATTTTCAGTAAATCGCACTGCATGCATAAGAAGACTTACAAAAGTAGCTGGCAAGAGGAATTTGCAGCTTTACTCAAGAGCCAGACCTGTTATTAACCCTAACATTCTCCAATGAACTGAGAAGCACATGAGTTCCAAGCTTGGGTGTGATACAGAGCAATCACACTGGTCAACTGAACTGGCCTTTAGGGGTTAAATGCTCTCAAGACCAGTTTAGATTGCCTAGTGCAAGTATACCCTAACAGAGCTGGTCTACACTGAGCAGTCTGGAGTTGACTGCCTTTCTTTTCTTGATCTTTGAGAGTTCTTTCCTTACCTAGTTGGCTGTTAAGCAGAGACTGCGGGGGGGAAGTGGGGGGTGGCCCCAGTTGAGGCAAACAGGGGAAGGGGTGTGTAATATGCTTAAAAGTGGGGTGGAGTGATGTTAGGAGGGTGCAATTTGATGTCCCTGATATCTCAGATGGATTGGGGGATGTAGGTGTGAAGCAGCCAGAGAGGGTGTGGTTGGGACGCAGTTTGTACTCTGGTGAGTAGGGGAGAGACTGGGGCCAGAATCAAATCTGTTGAAAAACAGATTTAGTTCATTTGCTCAATCCCAGGCTCCAGGTTCTGGGCTCCTCCCACTGCCTTTGCTATGTCCCCAAATGGTTTTCAGTCCTCTCCAAACCTCCCTTGCATTAATCTGGTCTTCCATCTTTCTCCTGCAGTTGTCCTTACCATCCCATATTTTCTTTTTAAGTTCCCAACAAGATAAGATAAGATAAACCTTTCAGTTCCACGAGTGGGAAATTTGCATTGTCACGGCAGAAAGTGGACAGAAACAAAGAGCAGCAAAAATGAAAAACAATAGAGTAGAATAAAGTATAATAAAAAATACAAATGTGCACAAATGGAGTGATAAACATTGACACAAAAACAGTAATAAATTGCACATGTTGCATCAGAAAAATTGCACCCAAGTAAAAATTGCACGCAAGAGTTGTTGTATCAGAAATTGCATATACAAGAACATATGCTTGTCATGGTCAAGTGTCCTTGTACATTTGGACATATAGTAGATGTCCAGTCTGATTGAATTTCATGTTGTCTGTTCATTAGCACAATATACATATCACCTTGTATTGGAGGTTTCTGTTAGGGCATCTTTTATGAATCCAAGTAGCCTCCCTAATTCAAACTCACTTTCTGTTGAAGAAAGTTCTCATTTTTGCCTGTAGACCCTTCCAGAGAATACAGAATATTTAATGAAAAAATAATTATACCATCATGTATTTAATTAACCTATAAAAACTTATTGTATGGGTCTCTTTATGCTGGAAGAAAGTTCTTTTATAACAATTCTCTTTACTGTCTTTTCACGCATGCAACAAACTGAAATGTTATGGTGTCATATAACCAACTAAAGCTTGCAGTTCTCACCTGTTTTTCAGTTCTTTCTGCTTTAGTTGAAACCATATCATGACCTTTGTGTTCATCAATCATACACACGTAACAGATGAAGCTTTGGTCAGTACGACAGTAGATCTCGATCAGTTTGTCGTGCTGAGAGCAGATCTTCTCTTGGA
>JAQQZU010000003.1:1284421-1297850 GCA_030068025.1 Parauchenoglanis punctatus | reverse complement strand
CTGAAGATTTCTCTGAAACGGTACGTGATGGGTAAATTTTGATGTGATATTCGTGATCAGCACCCAAAAATCTATAAAAAAAACCACCCAACAGCGTTCAAGAAGCAAAAACATTGTATGCAGTGTTTGCAAAGAATACTGAATGTCTAGAATTTGTATGATAAGAATGAAGTGAGTGACATTAAAACTGTAGAAAATCTTAGTGTGTGCAAAAACCATTAACTGGCAATGTAAATACATACATGCACATGGTGTACATAGATATCAGGGGTGGAACGGTATGGTACGTGTATTTGTACCACTCTATCACGGTATGGACGTTACGGTTCAGTGCAGGCAGTCATACAGAGAATACATGGTATAAAAAAAAAAGTATATAACAAAAAAAAAAAAAAAAGTATATAACTAAGGTGCGAAGATTGATGAACGTAATGTGGAACCATATTTGACATGCACAAGTTCCTTCTGGACACCTTAATCTATAAGACTTAGCTCAAGCTAAATGGCAACTATCTGAGTCGGTCACACTCGGATCTGCCTGCTCTTATGAATCATGGTACGACAAAACTTTGGGTTCGAAGTGAGCTACAACAGCAATGGAGAACGAGTGGTGGATCGGACACGGACGATGTGTCAGCATTGTTTGGCAAGGTATGTGAGTGGAAAGACATCAAACATGCTAATGCATATTCCATGCCATCACCCAGATATGCCAATCACCGGCCCCACCAGACACACACACAGACAGCACCAAAAAGAATTACAGAAGGAAATGGAATTTACATTTCATCAGCTTTGTGGCCATATGGCTTCAAGTGTTTATTAAAAGTGCTAAGGCCTTGTTACAATGTTTCATCCCATGTGCACATAAGGGAAACTTTGGTCCCTGCCCTTTATAGCCATAGCCGTTGAGCCGCGATAGAGCATGAGTTGTCAGCTGCACCCTCAGTTGACCTAGTGACCAATGGATGGACTTTCCATGCTACCGAAAGCGCTCACAGTGACTGCTCACTTCATCAACTCTGAGTGGGAAATGAAGAATTCAGTTGTATAGAGACAGCAATTGCATGAGCACACTAGCACTCACCTCATTGAGAAGCTACAAGAGAGTGAAAACTAGAAAGGTACTTTTAACACAAGAGATCCTTTTTCAGTTTTGTAGCCACTTGTGACTTATTTGTTTACCTTGTTTGTTTTGTTATACATTTATATAAAAATATGATAAATGAAGTGTATGTTTACATTTTATAACTTAATACATTCTTTTAAATTTCGTTGATGATATCTGGTCTGATGGCATTTATATCAGAAAACACGTCTGAACTGCACAAGAAAACATTTTTGGTTTAACAAAGCAAATTATACGAATTGACACTGTAGGTGGAAAAATGGATGGTAAGTTTGGATATAATGTACACAATCCAGTCATGTCTGGAGATGTACAGTTTTTTTTATAGAAATTACAGACATTCAGTACATGGAACATGAATTCCATTATTGTTCTTATCCATGGTGAATACAAAATAAGGATTAAGCTGGGTTGTTAGTGCCTGAAGTCTAGCTTTAAGTGTAAAGACTTGGATATCCTTGTCAAACAAGGCATTCTGAAGAATGGTATAAGATACGGAATGACTAGCTGAGGAGGTGCAGGCCAGCTTTCCTGTAATGTAAGTTCAGTGTTTCTGGTGCGGTCAATGTTTGACTGAACTAAGGAATGTTTCAACGGCACTCAAAAGATACTGCATAATGTATTCCATCCTCCAACATAGTTGCACTCATGATAAGGTTGCCAATGTTGTTTGTAAATCCTGCTGCTTGATAAGGCTTGTTTATATGGTGTTTTAATAGCCAACAATAAACACATTATCAGAACTGTTCTCTAGATCATCTTGCATCTGCAAGCATTAACATTGGCAACCACGACACATGTAAGCTATGTTTGAATAACCTAGTGAAGCTCTCGCTATACCCATCTCTGCAAGGACGCCACGACAGAGACATATACACACACATGCACTTTGAGATGAGAGGTCAATGGTTAGCACTTACCTTCATTCTATATCTGTGTTCTTCCTTTAACTTCTCCTGGCGTCCAAGGCTTTCCTGTGTTCTTTAGAAGTTGGAAAACAATTACAAACAAAGGTTGTTAGAATCATTTTAGTGTTGTCATTTGTATACAAATATTAATAGACTATGTCCACATACTAAGAATTACCATAGAATATTACTCCCATTTTAATTGGCAGATTATGCAGAGGGTACATACTCCTTTTCCATCATATCCCTCATGCTCTGGTACTCCTGTCTCTGCTTAAGCTCCATGAACTCCTCAAAGCGTTTAAGCTGCTCTGACTCCCGACTGGCAGCACCAGACACCAGACACTCCTGCAGCTCCTGCCTCGAGTTCAGCTCTGCCTGTAAAGGGAGAAAGAGTCAACATTACTTAATAAAGGTGTAATAGCTTTTAGGTCAAAATCTTACTTAAGGAAATAGAAAACTGTCCAAGAGTATCATGTAATAATTTCATCAGAGTTTGAAATTTTCACCACAATGTCAAAATATCCAATAGTTTATGTACATAAATTCATGTGTAAAACCTTGATTCAGAGCAATTTATTAATTTTGCTTGAATAGTTTGAAAGAATCTGTTACCATCACTACTCCCTGGTGATGTTTATCCTCTAATGCAACAGATGTTTAGTTGCTAGGTGTTTTAAAAATTCTTATTAGGTGTCTTAAGCAAAGTTAGGTGAGTACATTCTTCAAAGTTTCTTGCTATAATTATGGTATATAATTGCAGTATGTTTCAAGCAATGTTTTCCCCGAGTAGTTCCTGAGTACTCAGTAGTTCCAGAGTCTTCTGCACACTACTGGATTCATCCTACTCCTATCATAACAGTTTAACTTCATAGTAAAAAAAATAAAAATTAACTGCACTCATTTGACCACACAACACCTTGGCTTTAGCCCAGTGTTTCTTCTCACAAATGCGGATGCAGCCAGCCATCTGAGTGGCCTTGGGTGAGAGGACAGAGATGGGGGTTGAATTACTGCACATGTCCAGAGTGGAGCTCAAACTCTCTGATGCATCATCGGTCACCTAGCACATAATAGCAGGAAAAGAAATAACACATTAAACAGATTCATATTCATCAGTGTATGGGACTGATTTCCATGACACCATCAACCTGACAGAATTGCTCTTGGAGAGAACAAGAATAAAACATTAGAGCTTTTACCTTCACCTCATTTTTAACAGTGAGCAGCAGTGGTGAGGTGGTTGATGTAGTAGTGAATGTATGAAACATTTTAACAGCAGATGAACAAGAGTTGAGGCCATCTACAGATGTACTTGGATCAGGAATCATGGAAGCCAAGCAGGGGCCACTTTTTAGCACAGACTGAGGGTTCAGCCTCTTTAGAACTTGTTCAGAGAGAGAGGACAGGCTGGTTTCCTCTTTACAACCTGCTAAAATGTCCTGAAGACCAAGAAAAAAAAACACCATTTAAGCAATCTACATAAACATTTTAAGGCAGAGGGAATAGTAGGAATAGTCAATTTAAAACTGAGGACGATATATTGTTCAGAAAATAGTGAAGATTTCATTATTGAGTTTATCTACATATGTACTATAACTTATAAGTATATCGTTATAGTTTAAAGTATAAAGGCTTTTAAAGAGTTTCCATTTTTTTAACTACCATTAATTCAATAGATAAGTGGCATAATCATCTAGCAACCATGCATATTTAAACAAGGCTTTGAAGCAAGCTCACCTCCCCCCGTTCAAGCCAGTCTGGATTGTATTTGATTTTTGCTTTCGGTGAGTTTTTCAAAGCTTCTAGTGCCTCCCATCTCAGACTTTCAGCTGGCATTTTGATGGTATAGGAAATAGCTAAACAGTGCAATATGTACGTCTTCGTCTTCGTCGTCGTCGTCGTCTTCTTCTACTGCTACTGCTGCTGCTGCTCCTTCTTCTACGTTTTCGGCGGGTGGCGAGCCCCATTGCAGCGCATTAGCGTCACCTACAGAACTGGAGTGTGAAGTGAAGACTTCAAGATGGAGGCCACGATTCTGGAGAAAGATTGTTGATATTTGGGGTGTTTCTGATGATTCCTTGGTAGGACGGGTCCTTCCAAGTCGGGTCCGAGGCTATTCAAAACTTCTTCTTAGCATTTGGAGAACTCATAATGGAACAGTCTAGGAAGTGTGCAGGGGCCTGTTTCAGAAAGCAGGTTTAGTGAAACCTCCGAGTTAGTTGTCTGCGAGCTGAAGGAAACTTTGGGTTTTCGGTTTCAAAAAGCCAGATAAGCATAACTCTGAGTCAGTTACTGTGTCAACATACCCAGTGAAGCTAACCTGCTCGCAGACAGGTTTTATTCCATTAAGTTAACTTCTTTAACTTGACCTTCCGGGAAAGTAGGCTCTCAGACATGGTGTGCCCTTTCCTCGAAGAACCCATTAATATCGAGGCACAAATTATCCCCAGAAATCTCCATTGGGGAAGGGTGATCAGACCCTGCTTGGACGTTTTATCATTTCCAGATAATTTTCTCTCAAAGCGTTTCCATTTTTGTTCACAATCCATCATATACCTTAACAATAATCTCAGCCCCTATGTCGTTCACATAACACATCGTGGACATGCTCTCAGTTCCTGAACAAATTCTTTGTGTAGCACTTTGTGTAGGTTTTTTTTGCCAATGGCAGTTTCCTATATAATATTGGTGACTCTGAGCATGTTTCCAAGGCAACCGTCTCTCGCTGTCAGAAATGTAACCTTTGCACTCAAAATCTGCACACTTTTGTGGTGTTTCCGAGTCACAGGTCCAGTAGAATCATTAAGGAAGGATTCCACAGAATTGCAGGTATCACACAATTAATGTATTATGATACTTTGAAGCGCTAATTAGTTCATGTGATAGGATAGACCGAGGACAATTGGTACACTTTTTGCATTACCGCCAAAAATAGTGACTGAACATGTGATTTTTCATATTTCTTTTACCTGGCTGTCTACTATAAAACGAACAACTAAATCTATAAGGTTCCTCTGTTCCAACTGTACTTTGTACTAGTTTTTCCACAGTATTAATGTGCAGGTATGCCTAATTTGTAACCTTTCCTATTACCAAAGATAGACTTACTTCACTGTACAGCTGCTACAACTAATTACTGTTCTGCACTGTGAAGATCATATGTGATGCAGCCCACATCACTAATGTGAACGCAACATGGACTGGGTTTGTGCATGGCTCCAGAATTTTGCAGGAGACTACACCAAGTATTAGATTTGCCCATGGTGAGTTTACATTTCAGCTTTATACTAATATTTATAATCAATATTCTGTTTCCTCATATTGCAATTGAACATTAAAATTTATACTCACTATTAAAGGAGCGTTCAATTGTTGCTTGCTCAGTGACAGGGGGACAGTGACAGTTGCTTGCTCTTCCAGCCATACTTGCTGACCCCTTACCCTGATCCAGAGCCTGGCCCACAGCAACATTGTAACTTGGTTCACTGCAGGACATGAGCCAGGGACCATCGGAATGCTAAAGGCCCATTTAAATCACATGATTTATGTATCCTCTGAGTAAAGCCAGCAAATCCCCGTCAGTTTACATGTATATAAAAATTAAACAGGCACATGCGAACACACACAGACAGAAAGACTGAGAAAGAGAGAGAGAGAGAGGACACATCGTAATTAATGTAAGGTGTGGAAGACTAAAACTTCTTAAATAAAGAGTGATGAAAATCTTTATCAATTATCACCCATTCATTCGGTCTGCAATTTTCTGCCATGCCTGCTGACGTTCCTTTGCTGCTACAGCGGTGTTTTGCCTCTAAGGCATTTATTTATTTGTTTTTTGTTAAATGTGTAATTTAAATTTTTTATTAGCAACGATTTCTTTATTTAATTAGTTAATTAAATTTTTAACTTACTCGCGATATGCGATGATGTCACTTCTTGTTGAAAAAACATAATGTTAGGTCACTTCCTGTTGACAGTAGGAAACACTGCAAGGCTCATGGATGCAGTGTGAGAATCCATTTCCATCCAACAGGTAGTATCAATAAGGCAATGCCGTAAGTTTATATGTTTATTTATTGACATGATAAGGATACTATTTGTTGATGATTGTGGTGAGAAGAGTTAAAAATAACATGTTTGATAGGATTCATTTGTCGCTATGCATAGGTTTATATTGTAAGTTCATAATGCTGGAAATGTGCTACCATTTACCGTGTAATTGTAGTAATAAGACACTGAATGTTTTTGTATTGTTTTTATTTGCAGATTTTACCACACACATGCATTTACATGTTAATGAAAGAGAAGACAGCAAAAAGATCAAACTTACTAAAAGACTCTTCATTGACTCTGGTTTAGCTCGGTTTTTAGTCTGAGTTGCTACACTCCGTACAAGAACACTACAGTAAAAAGGCATAAAGGATACTTCCACGCATGGTACAATGGCTGAAAGATCAAGTTCCAAGTCATCTGTGTCAAGCGCCAAGAGTCGCAAGTCATCAGCATCATCAGCAAGTGTGGCTGCTCTCACTTGAGCAAAAGCAGAAGCTGCCAAAGTGCGTGCAGCATACGCTAGAAGAGGATAAACTCCAAGAGGATAAACTCAAGGTGGAAAAGGCTGCCAGAGAGGCAGAAATTCTTACAAGAGATGCAAAAAATCAGTTAGAAAAGGCAAGAATAGACACACAGTTAGGAATGCCAACTCTGCAGAAAGAAGCTGACGCAGCTGTGGCCGAAGCGGAGGTGTTAGAAACCGCTAAAGGACTGCAGGTTAAAGACGAAGCTGGACAATCTGTTTCAGAAATGGTCAAAGTAGAACGTACAAGTGAATATGTCCAATCTCAACTCGACCTGTAAAGGCAGTCACCCTCCCTACACCTACCTGATCCTCTGAAAGATGAGAAGAAAACAAGGAACTCTACCATGGATGTATGTGCACAGCCATATGCGCCCCAGTATATCCCTTCAGCTAACACACCCTTTGAAGCCGAACCTGTGGCACAATATCTAGAACGACGAGACCTGGTTAACTCTGGGCTGTACCAATTGGATGATAAGACAGAGAATTGCCTGGTACTCCTCATTCACTAGTGCATCTAGTGGACTTCAGCTCACAGCAACCCAAGAACTAGACCTCATGACGAAATGGCTGGGAAGGGACTCTAGCAAACTGGTAAAACAAATCCGCTCAGTCCATGTTAACAACCGTAGTCAAGCCTTGAGCATAGCATGGGAGAGGCTACAAGAGTCTTATGCAGCCCCAGAAATCTTGAAAAAATCACTGTTTCAGAGACTGGAGAATTTTCCTAGGGTTTCATCTAAGGAACATGTAAAGCTACGACAACTCGGGGATTTGCTTTTGGAAATTGAAGGTGCTAAGGAAGATGGCTACCTCACCAGGCTATCATACCTAGACTCTCCATATGGAATTGGACCAATTGTGGACAAACTTCCTTATGGACTTCAGGAGAAATGGGTGTCTACTGGGTCATATTACAAGGAAGAGAACTATGGTTGTTTTCCTCCTTTTGAGTACCTTTGCAAGTTTGTTTGCTATGAGGTAAAGAAAAGAAATGACCCCAGCTTCATGTATCAGACCAGCACCACAACACAAACCAAACCAACTAGATCCACATCAAGCTATGTTAACCCCAATAAACCCATCTCAGTGCACAAAACGCATGTTGCCATTACCCCAGAGGACCCTAACAAGATCTGCCCTTTACACAACAAACCCCATCCTCTAAAAATATGCAGAGTGTTTCAGAACAAAACCCTTGAGGAGAGAAAGGCCTTCCTTAAAGAGAAAGGAATATGCTTTAAATGCTGTTCTTCTACCTCTCACCTAGCAAAGGTCTGCACATCACCCATGAAGTGCTCTGAATGCAACAGCACCTATCACGATGCATCCATGCATCTTGGTACATCACTTCAAACTACTAAGGCTTCTTCATCACCACAAGAAGATGGCAGGGAGGGAGAAGATCAGGTAGTTGTTAGCACAAGCTGCACAGATGTCTGCGGTCCAGGTCCGTGGAACCGCTCGTGTTCGAAGATCTGCCTCACTAAGATTTATCCAAAGGGGCACTCAGGACAAAGCCATTAAAGCCTACGTGATTCTGGATGGCCAGAGTAATCACTAGCCAGATCAGAGTTCTTTGAGCTGTTTGGTATAAAGAGTAACCTGTTCTCCTACTACCTCAGAACGTGTTCCGGTGTCACGGAAGCATCTGGCAGAAATGCTGAAGGTTACCAGATTGAATCACTGGATGTCAAAGTTGTCATCAGTCTCCCTTCACTCCTTGAATGTAACGAGATATTGAACACCCATTCAGAGATTCTAATGCCAAGTGCAGTGTTACAACAACCTCACCTGCACCACATTGCTAAGCATATCCCAGATCTGGATCCCGAAGATGAAATACTATTGTTACATGGACGAGATGTTCTTAGGGTGCACAAAGTCCAGGAGCAGATCAATGGACAACACAACGCCCCTTTTGACCAACGTCTGGACCTACGTTGGGTTGTGATAGGCGATGTGTGTCTTGGCAATGTACACAGACCAACAGTCAACACATTTAAGACCACTGTGCTAGAAAGTGGACAGCCTTCAATGTTTCAGCTCTGCACTAGCTTCATACGGGTCAAAGAAGTACAGCAAGGCTTTAACCAGTGTAGCAAAGTAACGGAGAAGACATTGGGTCAGTCAGTGTTCACTAAAACGGAGCACGACAATAAGCCTGCCCCATCAATGGAGGACAAGCTCTTCCTAACATTAATGGATGCAAAGGTCTATAGAGACGAAGACAGCAGTTGGGTCGCCCCACTGCCCTTCAGAGAACCACGACAACGTCTGCCAAACAACAAAGAGCATGCAATCAGTCGGTTCACACTTCTACAACGAACCCTGAAAAGGAAACCCAAAATGCAGCAACAGTACGTGGAATTCATGGGGACGATCTCCGCCAATGGACATGCTGAGGTAGCGCTGCCATTAAAAGAAACTGAGGAGTGCTGGTATCTCCCAACATTCGGGGTTTACCACCCACAAAAGCCCAACCAGATCATGGTTGTTTTTGATTCCAGTGCGCAGTGGTATGGTATCTCCCTCAATGATGTTCTTCTGAAAGGTCCTGACCTCAATAACAGTCTCCTTGGTGTTCTAACACACTTTAGGAAAAGAAGATTGCTATCCTAGTGGATATTCGGCAGATGTTCCATTGCTTCTTAGTGCACAAAGACCATCGCAACTTCCTTCGTTTTCTATGGCACAAGGACAACGACATCAACAAAGAGGTTCTTGAGTATTGAATGAAGGTCCATGTCTTTGGCAACAGCCCGTCTCCTGCTGTGGCTGTCTATCGACTGCGAAGAGCCATCAGAGAAGGTGCACAGGAGCACGGTGACAATATGGTCAAGTTTGTGGAAAGGCACTTTTATGTTGATGACAGCTTGATATCCATGCCAACAGAAACAGAAGCAATAGACCTTCTACGACAAACACAAGCCTCACTGACTGAGTCAAACCTCCACTTGCATAAGTTTGTATCAAATGGTCAAGCCGTTATAGAGGCCTTCCCACCTGAAGATTGTGCTTCAGTAGTCCAGGACCTAAATTTTAGCGAAAAGGCTGCATTTACACAACGGAGTTTGGGCCTACCAGAAGAGCCTAACAGAAGACAAGCTGAGCTGATGGGAATCCTGGATAGAGTCACTTCAAGATTTAAAACAGCTTCATGTCCCACATATGTATACTGCAACCTCACTCAGCAAAGCAACTTACAAAGAACTGTGCATGTTCTCAGACGCATCGACCAAAGCCATTGGTTCAGTGGCATACTTGAAGACAATCAGAGAAGATGGTCAAGCAGAAGTGGGATTTGTCATGAGCCAGGCAAAGCTAGCACCACAGTCTGTACCAACAATCCCAAGACTTGAACTGCATGCAGCTGTCTTGGCGGTAGAACTGGTGGATCTCATAGAGGATGAACCCGACCTACAACTGGATGCGGTCAAGTTTTACACAGACAGCAAGGTGGTGCTTGGCTACATCTACAATGAGTCAAAATGATTCTATTTGTATGTTCACAATAGGGTCCAACGTATCCACCTGTCATCAAAGCCTGAGCAGTGGCACTATGTGCATGCAGAGGAGAACCCTGCAGACCATGCATCGAGATCCCTACCTGCATCCTGTTTGGCATGAACCTCCTGGTTCACCGGACCATCCTTTCTGTGCAAGTGGCCTGCAGAAGAATCACATACAAGTCAGACATTTCAACTGATTGAACCTGAACAGGACACAGAAATTCGTCCAGAAGTACAAACTCGTTGCACCTTCGTGGAAAGTTCAGTGCTAACACCTGAATGCTTTCAACACTTCTCTACCTGCACTTCCTTGGTAAGAGGAGTAGCATTCCTTATACATATTGCTAAGTCTTACAACCATTCGCTCCAAAACAGCAATAGCAAAGGATGGCACAAATGCGACTTACCACGCACCCCAGATGAACTAAGCCAAGCTAAGGATGTCATCCTAAAAGTAACTCAAAGGTCAGCTTTTGCAAAGGAATTGTCAAGCCCTCCAAACTAACCAAGCAATATCTGCAAACAGCCCTTTGAGGAAGCTCTATTGCTCCTGGAGGACAATCTCATTGTCGTTGGAGGTCGTCTTAAGCATTCCAGCCTAACATCTGCAGAAAAGAACCCAACAATCTTGCCAAAGAACAGCCACATCGCCTTACCGCTCACACACCATTACCACGAGCAGGTGAAACACCAAGGTCACCACTTGACGGAAGGTGCGATCAGGGCTGCTGGTCTGTGGACTTTAGGAGGCAAACAACTTATCAATTCAGTTCTCCACAAATGTGTGACCTGCCGCAAACTGCATGGCAATCAGGAAGAGCAACGCATGGCGGATCTTCCATCTGAACACCTCAAAGTCTGCCCTCCATTTGTATGCCCTCCCATGTATGTGGGACTTGATGTTTTTGGTCCATGGTCTGTCACCACCAGGCATACGAGAGGAGGACAGGCTTATAACAAAAGATGGGCTATTATGTTCAGCTGCAAGAGTTCAAGAGCAGTACACATCGAGGTCATAGAGTCCATGGAAACATCCAGCTGCATTAACGCTATCAGGCATTTCTTTGCACTTCGAGGTCCTGCAAAACAGTTCAGATCTGATTGTGGCACCAATTTAATAGGCGCAAGCAAGGAGCTTGGTATGAACAAAGCTGTGCAAAGGTATCTTGGTGAGCAAGAATGCACCTGGGAATTTAACCCACCACACACCTCTCACATGGGAGGCTCATGGGACCGAATGATTGGCATAACCAGAAGAATTCTTGACTCGCTGCTCCTAGAACAGAACACTCGACTAATTCACGAAGTACTGTGTACACTCATGGCAGAGGTCACAGCCATTATAAATGCATGACCACTCATACCTGTGTCTATAGTTCCATAAAACCCATCCATTCTCTCACCAGCAATCCTTGCCACACAGAAAGTGGGAGTTCCTCCTGCTCTTGGAGACTTCTCAGACAAGGACTTGTATACAAAGCAGTGGAGACAAGTTCAGGCCCTTGAAAACCAGTTCTGGTCTCGTTGGAGCCGTGAATACTTACACTTACACTTACACTTACAGCACAGACAGAAATGGACAAAACCTCATAGGAACATCCAAGTTGGAGATTTAGTTCTGCTCAAGGACAAGCAGATCGCCCGTAACTGCTGGCCAATGGCCAGGATCACCGCCACATTCCCTGGAAAGGACGGACGTGTCAGGAAGTTTGAGTTAAAGACAACTGACCAAGGAAATTTGAAAACATTCTTGAGGCCAATTGGAGCAGTTGTTCTAATCTTACCTAAAGACTGAAGTAGAGATTGTGTTCTATTCTCCCACTACCACAGTGACCTCACAAAGGTCAGGTGGGGAGTGTGTTGCCTCTAAAGCATTTATTTATTTGTTTTTTGTTAAATGTGTAATTTACGGTTTTTATTAGCAACGTTTTTTTTCATTTAATTAGTTAAATTAAATGTTTAACTTACTCACGATATGCGATGATGTCACTTCCTGTTGAAAAAACATAATGTTAGGTCACTTCTTGTTAGCTAAAAAACACAGCTAGGCTCATGGATGCAGCGTGAGAATCCATTTCCATCCACTAGGAAGTATCAATAAGGCAAACATAGATCAAACTTACTACAAGACTCTTCATTGACTCTGGGTTAGCTCTGTGTTTAGTCAGAGTTGCTACGCTCCGTACAAGAACATTGCAAATGATATTACCTTTTTTCCTTAATATATGCTTGTAATAGGCATGTGCGCTCATTAAAAACTCTATTGGAGTGAAACAGGACGTGAGAGCCTTTTTTTCTCCTGTTACTATGGCCAATCATAGAATAGAATAGAATGCCTTTTATTGTCACTATACACATGTACAATGAGATTAAAAGCAATGCAATGCTTCAATGCACACATATATGTAGAACACAAAGACAGTTGAAAAACAAGTAAATAAACAGGTAAACAAATGTGCAAAACATTTCAAAAGTTGCAAAGAAATTGCGATGCTATATACATGTATGGAATGAAATAAATAATTATTGCACTATTGGATTATTGCACACAATTTAAATATTGCAAGATAATAGTGATCATGTGCAGTAGGTAGTGGATGTTGGTCCCTGAGAGTAATGATATTGTACAGTAAAGTTGATTGATAGAAGTAAGTCCAGGGGTTAGGGGGTTAGACTGTGTAGTCAGTGCATGTGTGAGTTTAGAGTGGTTATGGCTTTTGGGAAAAAACTGTTCTTGAATCTGTTTGTCCTTGTTGTGATGCACCTGTAGCGCCTCCCTGAGGGCAACAGGTCAAACAGATCAGAGCCAGGGTGGGAGCTGTCCTTGATAATGTTTTTTGCTCTACTGAGGCAGCGGGAGATGTAAATGTCCATAATGGAGGGGAGAGGGCAGCCGATGATCTTCTGCCTTTACTACTCTCTGAAGCCTCACCCTGTCTGCCATGGTACAGCTGCCATACCATACTGTGATACAGTATGTCAGCAGGTTCTTGATTGTCGAGCAGTAGAAGGTCAGTAGCAGTTTGGAGTCCAGGTTGAGCTTTCTGAGGACTCTTAGGAAGTGTAACCGCTGCTGAGCTTTCTTGGTGACTGCTGTGATGCTGTATGTCTAGGAGATGTCAGCGGAGATAAGGACACAGAGAAACCGGAAGGTATGGACCCTCTCCACACATTCGCCATTGATGTAAAGGGGGGCTAAGTCGGTGCTGTGCCTCCTGAACTCGACAATGATCTCCTTGGTTTTCCTGGTGTTAAGAGCCAGATTGTTCTTTGAACACCAGGCTGCCAACTTCAGGAC
>JAQQZU010000003.1:1263900-1276226 GCA_030068025.1 Parauchenoglanis punctatus | reverse complement strand
TATTAATAAATTTTAAAATATAAAAATATATTTATAAAAATATTTATAAAATTAAATATTAATACATTTTATTAATAAAATGTAGTAGTTTTATCAGTAACAGTCTCAAATAAATATGTAGGGTCTGAGCACTCCTTGTAAATAGCACCCCCAGTGGCCAGATCTTGCCATGATAGAACTATAAAGAAACCAAACATGATTATCAAGTTCTCTTATGATAAGTGCTCATTGTTTAAAATATCTTTTGAATTCTGATTGGCTGAAAGTGGCCATGTTTTTGGTGTTCAGTGATGGTTTAAAAAAATCCAGTTACAGATTAGCAGACTGATGCAGCACACCAAATATCAGGTCATTTGGACTTTTGCTTCCTGAGAAACACCTTTCTAATCTTGACTCTAGAGTCTATGAATATGAATAGCACCCCTAGTGGCCAATTTGAGTGAGACTGCATCAGCTCATCAGTAGGTTCCTCCATGAAGCTACTATTCAAGTTTCATTACAATAGCTAAATGGACACCTTGTCAAACACCTGCTAATACCTGGTTGGTTAAATGACTGGGGGTCCATGCTCTCATCAGATTCATTGTGTCTCTACCATTTGATAGTCTGGGTCATATACATGTCAAAGAGGTGCATGGGGTATTAGTAGGGTGTGGGTGTGAGAGCTAAGTCAGCAGGGGGTCGGGGTTTGGGAGAGATCTTGGGGAACAGACCTTTACCACCTGGTCTCTCCTGATCTCCATCTGCATCCTATGTTAGCTACACAGGTCCATGCATTCATTCTGTTGTAAGTTTTTATTGTGAATAAATTTTGTAATTGCGTTATCTTTAAAGAACTCGGTTCTTACTGATATATAGTGTGTTAGATGAATGTACGAAGATTAATAAGTAATGGCATGTTAGACACATTTAAACAGACCTCTGACAAGTACATTTATAGGAAAGGCTTTTGCTTGCAAATGTTATCATAAATACAAACTTCATAAATGCATACAAGTCTCTGACATGTTAATGTTACATTCTAGTAAAAACTTAGTATACAGCTGTTTGAAGCAAAAGTGTTATTGAATGATGAGCTATTACACTTCCGGCACTAGCTGAAAGGTTATGGTTTGGAATCGGTTACATTAAGTTAACCTAAAACATTGTGGGCTTTTGTGTAGTGTATGTGGGATGACACCTGTGCAAGAAAGAACAATGGGGACCATGAACACCTTATCCATTCTCCACAGGCAGGGCACTGTATTTCATATGCCAGATCTGTGTACTTGTTTATTTTCTGTTTATTTTATCTCTTGTAGGTTGTGATGTGTCTGCTATGGCGATGTGGTTTTGTTCTGTTTGTCGATCTGTGTGATATCAGATCTGTCCTGGTGGATGGTTCTGTTAAAGTACAGTTTATGTGACACATTCTCCAGTACTGTGTTGGTGGGTGAGTATTTGTAATATGGTGTGTGTGTGTGTGTGTGTGTGTGTGTGTGTGTGTGTGTGTGTTAGTTTATGTTGCAGTGCTAGTTCTTGGTGTAAGATGTTGTCAGTCTGATTGTGTCTGTGTGTATAGTCCGTCTGTGTCAGTAGTTTGCAGCTAAAGGTGGTGCGCTGTTTATTATTATTATTGTTGTTGTTGTTAGTAGTAGTAGTATGAAGCGTTTTAACACGTATGGCCAGAAGATGTCACTAGTGAGTGTCGGAGCTTTTCTAATCTAATGTTTCATAAGGCTTCTTTTCGCCCATCACTAGTTTATACTTTCAGGAAACTATTCCTTAAAACAAATAAAATCTCCAGTGCTTATGTTAATTCTTTTTGTCAGGACTCCATTCAACCTTTTTGGCAGTTTACTTCCGGGTTTAAAATCAAACGCGCTTTTCTATTGGTCGAATCAGATCTCTGCGTCTGACGTATGAGCGCAGCCATTTCTGTACGCGTCGTAGTGCACGTACAGTGTCGAGCTGCGCGAGCTGCCAAACAAAAACAATCTACAATTTGTAGCGCTTTATCAGCTACGCGAGCTTATTTAGTAAGTGAAGTTATGTTTCATTTTTTTGTTGTTGCTAAATATGTTAATAACAGTAATAACAGGCGTCTAGGTAGCGTATGCTTAGCAAGTTGCTTTGTTTATTTAGTTTTTAGCTAGCTAATATCTCTTTTAGCAGCTAGTTAATGAGAAAACATGAATGGAAGCTAGCATAATGAATAATGCGCGTTATTTAAGTTACAGAGCACTTATATACATTTATGATGTTTACAGTGAATGCGATGCTTCTGTCATAATTAATGGTTTGTTATTAATAAAGCAATTTAATTGAAACATCTCTGCAGGAACAGTTTTGCATTACTGCAATCCTGAACCACCATGGAGGGTATGTATCATTAAATTAAACACCTAATCCCATAGAAATTCATAATACTTTTTAATGCAAAGTGTTCATTTTATCTTGTTTAGGTTCCCATTTATCCTGTACGTTTTATAACTGTAAGCGGACCTTCAGTCATGCAGAGGCTCTGAACACCCACCTGAAGGATCACCACAGGACCCCTGCACAATCCCTGCCTGGTGTGTAGGAAGTATTTCATATACTGAGTGTTAAAGGGAAAAAAAACACATTACCCACAATGCAGTTTGACTGCTGATCGTAGTGCGACTGGGCGTTTAGCTTTTGCATTGCCTCTAACTGGAGAGAGCGATGCAGCGGCGCTTTGGTCTGTCTCTTCATCTGTACACGCTGCTCAGCAGATCAGCTTTCAAAGCTTCTGCGTTCACGCTGATGTGTTAGATCCCTAACCAGCAAAGTCCAGTTAACTGAAAAAGTCAACTCAGAATTTCATTAGAACATAAACCTACGGTGCTTGAAGATCAGAGGTCAATTATAAAGACGAACCTGAAATTATAAGCTCATTGCCTAAAGAACAAATGCATTCATGCTGCCAGTATTTTATTTATTATTTCTCTCTTTCAGGTAAGTTTTTCCTGTGCTCGACGATAGGATGTGATGGATCTTTCGCCAGCATGCAGCAGCTGATGGATCACATGAGGCATCACCACAAGCCGAATTATTTCTTCCTGTACGTCTTTTTGAGCCATAGACATAAAACACACCGTGATGTTTTGCAGTTTTAATAAGTCTAACCTTGCTGAGGCTAGAAATATTGAACTCTTATCCACAGATGTGAGAGCTGCAGGGCCAAGCTCCGCTCCTACCGCACCCTCCTCAAGCACCTCCAGACATGCGCCAAGGTCGCCAAAAGCAAAGGGGTGAAAGTGGAAGGAGGTCCGACGCCCGAGCTGGCGTTTCCTGCCTCTGATTACGATCCTGCCGGTTCTTTCCCAGCTGTAGGTGTATCTCAGCGGATGGAGTCTGACCTTTCGCTGCCTCAGTTCCAGACGTCTTCATCGGAACACGCTCCTCTGCCGGAGTCCGCTGCTATGTTCGAGGCTGTGAAACCCCAGAATCAGCCGGATGCTCCTTACAGCCCATTTCCCCCCAGCCTGTCTCCTGCACCTGATCCCGAGCCACAGCGCTCACCCAGGGTCGGTCCGGTCGCCATGGTGACCCCCGTGCCACACACCCTGACAGGCTCCAACGCCATCTGGAGGAAGAACCAAGGTAAACACAATTATGGCTAGGAGAAAAGGGTTAAGACTGCATCGGGGGGTTGTCTTATAATCCTGAAGACGTTTTATCACTCATCAAAGTCTGTTAGTGAGACTCGCCGTGGTGTTTCTGTCCCTCTGAGATGATACGATGCACATCAGTACCATATCAACAAATTAACACACAAAAGATGCATTTCATTATATTTAGGACTGGATGCAATTTGTTTCAGGGCCGGACTAATAAAATCGTTTAGCTTTTAATATCGTCCGTTTGACAGAAAAGAATAATAAAAATCGAAAACACAGCTTTACACATTTTACAGTACAAACTACATTCATGAATATGATGTCGGGCACCAGAGTGCTCTAATTCCTCACGAAGCAAAGCTCAGCTTTATGCAAATGAGCATGACTGTTGGGTTGCTTTCAGCCAATCAGGCAAAGGCGAGTGAGTGTCATTACACCACTGAATTCTGGACACCGATTGGTCAGAAGGTGTTGATTGGTTTTCTGTAACAGCAGCTCTGACAGTAGTTCAGCTCAAATCACAGGGTGATATTAATGCGCTTGCTTTAAAATGTTATTGTTGCTATGGCAACTGCTCATTCACAGGGACTTGTACAGGGGACGAGACACCGAAACGGCTTAAAGTACACGTGTAATCATTGATGTTATGACGTTTTCTTTGAGGAGATGTCTATTTAGCGTCTGTGGAAAAGGTCCACGTGTAAAGCTGAGACTTTTCCCATTTTTTTCACGATGGAGCTACTACGACCTACATAATCCGGATACTCGTACTGCCTCACTCTAAAGCCACCGACGGCTAATTTAAAGCAACAAGGACAGAAAACCTCAGCAGTCATGACACCCGTTACATTACCGTTACGCAAGACGGAGTAGAAATGAAAATTTGTTGTATATCCGGTGTTTTTACCCGATACATTAACGGCGTTGTATGTGAAAGGGATTTAATGTGCTCTTCTTGGTTTCTCCAGAATTGCCTACCCTGCCTTTAAACTAAAACCGATGAGGTTATAGATATGAAGAATGAAGTGCCAGTGTAAACGTCTTCAGGGTTATTACACATGACTCGCTACTATTATGCCAAAGCATCCCGGTTTAAACCGTGCATTGTCGTTCGTCATCTATAAGTTCCTAGTTCTTGTGCATCTGTGTTTTTTAGTTTCTCCCCTGATCTTCACCTCACACCTCTGCACTCTGTGTGAGTCGTAAGGGTTAAACTGGGTCGTTGCTGTTGAGTGAAATGTGTTTTTGTCGTGTCACACTGTCGCCCCCAGCAGACTTGCCTGCGCCCATTTTGCACAGATGGAACTCTCCTCAAGCTTTGAGTAGAGAGGAAGTCCAGGTGAGGAACAGAGAAGCGTGTAAACACACACACACACACACACACACACACACACACACGAACACGGACAATGCAAGAAAGGAAATGACGGCCTGCTTTTGACGATCTCATCACCGCTGCTGCTTCTGCGCTTCCCAGCAAAGTCATGTGGCTGTGTGAAAGGATTAATCTCATTATTACTAACATATTAAAGCACGTCACAGAGTGATTATTACCCACAATTCTGTTCTCTCCTCCTGGTTGAACCCCCCTGCTTCCCCCGGCTAACCTGCAGCTTGACCTCTGGGCTCGGTGGACGTGTGCTGAGATGCTGACAGTGCTTTCACATTCCTGCTCCCATCTGATCATTTCAGTCCGTCTTTGGCTGCTTTCACACTTTCGGCATGATTTCCCCTACATATGTAATCTCAGACAAATCAAACCCTTTTAACCTTTCAGCTAGTTAGCTGGTATGTGACGTGTAACACGAGAAAAAAAAGCCAAGTGTGAAAGCAGACTTTGTAAGTGGTGCAAGTTTAATGTACGTCATGTCACAAATGTACTTGATCAGCCTAGACATGTTTGGTGTCCAAAACTGGAGCTATGAGTCATATTTTAGTTTGTAAATACAGATTTATTCTGCTATTTTATTAACTGTTAGCTATAGGCTTGACTTATATACTAGCTACGTTAGCTTTGTAGCTCCAGTACAGAACATGTTTCCGGCTGATTTTAAGTAAAGGGTGGAATTGTGTGCATTTTTTGGTGCAAGCTTTTGCTTTAGCTTGGTTTATTTTGGTGTTTATACAGCAGGCACAGATCAAGCCTTGTCCAGTAAGTCACAATTGGAGATGAGAAGCTGTATTTTAACCAGTGTTCTGTACTCTGCATTTAGGCTTTATCTGTGTTCTGCACGCTACCGTTGTTGTGAATCCAAAAGTCCGACCTCAGCACCACCATTAATTATTTTTAGCTGTGAAACATAATGAAGTACAAAATCATTATTTGTTTATATAAATGTGCAGTCATTGGCTGAAAGACTGATTGGGTCGATATTTTTGAGACACGGGCTTTTGGGTTCTATAAAGGATTGATTGTCTCTGTCGTCTCAATCGTGTGTGTTTGTAACGCACTCTCTCTCAGGTCAGTCCTTTAACAGTCGGATCCTATGGGAGCACACCAGGGGGCGCTACAGCTGCCTTCAGTGTGGTTACTCCACCCCCGAACGCAAAGAGATGACGGCACACATCGAGGGCCAGCACAGGAGCCCGGGGGCCAAAACTAACGACACGGGTATCAGCCACACTCTCATGTCTACTAATTAGTGCAGTTTATCCTTTCCTTAAAATCTAAACAGTAAGTGCATTCTGAAGTGGGCTGGGGGCGTGTCATGACTTAAAACATGTTAGAACGTGTTTACATTATAAACTGTAACCTGAGATGAGTCACGTTGTGTTAACGCGTTACAGTTACGCATGCATGTTTGGAAAAGCTGCTGGTTAAGCCCCGCCCCTTTCAGTTATCAAGAGGCACCCTTTAAGCCCCGCCTCTCAAAGTCACATGAGTGAGATGTTCCAGTTAAAACCCAGAAGTACTTAAACTGAGGATATAAATTAGGATTTGTGATCATGAAGAGCATCGTGTTTCTGTAACTTAGGTTTCAATCTGTTGTTGTAACAGGAATGTCACTCCATTCTTCTGAATAACACTGGATGTTCTGTTTCATGTGGATTTTTTTTTATTTGCATATATAGATGCAGCAGGTGGTTCCCCTCCGTCTCTGGTTAAAACTTCAGCAAACTCTGAGAACACGAATTACACCCAGCTTTAGATTCACACCAGATGATAAACTTGGGAAACGGACGTCTGCTGTAGCTCACGCCGTACGAACGATCGGAAAATTCCATCCAGGCAACAGCGTAATGACTTGATGTTCCGCTTATTTTACATTGTAATTATAGTGTGATTTTTTTTTTTTTTTTTTTTATATATAAATAACATTTTGTATCTCATTATAAGACATTCAATAGCAGTTTGTATTTGCTTCAGTAGTGACTTGTGACTGATTTGTGCTTGGTTGTACACAGATGTAAGTGCATCAGTGTTTTGATATCAAAGTAAAATATTTAAGTGCTCTGAAGTTGCATTCATTCCCTCCTTTATTTCTGTGTGTTTGGGCCAATTTTTTAAATGGGTTTGCTAATGTATAATGTTTTATTTCACTTTATTTTTTGTTCTGTATAAAGCGACTGTAAGTAGGAGTTGAGAATAATGAAACAGATTCAAGTCTACCTCTAAAAAGTGAAACAGCACTAGAGCCAGAAGTCAGTGTTTAATTCTAAATGGTCTAAATTTTTTAGTCAACGTTTTAAAAATTTAACTCCTTTAAAAAGCATTTTTTTTTTTCCTTTTTTGAATTCGTGCACAATTAGCAAAAAGCATGTCACACAGTGATGTATGTTTAAAAATGAAAATTTGATAGCCAGAAATGATACATTTTAGCTAGCTGACACGTTTTCGAGATTGTAGATAGATACAAAGAAGTCTTACAGCCAGGCTATTCAATATTTTGAAGTAGAATGAAATATGAAGAATTTACAAGAAAACAGATGTAATATAAAAGTACACTTGTTCTTAATTTAAATTTTGTGTATATATATATACACAAAAGCTGTAGGAAACGAGATGAGAGAGAGGAAAAATGTCTTTTATAGTTTCTCAGTTCTGGGACCGAGTCAGCACTGCTGAAGGACACATTCACCGCTATGCTAAGACGCGTGAGCCGGCCAGCTTTGCTTATCGTTTTTTTGTGGAAAAATAATCAGCCAAGTGGTGCACATTGAAGGTCAAACGGGTCATGTGTGTAGAAAAGCCCTCGGTACATGTGGAGCTGCGGCGAGGGCAGGTGGGAATCACCTGGATACTTTCCTTGTATGCGTGTTGAGAACCTTCAACAAATTCACGAGGTGACGTATGATGCGGTATATTAAATAAATAAATAAAATAAAATGCTGGAATACAGCCAACTTTCATATCAATGATTATAGGTTTATATACGTGTATACTCCCATGATATTTTGTAATGCACTTAGCTGGCTGTATTTATCAACACAAACAAGTTTATAATTTAAATGTGTGAGACTCTGACCAGGATAAATATAAATATATTATGGAATACAAACTCCATTTCTGCTCATAGAAAGTCCTGCCTTGCGGAGCGTTAACCTCCTTCAGCCTCAGAGGTACTTTGCTTGCACATCTGATGAAAGTCCTGTTTCCTCTGGAAACTTTGCGTATTATACTTATTTTTTACAGATTTCTACTCATTTGTCTCACAAACACATTTCCTAGATTTTCAATTCCGATCCAAACTGTAAGAAGAAGAAAGAGAGATCAAACATATCACAATTTAGAAAATTGATATTATTACTGGCGTGACATTATTATAATTGTGTGAACTTTTTGTGCGTCAGTTGTTCACACAGTCGTACGGATGTGTTGGAGCCAGGTGAAGGTCAAAGGTCAGGCTGTTCTGTGTTTCACCATGCGGCAGTGTTTGCACTCTGGGATGACAGACTGACTCAACAAAATGGTTTCACACACAGACGCGGCTTAAAAGAGCTTTTAGTGTACACACTCCAGGGTGTGTGTGTGAGGGAACTGATCCAAGACACCGATGGTAAGAATGAATTTAATCAGTAGTTTTACAGACAGTATGAGCTCATTTTATTATCATTGTGGATGTAATTGCTGTTGTATTTCAGAGTTTTGCTGGCTGTGAAAGGTTTCCAGCCTGCATTCAGATTCCTAAACGTTTAAATCAGCATCAAGCAGCTGTGTTTATGAAGTGAAAAGCAAGTTGCAATCAATGCAGTGATCAATTATGTTACAATAGACAGTATTTCTACACCATTGACCATCTCTGTCTCACTGCATAGGAATATAGACATGAATAGATTTTTGAATATTATACTATCAGTAGTTCAGGTCAAGAGTGTGTGATGTTAGCATGCTTCATCAGTGCAGATGAGATCGTAAAATTATTTAACTGAATTACTTTTTTTTTTTCTTAAAGAAACTTTAAACATAAAATCATGTTTACTGATGACATGTCTTTATATACAAGCAAATTATGCACGATCCCATCATAATTGTGTAATTATAATAATTTAATTATAATAATAATAAGTTTTCATAATAATCTCATCTTAATGGTGTCTTCAAACAACGACTAAAGACTAAAGACTTACCTCTTTCGGAAGTACTTGGACTAGCATTTATTCTTCACTTTAATATTAAAAAAAAAAAAAAGGAAAGAAAAAAAAATTCTGTATTACTTGCCAACAGTGTTTAGTGTTATGGTGTTCTTAGCCCAGGTCCTAGTGAGCCAGTATCAGAATATATTTAATGATAGAGACTTCAAAGCACTTATGTATGTCGCTCTGGATAAGGGCGTCGGCCAAATGCTGTAAATGTAAATGTAAATAATTAAATTCATATAATGTCAAAACTGTCTCATGAAAATGTCTTCTACTGGTGTGAGTAAATGTTTCTGCCCCATCACTCCACCCCTATTTA
This sequence comes from Parauchenoglanis punctatus, assembly GCA_030068025.1. Classification (NCBI taxonomy): domain Eukaryota; kingdom Metazoa; phylum Chordata; class Actinopteri; order Siluriformes; family Auchenoglanididae; genus Parauchenoglanis; species Parauchenoglanis punctatus. The sequence goes on along the minus strand of JAQQZU010000003.1, from coordinate 1,266,707 downwards.
TCAGAAGGAGGAGCGTCAGAACGTTTGCTTTAACTTTGACCTTTTCTTGCACCAGGAGAGCAACCTACCGGTCAGTCACCTACACCATGAGAAGCTCACGTTTAACAACAAGAAACACGAGTTCCACCGCAAACTCATCCAGACTGGAGAGGTGAGTGCCGTCGAGTTGCTCTGGGTCTCTAATCACTCTCAATCCTGTGATATTCATTTCTCTGTTGCTCTGTTTCTCCTCTCAGGTCATGGTTATATCTGAAGGAACTGAAATGATGCCCAGAGCCGGTGCGGATTACTCCATGCTGTCTACGACCGCATCGTCTGCCGTCTCAGACCACAAAAGAATCAAATCACACCATGCTACGAAGGTTGGTACATTTTTCATGGATCAGCACTAGTCAAAAGTTTCTTTTATTGACCTATAGCAGGAGCAGGAGTTCCCAGGGACCCTTTAACTATAAAAGAAATTCCATGGACCCTGTCAGCTCATATTTATTCCATGAATGTCACTATATGTGCACAATTATATGTTTCTTTTTTATTCAATCTGTAGAGTTTTCTATTAATGAAGTATCCATGGACACATTACATCCCAGTAGATGTAACTTTTATAGGATACAGGAGTGAGATTTGGATTCAACCCGTTTAAAGGTGACGAGTCAAACAGGCTAATTAACTATAAGAATTTACTAATAAATATACCAGTTTTAATAATGATGGGTTGGGATCTCCACCTCTGCAACTGAATTAGAAAGTCATGGACCTCCTGGCAATACTTCACTTTTATAGTTTACTTGTGGAATGTCTTATTGGATTGTTTTTTATTCTTTTTTTTTTCAGTTGATATCATATGAGCATATTTAACTGGTGCTTGCCCAGATTTTGATAATATATATTTATATCATTTGACATTATTCGTAAATTGGAATTTTATTGTAATAATAACAGCAACCAAGTATTAATACTATATGGCTAAAAGTACAGTATGTGCTGATGTGGTGTGGATGAGCATCGCACCCATACGAGGTTCTTCTCCAAACTGGTACCACATGAAGTATGAAACACACAATTGTACAGAATGCCTTTGAATACTGTAGCTTTACAGTTTCCCTTCACTGGAACTAAGAGGCCCAAACCTGTTCCACTGAAACAGAGCTGTATGAAGACATGGTGTGTTAAGGTTGGAGTGGAATAACTCGAGTTTCTTGCACAGCACCCTGACCTCAACCCCACTGTACACCTTTGGGATGAACTGGAATGCTATCTCTGTTCCAGGCCTCCTCGCCTGACTAGTGCCTGACCTCATTAATGCTCTTGTGGCAGAATGAACACAAATCCCCACAAAAAAAGTCAAAATCTAGTAAAATGTCTTCCCTGAAGAGCGGAGGCTGATATTAGAGCACAGGGGATCAATTCAACATTAATGTCCATTGAGTGTTCAGTGGTCAGGTGTGCACATACTTTTGGCCATACAGCTTATTTATTTATTTATTTATTTATTATTTGCATTGTATTTCAGTCAGCACTAGTTCTGAGTAATAAATCAGTACAGTGCAGAAGATTACACTGGTAATGTCTCCTCATTTTTAGCATTTATACTCTCAAGTCTCTTATCTTTAGGAGCCAAATAAAGATAGAGCAGGTGGAGCAGGAAAAAGCTACAAACCGCACAGAGAGCACAAATCTGGAAAAAAATTATCTGAAAGCAAGACCAATTCCAGAGAGAGAGTGTGTGAAGGAGGGACGTCCAGACTGGAGATGTCATCTTCCTCCTCCTTGAGGAAAAGCACAGAGAACCGGGAGAAGGAAGAGAGCAAAAACATGGTCAACGTGGCCTTTAAAGAACCCAAATTCAGCACAAGAGAGTCCCGAGGTGGAGGTGGAGGGCAGGTGGATTTGCGAGCTGTGAGCAAACGGCCTTCATCCACCACAGAGTCATCGAATCTGAGCATCAAAAAACTGAAGAGGTTAGGCTGATCATAATCTTATAATCTATTAATAATCATACACCATATTTCACTTAAATTATAGTTATATTATTTGTAAATTATCTTATAATCCACTCATAATCTCGTATTTGGCATAATCTGTTAACATTGTTAATCTAAATCTGTTCATAATCGTTTATCATATTCTACTCATCAGTTTATAATCTATTGTATATTTTTCATAATCTGTTCATAATTGTCATAATCTATGTGTAATTTCATATTTGTCTGTCATAATCTGCTCATAGTACATCTGTTATAATCTGTTCACAATCTTGTCAAAATCAGCTCCTATTTAATAGCTGTCATACTGTAATCTAGCGTCACTGACAGCGCGATAGTGTTTTGTGCTTGTCTAGGCATGTGTTCAATTTAATCGCTTAGTTAACATAAAGTCCAACAGAAAAATATTAAGAATTAGTAAATTGCTACAACATTATTTAAAACATTGTGATGATGTGTATTTGCCCCTTAAGCTTGAAGGAATGTAAAGAAGAAAGCTCCATCACCGTCTCCTCGCAGTTATCCTCAACTACTGCTGCCCCTCCCTCCACCTGTCTGGAGAAGAAAGGGATGAAAGAAAAAAGCCACTGCGTAAAAATGAGACGTGAGTCTCCGGTAGTGAAGAGATGGACAGACTCAGATTCCAATTCAGAAGATGAGACTTTGTCTAGATCTGTGGTGAGGCAAACTAATGACTCTTAACAGTATGTTTAAACATTTGAATTTGAACTTGATTTGAAATTTGTATTCCATCCATCCATTATCTATACCGCTTTATCCGTCTGGGTCGCGGGGAAGCTGGAGCCAATCCCAGCATCTTGG
>JAQQZU010000003.1:1224128-1234935 GCA_030068025.1 Parauchenoglanis punctatus | reverse complement strand
GTAAACCCCTGACGTGTAAACCCCTGACGTGTAAACCCCTGAAGAGTAAACCCCTGACGTGTAAACCCCTGACGTGTAAACCCCTGACGTGTAAACCCCTGAAGAGTAAACTTGGGTTAGGGTTAGTGTGTAAGTGTAAGAGTAAGTGTAAACTCCTCTCCTCTGAGCTGTTACTATAGAAACGATAATGTATCAGAGCGAGCGCATTAATATAAAGCTGCACTACTGTCAGAGCCGCTGTTATAGAGAATTAATCACCACCTCCTGACCAATCAGAGCGCAGGATTCAGCAGCAGTGTGGTGTGAACATAATTAATACCTGGTTGGAGGTTCTGGTGAAGAACGGTAGTGGAATCAAACACTCAGCTGAACTGGGACAGAGCTCCTCTGACATGTCGGCCAGACTGTCCCGGAAACCACCACCTACACACACGCACACACACACGCACGCACGCACGCACACACACATGCACACACACGCGCACGCACAGTTTGTCAGAGTGTGTGTATATGGCTGTGATGAGTATGAGTATCAGTGTAATGGTATACTGTGGTAGTGTTATTGACAGCGTCAGTGTCGCAGTAAGGAGTCGCAGTTCTGCTGCAGTACGTTAGATATGATCGTGTGAGCGTAATCAGCGGTGATGTGGCGTTACCTTGGTCAATGATTCCCTCTGCGATGAATTTACATTCCCACCACTGATCATGTCGCGCAGGCCATCTACATCATAACATCATTATTATTATTTACACCAGAGTTTTACACGTCAGAGTGTGTTATTAAAGACGAACACTGAGAGCAGTGAGGATTAGACCGGAGCGTATTCTGCAAAATTATTTCATACCTGTAATCCAAAGTTTTCTCATATTTATCTGATGGTTTCAACCCCTCATACACCTGTCACACAGAACAACACACACAACACCAACGAGCAGTTTAATATAATAATGTCACAGAAAGATTCAGATTCTAATCCATATTTATGTAACCTGCGCGTGCGTGTGTGTGCGTGTGCGTTACCTGAGTAAAGACGGCGTGTTTGCAGCCGGGGTCGAGGCTCGGGTTGTCGCGGTGCTCCATGGCCAGGCGGCGGTTGATGTAGAGGCGGGGCATGAAGCTGGGTTTACTGGACTCCGAGTCCTTCAGACACTGAATAATGAGAGCCGAGCGACGCTTCGACAGCAACAGGAACTGCTTTATATTCTACAGGAAATAGAATTAATAAGATTAATATTATTTGCTGCATTAGTTAAAATGCTTATTACAGTTTGGGAATAAATGTATTAACTTTCTGTAGAAAAATAAATAGTTTTACTACATTCAAAAACAGCACAGCGCTGCTGCACTCTGATTGGTCAGGAGGTGGTGATTAATTATAACAGCAGCTCTGACAGCAGTGCAGCTTTATAGTAATGCTGTTGTTCTGATACGTTGTCTAACATGTTACGATACGCTCTATAAGGAACAGATTAAGAAAATGTAATTTTTGATATTGTGTGTGTGTGTGTGTGTGTGTGTGTGTCATGTATGAAGGAGTCTCCAGTGTGAGCGCTGTGTAACAGTCAGAGGTAAAGCTGGAGCTGTAAGCTTTCCCACATCTTCAGCACAGAGGAGTTTATTTTTACTTCTTACAGAATGTGCCATTGTTTAAAACATAATTTTTTGTAATCGTTAGGAGGTTGTTGTAGCGCAAGAGGAATAAAACACTTCCTTGCTTCAGCTTCAGGGTGAGAGTATGTCCACTGCATCTCACCACCCTGCCATCGTGCATCTCCACACCATTACCCTTATTAAACACGGCAAGAGCACGTACATGAATACACAGCATATGCAGATTAGATGCTCATGGCATCCCAGGGAGCTGAAACTGTACAGCTCAGTGACCACACCAGCGTCAAGCACAGCGCTGCCCAGCCGCACCTCTCTAGCGCACCAATTAAAAGTGTACGATTATCTGTAATTAGTGTGAGTGGCAGTGGGCGTGGCTCTCACTTTAATCTGGTTAAAGGTGCCGAGGCTGTAGTCCCACGCAGGTACCAGGTGAGGCAGCAGACCGTCCAGGACAGTGATAAACCTGCACACATCACACACATCATCACACCACATACAGGTAACCCCGGACTGAACAAAACACACACACCGGCTGTAACGGCTCGCTCGAGTTTCTGTACTGAGAAATGAGAAATATGTCTGTGAGATTGTTTAGGAGATTTAATGCAAAGTTTATTGAGAGAGAAACGGCACACACTCACCTGCACAACCTGATTACACAGACTTAACACTGACATGGAACTGAATTCATATGAGAATGTGTGTGTTATGTGTGTGTGTGTGTGTGTGTGTGTGACCTCAGGATAACGTGTGTGTGTGTGTGTGTCTGACCTCAGGATAACGTGTGTGTGTGTGTGTGTGTGTGTGTGTGTGTGTGTGAGACCTCAGGATAACGTGTGTGTGTGTGTGTGTGAGACCTCAGGATAACGTGTGTGTGTGCATGTGTGTGTGTGTGTGTGTGTGTGTGTGTGTGTGAGACCTCAGGATGACGAGCGTGCGGCGGTACAGGACGTCAGGCGGTGTGCCCTCCAGTCGCGGGTAGCGCACCAGGTTTGGTGATTTGAAGACATCAGCGTTCAGACCCAGGTCTCGCTCGCAGGAGGATTTAATCTTCAGCCCTCTGATCCTCACGTCGATGCCACCGTCTGAGACACAACACACACCGCTATTAGCTCAACACCATCAACGTCTGGTTTACAGTAATGATGAGCCCCTGTGTGAGTCGGGATCAGCCCCGGAGCCGAGCCCCGCTCTGAGGTCAGGAACCGTTACAGAGTGACGCAGCTTCCACTAAACGTGACCAGAGTGTAACGTTAGTGTGCTTTTCTGTCTCTCACCTCTACACTCCTCAATCCGGATCTCGATGACGGGTAAGTGTGTGCTCATGTCCTCCAACACACACACCTCGCCGATCAGATTACTGCACACACACGCAAACACACGAACACACACACACACACACACACACACACACACACACACACACACAACATGAATAAATGCCAGCTGTAAATACAAGTATGAATATACACGTGGCTAACTGTGGGAGCCCAGACCTGTGTGCAGTACCAGCGTAACTCACACTTACAATGTATACTTCTTATTCTACACAGACTTACATCTTTTCACTGAACTACATTAAAACTGCAGATACTGAACTGCAAAACTACAGATTACAGATAAACTACAGATGTTTTAAATCCTCAGCTAACGTTCATGTCCTATCTGTCCTGTTCTACATCTGAACGTCAGCGCAGAGTTTCCCATCTGAGACGCTGCTCATGACAACGATCACGAGTTTCAAAGCAAAAAGCACCTTGTGTGTGTGTGTCTGTGTGTGTGTGTGTGTGTGTTGCAGAAATATAGTGGATATAAAACTCTGCAGATCTTTAATAGCAATTAACAGAATAAAAAAACAAACAGAAAGGTTTTAGGGGAAAAATAAAATAAAAAGCTTTTGCTACAGAATTCACCACAATTACACTACAGGGATTATCACACACGTCTAGGTTTCACTTTTTTAATCACAAAAAGGAGCAACTTTAACAGATGTTTTTATCCAAATCAAGAGTTTACAGATCGCCATGGAAACCTGATGGGCTGCATGTTTCAGCTCTGACGCCATCTGGTGGTTCTCGCGTTGCTTTAGTGAACAATGTGGAGTATAAACAAGGTCTGAGAAAAATATTAATAAAATAATATGTTTTAATAAAATGATGTTCTATCCACGTGTGAAAGCGTGTAAGAACTCATTTATTCATGCTATAACGATTTCAGTAGCTGAGACTCCACATCGAAGCCACAAAGCTTCAGGGAATCATTCATTCTGAAGGATTAGATGATTTACAGCAACAGGAAGTGACGTGAAGTGAATAACGGTTGAGTGGAGGGTGATGTTGTTTGGTTTGGAGTTTAACATGCTCCTGGTTGCAGCTCCTGCTCCGGCTGCTCAGACTCGCTGTGCTGCCGTGTTTTCCCTGTAAATAAACCTATTTTATAAATACCGCCTCGTCCCACACGCCAGACGCTGATGCACGCCACAGGTGTGATTTATATATAAACAAACCTGTTGGTGGTTAAACACACACCACCCGCAGCGCAGTGACGCTGTGCCTCCGGTTTCTCGGCTTTAATCTGCTCATCCTAAGAGGAACTCACTCTTCAATAGTGATGTCGCTGTGTTTCTTCAGATTGTCTCCCTCTCCTCCGTACACGGTCACGCGCTTGGGCATGTAGGTGTCATCCGTCGAATCCACCCTCAGCATCAACTTGCTGAAAATAACAACAGAAATGTATGAATAAAACAAACAAGGTGAAAGAGCAGCACGTCCAAGTAACCTGGAATAAAGCAGGTGCGGCTAATAATCATCTAAATACTGAAGTGTTAAGTGGAATTAACACAGTGCTGGTTAGCCTCGTTATTTCTTTAGAGCGGTTGTTATTAACCCTCCTGGTTGTGTTCAGTCATTAACTCTGTCTCTATCATAAAGCCCTCACGCTGGACACACAAAATGATACGCTCAAGTGAAATACTGCGTTAAATTGGTTAATTGTGTGTGTGTGTGTGTGTGTGTGTGTGTGTGTGCGTGTGTGCGTGTGTGCGTGTGTGCACACACCTGACCACGGTCCCTCTCTTCATGTGTAAGCGTATCCAGTGTTGCCCCTGCATGCCGTCACTCTCCCAGTACGTCTCCGTGTCTCCATCAGTCAGACACGCAGCGCCTCCACTCGGGTCCTTCTTCACAAAAACACACGCACTAACTCTCACACTATCTACACACACACGCACGCGCACGCGTAACACAACCCAGAATACTGTACGCAGACATGTGACCTTGCTGTGACCTTGACCTTCGTTTGGAACAATTCCAAAATCTAATCAGTTGGTCTGCTGGTTACTGTAATAATTCCATATAAATGCTACAAAGCTTAGCGTAGCGTAATGCCACATACATCTTGCAGCACAGCGCACTATTGCATAATATCCTGTAACGCAGTGTAATGATACAAAACATAACCTCATATAACGCAACACTGCATGTTACACAGCAGTTAGCACCGTTCTGATTGGTCAAGCAGCTTTCCAGCAGAGTTTATATTTGCTGTAACCCCACTGGGACGCATCACTGTGTGTGTGTGTGTGTGTGTGAAACTGTCATTCAGTCCACTGAAACAGTTACTACAGAAGTGACATCACAGACGCGGAAAACCATACTTAATTTTAGGAATATAACTTTTCATTTAAAATATGAAAGCTCTCAGATGAAGATGAAAGGAAAGCGCCACCAATGTGTGCTAACTAGCCAGCTAGCCGCCGGGCTGTCAGTGGGTGTGGCTTCTTCAGGCCCTGTTTCTGCTAGCAGCGCAAAAGGAAACAAAATATTTGCTCATATTGTGTCCAAAATGTCACTTAACCGATATTAATTCCTTATTTATAGAACTGCTGTATAACAGTGACATCACACTCGTAACCGTGTGGTCATTCTCAGTACGGCTCAGCTGCAGGACTCAGCTCGCGGCCTCGCGCCTACGGAGAATCCCAGTCACGCTGGTATTGCGTACGTCCACACTCTGCTTGTGTGATGGTGCTTAAATATAATGTGCAGTAGCATAATGTAGTGTAGGGTAATGTAATGTAACACTGTAATACAGCAAAATATAACGTAATGTAGCATAATGTAGTGTAGGGTAACAGTGTAATGTAATATAATGTAACAAAATGAAGTGTAACAACATAAAGTAACGTAACATAGCGTGATGTAACAGTCTAACTCTGCAGTGTAATGTAATGTAATGTAACATGTGACGTAGTGTAAGTGTCATGTGTAACATGATGCAACGTAGTATGATGTAACGCAGTGCAACACTGTAGTGTACTGTAACAACGTAACAGTGTAAGGTTGTAACGTAGCATGTAACAATGTAACAGGACGTCACAGGGTAACATTGTAATGTAGCGTAGCGTAACATGTAATGTAGTGAATGTAGTGTAACAATGTAACACAGCATGATGTAATGTAGCACGGTGTAACACTGCAGTGTAGCGCAATACAGTGTGATGTAACACAGTGGTGTATGTATCTGTGTGTGTTAAGGTGCCTGTTCAGTGTAAAGTGTTTTAAGGTGTGTAGTGTGTGTGTTAATGTTTGTGTACCGAGCAGGAGGAGACGTCGATGTTGTTCACACACTGCTTCACACTGCCCAGGTTCTCATCCTCTTTCCCAACATGATCGTAAAAGTAATGAACCAGATCCTCATCACACTCGAACGTCCAGGTGGGAGGAATGTACCTGTACACACACACACACACACACACACACACACACACACACACATCAACTCAAATGCACACACACATTAACACCTGCACATACAGACATATCATCTTCATCAGCTTTATCTGAACTCACCTGAGTTTCTGCACTGCAGCTTCGTCTCTCTCTGCGGTTTTGGGTCGAGCTCCGAGGTGGAAACAGTTCTCCGCATCCACCACCTCCTCCCATCTAACAGCACAATACACAGCAGTTATCCTAAATAAACACACACACACACACACCCACACAGGCGCACGCACCCACTCATACACACGCATGCGCGGACACACACAGACCTGTTACAGGGTTTGTGGTCGAAGCCGAACAGCTGCTGTTGCCTGCTCACTGAGTCGGGGTGTTCAACAGGAACCAGTCGAGTTCCTCCCTCTGTGTGTTTACACGCCAATATCCAGCCCTCCTCCAAATCCACACTGCTGCAGTACTGTTCCATCTGCTCCTACACACACGCGCACACACACACACACACACACACACACACGTCAAACAGCTCAAAATGCAGCCTAGTATTCTTTATTTCTTATTAAAATGTACACTTATGATGTAGTTCTCAGACATTTTTAAACACAGAAGAAAATAAATCCCATCTGGGTTTCGCTCTGCTTTAACAGTCATTTGTTTGAGAGCTGGAGATGAAACGCAGTCAAATGAAGAGAGTAAGGCGTGGCACACAGAGCGACAGACGAGCACTAAATCACTCTAAATCCCTTCACTGTGTGCTTTGGTGTCGTTTTAGTTCATCTGTCCGGCCGCACCACAATGTTCTAATGCGTCACATCCACACCGGGCGCCGACGTTACCACACATCAACACCGTGATACACGTTTATAAACACTGCGATCATCAGCAGTACTCAGGTGTATTTAGGAACTGATTTGAAAAGTCTAAATTTGTCCAGTTTATTTATTTCTTCTTCTTTGTTCCTTGTTAATAAAAATAAAGTTGTTCATAATACAGCTACACTGCTCTGTGGTTAGAAAAAAAAAGCAGATATCATGAGGCAGGTTGTACATCAGGACTGTATGTGATATGACAATATTTCTGCTAACACTAATTTTCAGTGTTACTACTTACTTTGTTATTATTACAACACAAAATACTAAAATACGCCTTACCTGGGTACAATATCAGGACTGATTAAAGCCTGATCTGATTTGAGCAGAACAACAATGGAATGTGTTGAATTCTGGACTCTGATTGGTCAGAAGGTAATTAATTCAGTAGTGCAGGTTTATATTAATGCGCTCGTTAAGATACCTTATGGGTTCTGTAGTAACAGCTCCTTCACAGGGACGTGCACAGCTGTGCGCGCCACTGATAATAAACAGATTAAAACTGTAGATATGTGGTATTCTCTTAAAGTAAGGAGTGTGTGTGTGTGTGTGTGTGTGTGTGTGTCCTGTATGAAGGAGTGTCCAGTGTGAGCGCTGTGTAACAGGCAGAGGTACAGCCGGAACTGGAAGGGTTCCACATCTTCGGCACAGAGGAGTTTATACTGCACTGTGGTTTCTATGGTAACATGCTGGTGAAGGAACGACTGTTTATAGTTGCTATAAGACAAGTGAGAACTATAAATGTAACTATAACCTGCTAAAAAAAGTATAACGTATCATTTTTAATAAGTAAAACTTTGTTAAACTGAATAAAACACGACAGTGGTCACAGTAACCGTGTTTCAGTCTTTACTGATTGATTGATTGATTACTCCAGTATTGACCAGTGAAAACTAACAGCGCGGTGACGTCACAAACCAGGAAGTAGAAAGTCCTATATCATAGAATGTATGAAATTGTGAGTTGTGTTTCCTTTTAAACCCGTTAATAACCCGTTAAATCACCGTGTTGCTGGAGTAAAACCGGCTCTTTAATGGATTATGAGCATGTTGTTGTGGTTTGATGTTAAATGTACCTTAGTTATTTTGACCCACAGGCCATGGCTGTTGTAGTATTCCTCCCCAGAGGTCCTGATACAGGTCCCTTTCTTCGCCTCGATGGTAAACTTGCAGGATTTCTTGTTCGGAGCCTGATGTGGACTTTCCCAGGCCGGGATTAAAACTATTCCCCCCGTTACAGCGGCTGATGAGGAGGCTGAGGAAGAGGAGCAGACCGAGCTGGATGAAGAGTCTCTACAGATTTTATAGCACACCTCCTTGGGCAGGAAGCACAGGCTCTCGGGTAAAGGCTCGCTCCTTCTGAAACACACAATACACCGGCTCAGGAAGCGGATTCTCCCCAGCAGGAGGTGCGGATCATCACCCGGAGACATCGCTCGACTTTTACTTTAGTATTAATTTACTATTTTTAGCTAAATCCTGCTAGCATAACTCTATCGCGAAGTAAACACAGAGTTGCCAGTTGTATATAACACTCTGTTTTTACACTTTATTATTTTTCTCCTCGTCTAGTTAAAAAATAAATCTGTTTACACCCAAAACACTCTCCTGCCTCGACAACTCTAATCTGTCAAGTTAAGCTAACTTCCGGGTACAAAGGGCGCTCCGCCCTGACGTCATTACGTCACGGCGACGCCGGAAGTAAAATCCTATGCCGTTTATTTTCGTTACAAGAAATTCAGTACAACCTCGCAACATTTATAATTTAACTCTATTTATGTTTTTCCTTTTGCTCTACAAACATCATGTATCGTCACAATTATCTTCAATTATATTGCTTTAAGATTAATCCAAACATTCCACAAGCCCCCGCTTAACTCTGACTAGCCTCAGTATGTGTGCTAACTTTTAATGCATCAAAAACGTAAACCTAAAATTAGAAAAGTGTTAAAATAATATGTATATATAATATTACAGATTTTTCAAATCTGATTTCTGAGTCAGGGGTTGTTCTTTCAGAATGCCCGGATGAAAACGCGCGCTGTGATTGGTCCACAAGACGTCTCGATTAAAACTATGCGGGGGATCTCAAACTTCTAAACTATCTCTTTAACTAAAAAAAATATCTATTTTACAGACAAACTATTTTTTCATTAAAAAAATATGTATATTATTTAAATGTGTACAATAATATTTTGGATAAAATGTCTGAACTTTCCACCACAGAAGCGATTTTAATTAAAATGATCACTGCCGTGGTTCAGAGCTATAATAACTTTGATGGTGGATTTCAACCACTGTAGAAAAATGTGAAAATCACAGACCTTGCTTTTAGGACCATGGATCTAAAGAACGAGCACTGTGCCTTTTCAGATTTTATTAAATAAGTAGAATTTAATGTAATTTAAATAAATAAGAAATATTTAATGCGTTCAAAAATATGAGCACAACACACTGACTCAAATAGGAGCACTCATTTTTATTTTTCACTACGTATGTCACATGTAATATCGTAACCTTTTCCTGCTTAATTTAAATTAATCTATTTTTGTTAGATTGTTGTTGTTAATCTATCTATAGTGATCTGTTTTGTCTCTAAACTGGAATTAGGGCAAAAGTCACCGACGCGACCTTTGTCACGTGACGCTGTATCACGTGATTAAATCCTGGGCTGTGATTGGCCGAGAGCAGTGCTTCCCTGTAGAGCAGAATCTCAACGCGACATAGAACTCTGCGCTGAAAACCACAACAATGCTGTTCAGGAAGGTAAAATACGGGATTATAACTTTATTATAAAGGAAATAATCACACACAGAGGAGTTTAGTGAATTATCAGAGCAGCTGTTACACTGTAGTCATTATATATGACACATTAGTGATCTTTCCTAATGCTAGCTACATGGTTAGTATCTGGCTAAAGGATAACATTTCGACCTGTGATGTAACATTATATTTATATCACACTATTATATAACACTCCTGTATAATAATATCGCACTCCTAAGAGCGGCCTGTCTGTATATCTGCATGGCTCTCTGTTTAGTAATCTGTCTGTCTCACTCTCTGCCTGTCTGTCTGTCTCACTCTCTGCCTGTCTGTCTGTCTCACTCTCTGCCTGTCTGTCTGTCTCACTCTCTGCCTGTCTGTCTGTCTCACTCTCTCTGTCTCACTCTCTGTCTGTCTGCTGTATGACCTTTGACCTCAACAGATGTTCTCCAGCATGTTTCAGTTGTCTCAGTACATGTCTGTAAACTTGTAAAATGTATTGTATTGTGACTCTCGTGTGTGTGTGTGTGTGTGTGTGTGTGTGTGTGTGTGTGTAGGTGTTAAAGGTTGGTGTACTGACGGGGTTGAGGTTCCGCAGCAGCAGTGCAGCTCGAGCAGCCCCTTTAGTGAAGAGTTCTAATGCTGGCTTCTCCTTCGGTACCTTCACCACACACACACTATACACTCTACACACTGTATATATGAGCGGACAGCAGGTGTTCTTGCTCTCGTGTCCGTATTGCTGATGGAGGCGGTGTGTGTGTGTGTGTGTGTGTGTGTGTGTGTGTGTGTGTGTGTGTGTGTGTGTGCGCGCGCTGATTTTAC
>JAQQZU010000003.1:1182032-1194065 GCA_030068025.1 Parauchenoglanis punctatus | reverse complement strand
CATGCACGGGGAGAACATGCAAACTCCGCACAGAAAGGCACCCTGGGTGACCCGGGGATCGAACCCAGGACCTTCTGGCTGTGAGGCGACCCTGTGTGTGAGGCTGTGTGCTAACCACCACACCACCATGCCGCCTCATTTTTTAAATATATTGAAAAAAAATTTTTAAATCCATTTATGGTTATATTTAATGCTGTGGAACATCTGCATGACTCTTACTTATATTCTAGCAGTTATAAACAGTCGTTCCTGCACCAGCCACTTTTATTATTCTCTCTTGACGTGAAAAAGCAGCTCATCCTGTTACCGTGAAACCACGGAGCAGTGAAAACTCCTCTGTCCTGAAGATGTCAGAAAACCCAAAGCTTCACCTCTGACTGCTACAAAGCACTGACACTGGAGACTCCTTCCATACACGTTACAGAAACATTTCCTTAAAGCATATCAATGATTTCACACAGCTGACGTTTATCCACACACGTCCCTGTGAATGAGCTGTTACTATAGAAACAATAACGCGATCTCATGCAGGTGTGATTTACAGTGTGTTTGCTGCATTATGCTGTATGTGGTTGTGTTTGCCGTGTATACTCCAGTAGAAGTGTGTTCTCTGTGCTTTATGTAATAGTAGGCTGTCTTTGCTGTGTTCAGGAGCGGTGTGTGTCGGAGCGAGAGCAGGCGTCTCTCAGGCTCATGCACCCCACCTCTGTGGAAGGAGTGGACGATATGATCAAGCTGGGTGATCTGACCGAGGCGGGCGTGCTCAGGAACCTGCTGATCCGACACCAACAGGGCATCATCTACGTAAGCGCACTCGTTCGTCAATCTCCTTCAGCTGAACACATCCTCAGCCGTGATCATAGCGTTCTGTTTCAGCCACTGCAGCCAGTTTAGCGATCGGACTGATCCGGACGAGATTCCAGGCCACGATGAGGGCGCTGTTTCAAGGTTATCCGCTTCAGGATGTGGTATTTTGGTGAACATCTGGTTTGAAAAAAGAGCCAAATAAATACAACTCAAACTATCTAATGCATTATGTAAAGAATGAACATGGTGGGACACGATTCAGTGCGCAGCAGTTTTACAAGAATTACAATTATTTTAAGAATTACAGATCAACAGCATGCTTTTTATCCGTTTATAGTCACCTTTAAAAGGTCAGTTCCCGTCCTCACTTATGTTACAGCAGCTATAAAGAGTCATTTCATAACCAACTTTTCTTTTTTTCTCTCTTTATTTTAACAAGTCATATTACTGAGAAACCACGAAGAAGTGTAAACTCCTCTGTTCTGAAGATGGTGAAAAACTGGAGACTCCTTCCACAAATATTACATAAATAAAACGAGTACTTGTTAGAGAAGACGTCAGCATATCAATGATTACACACAGTTTTAAATCTGATTATTATTAGACTTTAGATTACAATGTGCACGTCCCTGTGAATGAGCTGTTACCATAGAAACGCTGAGCGCATTAATATAAAGCTGTGATGTTCGGCTGCACTACTGTCAGAGCTGCAGTTACAGAAAACTCATCAACACCCCCTGACCAATCAGAATCCGGACGTCGGCAGCGCTGTGGCGTAAATGTGCTGCAGAACTTTGACCCTCATCTGCCCTCCTCTGTGATTAAATAGTTATTAGAGCATTAAAAGCTGGGAGAAGTGCAGAGAGATGACGTGTGTGGAGGAACAGCAGGGTGGGGGCCATCACCTTAAAACTCCTGAATCATCCCGACCTCTGCCTCTATACATTACAGTTCATTTTCTGGGACTTCCTGATCATTCCAGTCCACTCAGTTCATGGAGCGTCGCTCCGTTTTGTAACAACTTTACTAAATAGAAACTAGTTGATTATTTTGAACCTGAAAAATGGCTCTAGCTTCACTGTTCACCAAAATCAGTGCGTTAAAAGTCCTTAAATATCCTAGAGTACTGCACCAACTACTCCAACCTGTATTCCAGATTGGTAGCGATCTAAAAATATTCCAGCTGTACTCCAAGGATCTGATTTCTTTTTTGATTGTTTTATTTGTTTGTTTGAATGCTGATAGTATTCCCATTTTATTCTGACTGTATTCCCAGGCTGATAGTATTCCGATTTTATTCTGATTGTATTCCCAGGCTGATAGTATTCCGATTTTATTCTGATTGTATTCCCAGGCTGATAGTATTCCGATTTTATTCTCACTGTATTCTGAGGCTGAAGGTTTTCTCCTTTTTTCTGATTCTCTTTCGAAGGTGATAGTATTTAGATTTATTTCTGATTGTATTGTGAAGCTGATGGTGTTTTGATTGTATTCTGACTGTATTCTGAAGACCGATTCCAAAGTATTCCCATTTTATTTTATTTATTATTATGCAAGATTTCAGTAATTTCATGACTTGATTAATTGACCTCTGTACTGTTTCTGTTTCTCCTTAATCAGACGTATATCGGCTCGGTGTTGGTGGCCGTGAACCCGTATCAGCTGCTGCCCATCTACACGGCGGATCAGGTGCGTCTGTACCACGGCCGTCGTCTGGGTGAACTGCCCCCTCACGTCTTCGCCATCGCAGACTGCTGCTACTACAACATGCGGCGAAACCAGTGTAACCAGTGCTGCATCATCAGGTGAGCAGGAGAGCGCTCGTCCCTGTGAATCGAGTCCGCCTTCGTTTATGGCTCCTGCAGGAAAAAGCATAAAACGTCGTAAAAAAAATAAAAATGTAAAAAACTGAAGCAGGTGCTTTGGTGTGTGTGTGACAGGTTTTACAATGCCGGTCATTGCTGCTTATCACTGTCAGCATTTAGGTCAGTGCACTGGGAGATCATACCACCCCTTTGGCCACACCTCTTAAAGTCTGAAGGCGGAGTTATGGTGGAATACTAGACATTAGGCTGTGGAAAAACTGTGGAATATCACAGGGGATTTTCTGGCCTTGGAACTTCTCAATCTTATGGGATTGAAACATTTATCACTACTGCTGCTTTCTGCTCCTTATCAACCACCACTATGTGTTGATAATTTACTTTAGTGTAGTTCAAAGAATAAGAATATATATATATGTATGTATTCATTTTATTGTCTGTTTTTCCATGTGAAAGTGTAACAGGCATTTGAAATCTCTCTTATACTATTATTTTATTTTATATTTAAAAAAAATTCTTTTCTACAACATATATCTAGATGCTCATATGTAATGATTTCCGCTAAAGGATTAAAATGTATTGCTACATATATATATATATATGTATATATGCAACAGATAGCATTTGTTTTAATTAATATCTTGATTTAACATAAAAGTACAAAAATAAAGAAGCACATGTCACACAGTAAATGTGTCTCAGGGTTATTTCTGATAAGGAGAACGCCGAGGCCTTTTCCCCCTAAACTATTCCTGTACTGTGTTTGTGCACTAGTGGGGAGTCGGGAGCAGGAAAGACGGAAAGCACGAAGCTGATCCTGCAGTTCCTGGCAGCGGTGAGCGGTCAGCACTCGTGGATCGAGCAGCAGATCCTGCAGGCGAACCCTGTGCTGGAAGGTAACGTGTCCGTCTCCATCACTTCAGCGCTGAAGTCCAGCTCTCTGCGACTAGTAATGCCCAAACCAGAATGAATTCTCAGTAACTCTCTTCTGAAAGCACTTCAGGGAATCCTGGAACACTGGGAAGAGTTCTTAGCTGTACGCTAGAACCATAAAGAGATCCTCAATTGTCCTGAGGTTCTGTGTAGAAAAATGTATTTTTTTCAGTAGTGGTGTTATGGTTGGAAATCTTCATTGTATTAGAACCCAGTCTAAAAATATCCCTGTATAACGTTATTAATCATCCATCCATAACACACAATCCAGTGGTGACCGCGATAAGCAATATTTATTAGGAATTCTTCCTGCATTTCTGTTTCAGCGACACATTTATAATGCAACATTTAAAAAAAATTCCATGATAAACAGTGAAAAGCTGAAAGTCTGATGATGTTCTCATGATAAAAAAAATCTAACAATATTCCTGTGTTGGAAAAATATTCAAATTAGTTCGTGAAATGTAGAGTAGTGCAGAGTTATTTACGTTCTCATTTGCATATTTTAATATATTTTTAAAAGATTATTTAAAATTTATATATGAAAAAAAATTTAAAATAGAATTGATTTAAATATATTTTCATTTGTGATTCAATATATTTCTGATTAAATTTGTCAAAAATTAATAATAGTAAATGTATGTGAATGTATGAATAAATAAGTATTCCCGCTTCGTGCGCAGCGTTCCCAGGAAACACTCTGACCAGGAAGTGAGTGAGTAATAAAATGTAGTTTCAACTGGTTACATTTCATCCTGACGAAAATTAAATAAAAGTATTATAAAATTGTAAATAAGATTTAAAAGTCACCGTGGGCTTGCTTTCGTAGAAAGAGTTTTTTGGGAACTGCGTTAAAAAATAAAATAATCAAAAGTGCAAATTAGTCAGTATATTGAAAAAAAAAAACCCAAACCTGTGAGGTAACCTTTCAATCAAACACTACAGCTAACAGCAACAGCGTAACAACCCTGACATCTGTACCCACCGTTTAATGGTGTTAGATAAAACGAACATAAATTGTAAATGATCTTCTCGTCTCTTGACAGCTTTTGGAAACGCCAAAACAATTCGCAACGACAACTCGAGCCGCTTCGGGAAGTACATCGAGATCTTCTTTAATAAAGACGGCGTGATTGAAGGAGCTCACATGCAGCAGTACCTGCTGGAGAAGTCCCGCGTCTGCCATCAGGTGAGCACCTGCACAAAGCGTTAACAATTTATACATGTTCACATCTCAATTCAAATCTACTCGACTCACTTATCTGTGTGTTTTTTCCGAAGGCCCCGATGGAGAGGAACTACCACATTTTTTACTGCCTCCTGTCAGGAATGTCTAAAGAGCATAAAAACGTCCTTTCACTCGGTGATGCGAAACAGTTCAACTATCTCACTGAGGTGAGAACATCTGAAAAACCGCTACTAAAGGACTCAGACATGCTCAGTGTCTGTAGCTATGATGCTAATGTTGCTAAAAAGCAATTGGAACTCATAGCTACCAGTTTAGCATGCATTCAGCCCCTGATAGGCAAGACGTAAACAAGTACTATAGTACAGTAAAGCACTGTGTAATTAAGCTAACAACCCAGCAAACATAGAACGTTTAACTAACGTTAGCTTATGGATCTTATATGGTTAGTTTTACAAAAACCTTCTGGCAATGTTTAGAGAACGTTCTCTCCAGATAGTGTTGGGGAACATTAGTACAACCAAACGGGAACGTTCTCCAAAGGTTCTCCAAATGTTCCTACATTACAAACGTTAGGAGAGCATTGGGAGAACGTTCTATAAACCAAAACATGC
Organism: Parauchenoglanis punctatus; assembly: GCA_030068025.1. Classification (NCBI taxonomy): domain Eukaryota; kingdom Metazoa; phylum Chordata; class Actinopteri; order Siluriformes; family Auchenoglanididae; genus Parauchenoglanis; species Parauchenoglanis punctatus. The sequence goes on along the minus strand of JAQQZU010000003.1, from coordinate 1,188,702 downwards.
AACCAAAAACTTTATATATAAAACATCAAGAAACGATTCTGTTTTATGACGTGTATTACATAAAAAATAACGTTCCCGGAACATTCTTGGAACCAAAATTTGTTAGCTGGGATTGGGTAACTAACACGCCGAAAACACCGGTTTAAAAAACAGCCCATGTAACAAATTTCTAATAAAATGCAGCACAATTAATTTTAACTAACAAACTTACCTCACCAACACTAGCATTCAAACCAATCTTAGCTAATGCTACTACTGCTAAGTTTTGTTAAAGCGAGTTAGCTAGCTTTACCCAAATTAAGCAAAATGCTATTGTTTTTAACTGTTTTTTCACTAATTGTTTGTCAAATATTTAACAAAATGATCACAGCAGAGATTTTCTGAAGGAGCTGCAATATCTCACTGACCAGTCCTCTTAATAGACATGACTCTTGTTAAAAATGAGCATTAACAGATACACTGTGAGACTTTATGGGAAGGATGTTAGCTTACATTGCTAGCTGACTGGTAACTAATTAAAATATATTAAGTGGAGGTAGCAATGTGGCTGCAATATGAACAAGATGTTGATATTAATTATAAATAGCTAAACAGCTAGCTAGCTTGTATGCTAACTGCTATGACTCCATATTAGAATTCTAGTATTATTTTTTCTGGCAGCATTAGCCTCGTAGGCCATAACTGCAAGAACCAATAAACTAAAACTAAATTAATATATTTGAGTTAAATAGAAACTTGTCTGCATTTGTTGTCTTTATTTTTGGTCAAAACAATGACTTTGTTCTCCCCAAATATTCTGAAAAATCTTTTTTGTTTGTTTTTGTGATCGTCGCAGGGAAGCTGCTACTCATGTGACGGACGGGACGACGCCGAAGACTTCGCCCGCATCCGCGCGGCCCTCAAAGTCCTCACCTTCTCCGACAAGGAATGCTGGGATATATTTAAATTACTGGCGGCCATTCTTCACCTGGGCAACGTGGAATTTGAAGGTGAGTCGCAGGGCTGATTCTGAACGTCTGAAGAATCGATCACTGATTTAAAACGCTGGCGAGTTTAACATCGTGGCGTCTTTGCACCTCTTTTAGCCGGCACGGTGAACAACATGGACTCGTGCGAGGTTTTATCGTCAGACCATTTCACTGTTGCTGCTAAGTTGTTAGAGGTAACACCTGACCGTTACTTCACCTTTACTGCCATTAAAACCTGCTTTTGAATGCTTTTTCTGTTAACACAGCTAATTAAATATTGATATATATTAAAAAATATATATAATGTGAAAGTTACATACCATAATATTTTATTTTGGTCATCTACTTATTTATTTGGATTCGGTACAGATGGTTCCTTACCACTTTCTTTTTCACACCAGTACAGTCTGCAGTCCTCATCTTCATCTTCCTCTTCTTCTCTCCAGGTTGATAACGCACATCTGGACGTGAGTTTGACCTCTCGCACTTTCATGACCAAACAAGAGCAAGTGACGAAACCTCTAAGTTCAGAACAGGCTCTGGAATGCAGAGACGCTCTGGCCAAGGTGATCACTTTTACACTTATTACCTTACACCACAGCGCTGTCTGATTCTGCATTCTGATTGGTCAGAACGTGCCCGTTAATTTCCGTAACAGCGACTCTGATCGTCAGTTATTGTTTCTATAGTAACAGCTCATTCACAGGAGCTCTTACAGCAGATAAAAAACACGGATATTGTAATGTTTTCCCAAAGTAAAGAGATGTGTGTGTGTCCTGTATGAAGGAGCGTCCCGTGTGAGCGCTAAAGGTAAAGTGGAACTGTAAGGGTTCCACATCTCCAGCACGCTGGAGTTTACACTGCACTGCACTTTCTCACTCACGTCACACGGGTTTTTTTTTTTTGTCTTATTATTCAAGAGCCTCTGGTGAAGGACAACATGAACTTTAGCTAGAAACAGATAGAAAGTAAGATGTGTTATTCTTTCAGAAGTGAATAACTTGTAATCATTGGCATATTGCTGTGGTATTAGGGGAATAAAACACTTCGGGACGTGATGTTATAGGATTTTTAGGATATATATTTTTCTGCTTACAGGAATGTTCCCCGAAGGTTTCTTTGGTTGTCCTAGGGTTTGCCAGGAAAGTTTCAACGTAACTATGACGTTCGTTTTTGGTTGCGTGTTTTGATTTACAGAAAGTTCTCCTAACGTTGGTAATGTAGGAACCTTTGGAGAACCTTTGGAGAACGTTCCCGTTCGGTTGTATTAATGTTCCACAATGCTAACCTGGTGAGAACATTCTTTAAACGTTGGCAGAAGGTTTTTGTAAAACAGTAGTTTTACTTTGCTTTGCCGTTTGCTAGACGCCCAGTTTTAAGCTTTGCGTATTTAGTAATTAGCGTATTTGCTACTCTGATTCAGGCTATCTACACCAGACTATTTATGTGGATTTTTGGGAAAATAAACAACGCCATCCATAAACAGCAGACGAGCAGCTCCAACACTCGGAAGTCCATCGGCCTGCTGGATATATTCGGCTTCGAGAATTTCAAAATCAACAGGTAGGAACAGAACGTCACACTGAACGAGTCACACATCATAGGAATGAATGAATGAATAAGCGTGTGTTGTTGGTGGCTGTGTGTGTGTGTGTGTGTGTGTGTGTGTGTGTGTGTGTGTGTGGGTGTGTTGGTGGCTGTGTGTGTGTCCAGCTTCGAGCAGCTGTGCATTAACTACGCTAACGAGCAGCTGCAGCAGTTCTTCGTGGAGCACATCTTCAAGCTGGAGCAGGAGGAGTACCTCAAAGAGGGCGTCACGTGGAAGAACATCTCCTTCACCGATAACCAGTGCACGCTTGACCTGCTGGCTGTGCAGCCGCTCAACCTGCTGTCTCTGATCGACGAGGAGACACACTTCCCCAAGGTGCAGGACACACCATTCAAAATAAAACCTCCTGATTGAAGCCACAATAAAATCAGTGAACCAGATGAATAATGTTAATAAAGAGTAAAGTCCTGAACGTGGATGTGTGTTTTATTATTTTTTAGGGCACAGACAAGTCCATGTTGGAGAAAATGAACAATAAGCACAACAGCAGCAAGATCTACGTCCCACCCAGGGGCACCCACTTCCTGCAGTTCGGTGTGCGACACTTTGCCGGCGTCGTCTACTACAACTGCAAAGGTACCGCGTGCTACGTCGTCGGTCACGGAGACGTGTTTTACACCACACCACACCGCAGATCCTCCAGGATAGTCGTCTAACTGGGCGTGCCCACATGGCATGAAAATGCACCACAGTGTGTCTAATAACATCTTTGGTTTCCAGCAGCTTTTAAGGTAAAGAATCTCCCGCAACACTGTGAGTGGGATCCCCTAAAGGCCCTGAAGTTTCGCTTTTTACGCTGCGCTTGCCGTGCGTCCTTCATTCTTCTTCTGAAATTTGGGAGTTTTTCACATGTGTGCTTTTTCCCATTTCTGTGCTGCATCGTGACGCCAAATCTGTGACCCACCCACTTATTTCACTAACTGAAGAATATAATCTTTTATAATTCTAGAAAAATCTTAAAACCAGGTTGTTCCCGCTCGTTATAACGCTTCCCACGATTTGCTCGATTTATGCCGCATTCGACTCAGAAGTGAGAAGGGAAGTCGGAGCTCGGAATTAAGTCATTTTCATGCCCGTGTGTATATTTCACAATGATCTGTGCGGTCAGATTAACACGTGAACATGTCTGGATCTAAAGCTAATACTTTTAGAAAGCTAAGAGGCGCTTGTTGATGTTGATTTGACGTCACTTTCTGAACTCGGGGTTAAGCAGCGTTTTCTCTTTTTCCGTTCTGAGGTCTGAGTTGTGAGCTTCGGTCGGACACGTTTAACCTTCTCACGTCCATACAGGGTTTCTGGAGAAGAACCGAGACGTGTTGAGTCTGGACATCATCACACTGATCCAGAAATCCTCCAGCAAGCTGCTCAGGCAGATCTTCGAGACGGAGCTGAACGCCTGCCGAGCCAAACCGGGTAACAACAACAACCACCACCACAGGATCATCATCACGCAGAAGAAACCCGCACGGGTACGTTCTGTTCCATACACCGCTGTCACGTTGTCTTTCTGTAAATACGCCTCAGGCTAAACGCCTTCTCGCTGTGTCAGCCGTTACAGCAGGGGAGGCAGATCTCCACGCTGAGCGGGCAGTTCAGACAGTCGTTGGACGCTCTGATGAAGGCCCTGTCTCTCTGCCAGCCCTTCTTCATCCGCTGCTTCAAACCCAACGACATCAAGCTCTCCACGGTAGATACCTGTCCTGTACAGCACCTCGCATAAGTATTCACACCCCTTGGACTTTTTGTGGAGTTACCGTATGTAAAACTATAATTGAAATTAATTTATTTGGGTTTTATATCGTCATAGTGGACAACAAAATCTCAAGTTCAAGAAACAATGAGCAAGCTACAAAAAAAAATGCTAAATGAATTACAAGTAAAAATTGGATTGCATAAATTTTCACCCCCTCATGTAAGCGCTGGTGCAATCTTTTTTTGTTTATTTATATTTTTCAGAATCATATTTTGATAAATAAATAAATAAATGAATAAATAAATAAAGCCTTATTAGTAGTGGTAGTAATAGTAAAAATAATAGGCAGTCACAATTCATCTGTATAGCGCAGGTCACACTCAGAGGTCATTCTAAGATCCCTACATAAAGAAAAATAAGAAAATAAAAGATATTAAATAAAATTAAACATAGTAAAAAAAAGACAGGCATTAAGATAAAGAAATAAATAATAAAATACAAAATAAAAGTGCAGTTCTAAAAAGAGAGATTTTAAAAACGCGACTGTGTCATTGAAACAGTTTAATTTAATTTATTTTATTTAATTCTGAAATTTAATTTATTGGAATTTTATATCATCTCAACAAGAAAAATCCACAATAAAATATTTTACAGATGAACTCATGCATAAATAATCACTCCCTACACATGCATGGGTGAATTAAAGAAATCTATATTTTCAGTGTAATTGTTCAGAAGAATTGCATGTCTACTGTGACACAGTGCATAAATGAATAACATCAAGTGAAAGAAATCATTCATTAGTAAACTTACAGAAAAATTAAAACAAAAAGCTCCAGATGCTTGAGAAATGTTTTACTTTCCTTCAACCAAATGCTCGATTTACACATGAAACACAGAACTAACAGCTTCTGTTATCCATCAGCAGCCGCAAAAGTCCACCAGTGTGCAATTCAGGTGTTACACAATCTTTATTGTCTCTTTTCAGGTCTTCGATATGTTGCTATGTTGTTGATAAGGCACGCCTGGAGCATAGGTCTTGTTGTAATATTCCAAGAACATGCAGTTTATTGTTTTTGATCCCAGTACACTGATCTTTATATCCATGTTGTTTAAGTCGGCTATGTCTTTTCTCTGTTGATGTACCTCGCTATGGACCACTGTGTGTGTGTGTGTTTGTGTGTGTGTGTGTGTGTGTGTGTGTGTGTGTGTGTGTGTGTGTGTGTGTGTGTGTGTGTGTGTGTGTGTGTGTCCAGATGATTGAACTGAGATTTTCACCTTATGAATCTTATATAAACACAATAACCGTCCATTTTGTTTGTTTTTATAAAGTTATAACATGTGGGAAAACTCCAGGGGGCAAATACTTATACACTGTAAGTCTGTAAATCTGCTGTGTGTTTGGTCCAGGTGTTCGATCGGGATCTGTGCATGCAGCAGCTGCGTTATTCCGGCATCCTGGAGACCATTAAAGTCCGCAAACTGGGATATCCAATCCAGCACAAGTTTAAAGAGTTCCTGGGCCGCTATCGAGTTTTACTGAAGACCACCGACTGCGACCCCACCACGGTCCGAGCCCAGCCTCAGAGTTCATTTCACTCTGCCTGTGTTGTGCTGAGAATGCTGATCTGGGGTGTGTGTGTGTGTGTGTGTGTGTGTGTGTGTGTGTGTGTGTGTGTGTGTGTGTGTACAGGAGTCTGTGTCTGCCTGCTGTAACACCATCTGCAGAGCCGTCATTAAATGCCAAGACGACTGGAGGATCGGCAAGACCAAGATCTTCCTCAAAGTGCGTGCAGCACTTCTAACTTTATATATTATTTATTTACTAAATAAATATTACTAAAATATTTTTTATTTATATTGTTGTTGTTATTATTGTAATAAGTTTATTGATTGTGGAAAAAAGGTATCGTAACTTTTCATGCTTGTGAGAGGCTACACTAACGTTTTGTACTCAGTGTGAACATTGTGTTTGCTATAACCTGCCACTGGGTTTGAGAAAAGTGCAGTATGGATGTATTTTATTTATTTAATTATGTGTTTGTTTGTGTGTTAAAATTAAAGTTAATGTAACTTTATTATACTAAAACTTTACCAAGAGATGTGCTATAAAATTAAATGTATTTAAGATATTTAGTAATTGAATTAAACATAGGATCACCATGACGCGTTTCTGGAGCTGGAGCGAGAGCGGGAGCTCAACAGGAAAGCGCTCATCATCCAGAGAGTGATGCTCGGCCACAAAGACAGGTAACTCAACTCTGACTCACCTGTAACTCAACTCCGACTCACCTGTAACTCAACTCCGACTCACCTGTAACAAAACTCCGACTCACCTGTAACTCAACTCCGACTCACCTGTAACTCAACTCCGACTCACCTGTTACTCAACTCCGACTC
>JAQQZU010000003.1:1169666-1181932 GCA_030068025.1 Parauchenoglanis punctatus | reverse complement strand
TCACCTGTAACTCAACTCCGACTCACCTGTAACTCAACTCCGACTCACCTGTTACTCAACTCCGACTCACCTGTAACAAAACTCCGACTCACCTGTAACTCAACTCCGACTGAGGCATAATAGGAATCCACACACACATTAAAACTTTGTGTTCAAGGACTTGTAGACTTGTTGACCTACATCTACTTGTGAGTCACCGTTGTGTAACAGTGACGTTGCGGTGCCTGGCATGTATCACATAAATGACATGTTAAACGGGTTAGCTTCTCACTCAGTATAGGCTACGTAAAGATAAAGGGCTTACTAGACCAAACTAGTTGTAACTAAACACAATGTGCAGGCTATCCCTTATGAAACAAAAATAAATGGCAACATATTGGAAAATATAGTGCAGTATATTAAATATTACATTTACATATACAGGCAACTAGTGCTTATATTTTCCAATATACTGCAATATATGCATGGACTATGTAAGGCTATATATTGATTTATGTATATAATTAAATGGTTATTAATTGTGGTGCACATACATGTTCCCATATATCCAAATATATTCCTCCTTACTATAGGATTCCTCCTATAGTATCCTATATACTCCATATATGGAATGCGGCAATTCCTTATGTTTTCTGCAATATACTGTAATATAGTGATTATTATCTAGCACAGTATATTATTCTGTATATTTTCAGTATATTTAAGATATGAATATTTGGGATATTTTCAGTTAATTGGTACACTTAGTGTAGCCAAGAGGAATGTTTGCTTTAACCAGTAAATGAGAAGAGTAAATAATTTAATAAATTGACAGTTAATATATAAGGAAATATGTTTTCTTTGCGTAAGGGATATTATATTAAAAACAGCATCTACAAAGTTACTGACACTTCCCCACGTCTTCCTGACCTGCTGCTTTGTGGCTGATCGGTCACTTCGGTCACTTCAGCGGTTTTTGTGGGGCACGTGTTTTTACTCAACTCTAACTCCCAGAAATCATCTCTAACTCTAACCCAGACCTCTAGCCCTCAATCTAACACTTCTAATATCCATGCTAACATTTGGTCCATATCAGTTCTGGAAAAAACATATATGATGTGCAATGTGTGTGTGGAAAGGCAGGGATAAAGACTTACATTTCATACAGTGGTCGCTGAGATCCGACTTGCATGAACATGATCTGTTCTTGGACAGTACTGGGACAAAATATCAAGCCCTAAAGATCATACTTTACATACAGTAAGTGAAACATCGCCTAGTGATCAAAGACTAAATTAGTGTTTAATTCTGCTCAAGCAGCCTGGGAGCCTCAGATAAAGAGTGCTGATCAATCGAGGACATTAGAATATTAGGCCACGCCCAGTGCGACAGGTCTCTGATGATGTCTGATCAGCGAGGTTACTGGTGTTTGCGCAGCGTTAACAGAACTCTGCGGTTTTGTCTTGCTCTGTAGGAAGAATTTTATTAGGAAAAGAAGTGCAGCTGTGACTGTGCAGAAAAACTGGCGCTCTTACAGAGACCGAAAAGAGTTTATTAAAGTAAGTGACCATTTTATTCTTCATTAATGTCTCATGTACATGTACTAGATTGCCTTTAACAAGTGGCTTCCTCTCTCCTCTGACAGCTGCGTCAGGGTTTGGTCCGTCTCCAGGCCGTGGTACGCGCCAGGAAGGGCGTCCAGCAGTACCGACGCGAGCGAGTCGCCGCTGTCACACTGCAGAACCACACACGCTGCTATCTCGCCAAGAAAGACCTGAAACGCAAACGAGACGCTGCCATGCTGCTGCAGGCCCAAACCAGAGGCCTGCTCGCCAGGAAACAACTCAAACGCCTTAAAGCTGATGTGAGGCTCGTACACACACACACACACACACTCTCTCATTCTAACCATTCATTATAATTGCACCGGAACAAATTCCTTTTTGGTATGGGTGTGTAAAATAAACATAATGTGCTTAATAAGTATGTTAATGGTGTGTATTGTCAGCTGTGGTCCTCGCAATAGACACAAGTTCACTGAAGGGGTGCCAAAACTATTGGTATGTAATACTGGACTGTCTGTTACATGAACAGGTCAGTCAAAACACAATCAGCCAGTCAGGATTTGTTTGGTATTGTATATCTATAGCGCTACTGTAGCTTACAAGGATGCAAAGCGCATGTCTTAATCATCACACATCAGCTTTTTGGAGGCCAAACCAAACTAAAAATTCCTGCCAGATTTACAAAAGGTTTGCTGATTGTCTTTGATCTCATGTCCGTGCACTAATACGAATGCTTTCCCGAGTAACTAAATGAATTATCTCGTAAAATGACCTAATAAATCTGTACTGATCAAATCGAAGGTGTTCTGTATTATTACCTATGTCACGTACTACTGCTAGCTTCAGGTCATAGCTCCTACCACATGCAGAAAAACTTATTATTCTTTTAAAACATAGATACAATAAAAATCTGCTTTTATGTTAATGGTGCTGTACACGTACGCCGTTTACACGTTTCTCCTAAACTAACACAGTATTCACACAGATTGTGGTATTTCCTGCTACTTGATATTTTGGTATTGGCTGATTCTCTTTTCTGTATATTGGTTCCTCTTGGTGTCGTCTTCCAGGCGTTCTTGTCAGCCCAGGAGCGTCAGGAACGGGAACTCAGGGACCTGGAGCTCCAGCGCAGCCTCAACGAGACCGTTCTCCAAACAAATCAGACTCAAGAACAGCAACAGGAGGACAAGAGTGATGAGGAAATGGTGGAAAACATGTTTGGATTCCTTCCAAACTCCAGAGAACGACAGGAGGAGCCGCGGACAGACGGCGCACAGGTAACGTCATTGTGAAGCCGTAGAACCAGGAACAAGGAAACACTTGCACAAGTAATAAAGTAATAAATAATAAAAGCTTACTTCAGAACTTGAATGTCCAACCTCAGAACTCAACCTTACAGCTCTTACGTCGTCTTTACGCTGTATTTCCTTTTTCACTGATCACTTTCCAAACTTTCTTTATCCAGTGAAATTCAGCATGCTGTTTTTGCTCCTGTTCATGTTCATTCATGGTCATTTGCTCCTGTTCAGAGCTGATCATTCAAATGATACAAACCAACATGTAACAAGATGATGGTTTTATTGTTCTCATGAAAGCAGACATTTAGGTGAATGTTTTCCTTATTGTTTTACAGGAAGAACAAACTGTGGAGCTGAAGAAGGATAAAGTGGTAGAGAAACCTGTGCAGATTGTAGTAACTCCAACTACAGATGACAACAAACCTGAAGAAGAGGAAGAAGAGGAGGAGGAGGATGATGAGTTCTCATTCGCAAAGTTCTCCGCTACGTATTTCCAGCGCTCTGCTACTCACACACACATCCAGCAGAGACTGAAGCACCCGCTGCTTTACCACGAAGATGAAGGAGACACGCTGGTGATTTATTCTTCTTATCATTCCATCATTACTCTCCTCCTCATTACTCCTCTGAGTCTCATTCTGGCTTCCTCTCCGCAGGCCTGTCTGACCGTTTGGTGGATCATCTTGAGGTTCATGGGTGATATTTCAGAGCTGAGGCAGGCTCGTCCGTCTCTATACCCCGAGCTCCTCCAGCAGCACCTGAACCAGCGTCAGGGCCGGCGTCTCAGTCACTTCGTTGGTTTGGATGAGGTGAAAGTCCACCAGCTACTTTTTCATACATTGAAAGCTTGATTACGATTGTTTTAAAGCGTGTGCTGCACGTGTATGAGATTTAGTAACGTGAACCTTTTTGTCTACAGAAAATCCTGCGTAAAAAACAAAAACAGAACAAACACAGCAACAATAAGAGGAAACCCTCTGCGATTCTAGAGGAGGTCAGGCGTTCCTACACAGGACATGCATAATACTCTATAGTATTACAATGTTATATGAGATGTATATGTAGAACACTTTTGAAAAGAAGCAGTAAATTCCTTCTCAGATGTTGATGATTTCCTGTTTTACAGTTGACCATGGAAGACGAGGCTGGAGAAGATGATGTTCTGATCGGAGAAGGGCCCAGCTTGGATCGTCCCATGACCACTTTGGAAAAATTGCACATCATTGTAGGATACGCCTTACGCAGACCTCACATTCGGTATACTACATTTATTATATTTTTTCAGTTGTTGTTTTTTCCTTGTAAGAGAAGGTGAAAACTGTAGATCTTTTCGGGTACCCGTTTCAGAGATGAGATCTACTGCCAGATCTGTAAACAGCTAACGAATAATAAGAATCAGAAGAGCTGTAAGCAAGGGTGGATGCTTCTCTCCCTCTGCGTTGGGATTTTCCCTCCAACTGACATCCTGATTCGAGTAAGAACACACCGAACAATCATGTTTTACACTAATCCATCATTACATCTCTATTCTCTCTGTTCAGTTGGTTTTATGCTTCATTTTATGCTTCATTTCAATCCTATTGTCCAAATGAACTCTATTGTGTTCCACTGGACCCTATAGCTTATAATGAGCTCTTTAGTTTATAACAGAACCTATAATTTGTAATGGAATCTATCATTTTAATGAAATCAGTAGTTTATAACAGAATCTGTAGTCTGTAATAGACTTTATTGTGACCTGGTGATCTTTTGTATATCCAGTTTTATGGAAGTGAAATCTTCTGTGTTGGGCTTTATTTTATGTGGCCTAACAAATTTCCAAAATTAAACATTATTTCATTCTGTTCTGTTCTATTCTACCTTCCCATTACGTGCATCAGTTCTTTCCTTTGTATTCCATTCCCATTCTCTTGGCATTCACCTTTCACTCATTTCTAATCAAATCCATTCTCTTCTGTGAACCAGTACCTGGAGCACTTTATTCGTCGTGGACCTGCCAAGTTCTCTTCTTCCTGTGCCGAACGCCTCCAGAGAACACTGACTAATGGAGAGAGAAAGGAAGTGCCATGCTGGATCGAGCTACATGTACGTTTTTTTTTCTAACATGTCGGGACGGTGTATTAATGCAGTGTATTGTTACAAATAAGAGCATAATCCAGCCATGCTGTGGTGCAATTCAGGCCATGGAGATAAAGAGGCCCATGACGGTGGAGGTGACCCTGACTGATGGGCGTGTCCTCACTCTGCCTATGGACTCGTCCAGCACTTCATCAGAGCTCTGCAGCGCCGTCGCACAGAAAATCAACCTGAAGGACGCATTTGGATTCTCGCTCTACATCTCCTACTGCGAAAAGGTTCGGGTCTAATATGGCTTCAGTCGTTTACCTGACGTGAACAGTTAAATGTGTTTTGCTTTCAGACGTTGCTGTATATTCATTCCGCTGAAATAAAAATGGCTCCGTCCTGGACCTCTGATCCAAGCATGGGTTCTTGTCTGTGCAGAACTGGTCTCTAGGCAGCGCCGGGTATCACCCGCTGGACGCCATCTCTCAGTGTGAGCAGGAGGAGAGGAGGCAGGGACGAGAGGAGAAGGGCGCGCCGTGGCATCTCTCTTTCCGCAAAGAGCTCTTCACCCCCTGGCATGACTGCGCCACTGACCCCATCAGCACAGACCTCATTTACACGCAGATCATCCATGACCTCAAGTCTGGAGAGTATCACTGTGACAAGGTCAGGCTTCACATTTTTCCATCATACACACCGGGTCAGGTTTAAAATATGACTGTCCAGAAATCGAGATCTCAGTTGATATGATAATGGATTATATTTTTAATCGAAAATGCCGTTCTGAAGATGTCAGATGTAACCTTAGTTACAGCCTTAAGTCTGTTACAAAGCGCTGACACTTTCATAAACGTTACGTAAACGCCTGCGCGAGCGGCATGCGAGTCCCTGTTACTATGGAAACGATAACATGTTCGAACGAGCGCATTAATGTGATCCTGTACGCTGCTGTTATAGAAAACTAATCAGCACCTTCCGACCAATCAGGATCCAGAATTCGACGACGCCGTGACATACGTAGATTGTTATAAAACCGCTTGATATGTACATTTTCAACAAACATAAACTGCAGTTTGATGATGAAAGGAAACATGTGGACAGCAGAACAGCATGATTAAAATGTTCATCTCATCAGAACCAAAGACAGTCTGGGAGATCTCGTGTAATAGCATGACTACTGATTAACCAGCTGCCTCACCTGAGGTTTTATTTACTCCATTATTAAATTAAACATTGGTTATTAAATCAACATACCCCGGCTTTGAGAGAAGGTTGTGCAAGGAGCAAGATTATAATTTAAACCATGTTTGTGCTGAGATACGAGTCTTTATTAACCAGCCAAGATAACGATCGTGTGTTTTCCAGGAGGACGACTACGTGCAGCTTGCAGCGAAGCACTATTACATCAAGTACGGCACGGAGAGCAGCAAGGAGAAGACTAAAAGCATCGTGTGGGAGTGTCTGAGCCTCAATCTGATCGAGAACAAGTCAGAGGTGAAGCTGGTGCGGCTGGTCAGCGCCGCCCATGAACAGGTATTTTTCATTTTTTAGCACTTTTTTTCAAAATGGACAATTCCTTGCACACTCTGGAGAAGATGACTTTATTGTAATAATATTTCTACACGTCGGAATAGCATTGTCGCCTCACAATATATGAAAATATATGGCGATGCAATGAGTCGTCTCTTTTTCCTCTCTCTGTCCTGAAGATGTTGGAAAACCTAAAGTCACCTCTGGCTGTTAGAAAGCACTGACACTGGAGACTGCTTCCATAAATGCTACATAAGCATCTCGAGGCCCTTGTTCGAGTCCCTTTGAATGAGCTGTTACTATAGCAACAATAGTATATATAATATCAGAACGAGCACGTTAATATAAACCACTGCACTGTTATAGAGAACTAATCAACACCTAATGACCAATCAGGATGCAGGATTCAGCAGCATGATGGAGGGATTTAATGTGAGATATGAGATCTGATGTGTGAGGTGTGTGTATATATGTATATATATGACACGTGATCTGTGCCGTGTCTCCTGATCCAGGGCTCGTATATACACTCCAGGGCGAGTCCCGATAGCGTGAAAGCAGAAGTGGTCGGGTACGCCCGTCTCCACTGGCCCATCTACTTCTCTAAGTTTTATGAAGCCATCGTGATTTCAGGTAAACGAGTTCTGCTTGTGCATCTACACCTGTAGAATAACGCTACGGTCTTCAGCACGGAGGTACTGAATGTTTCCTTTGTCCTGCTCCAGGTCCCAATTTACCTCAACAAAAGTTAGTGGTGGCTGTTAACTGGTACAGCGTCTCGTTTCAGGAAGGAAAAGAGAGAATATATTTGAAGATCTCGTACACTGAGGTGACGGGGGTACAGATAGTCAGGTCTGTGTTTTGATTTTTGTACCAAATCTGCTTCATACATTCGGTGAAGCTAATAAGCTAATATGATTTATGGTTAGTTAAGTGTGGGTTCACACTGTAGGGCCATTTTCATGCAATAATACTTCCTCCTCTTTACATTTTTCCCTTTTTCTGTCATCCACACGGCGGCTTAACACCTATATATTAATACTAACCCGTCTGTTGACTCTCTTTCTCGCCGCAGTGAGGGTCGGATGGAGGAGGTGGTGTGTCTCTCCACGCTGAGAGGTGAGTATAAGCTGAGAACAGTTAATGTTCGCAGCATGGTGGACCTGCTGTCTACGTTCCTCGATGGGCTGAAGGAGCGCTCCGTCTACGCCGTGGCTGTACAGGACTGCAACAGACAAGGTGCGGTGTAAACGCACACACACACACACACACGCACACACACGCACACACACACACACCACTGTGTCTAAGCATGGTCAATTATATTGTGTAATCTGCCTGATAATTAAAGGCCACGTTTAATCATCTAAACACTTTTCCTCTGTAGATGACGCGACGTTCCTGAGCTGTAAAAAGGGAGATCTCATCAACATCATCAAAGACGGAGAGTACGCTCCTGAAGGAGGCTGGATCAACGGGAGGAATGATAGAACAGGACAAAGCGGAGCCGTTTCTATGGACACCATCACGATCCTGCCCACCCTGAGTAGACCCCCTGATGACATACTGGTACCTGCTTTACTGCTTTTCTTTCATTGATTAACATCACCTGAAATATGTCATAAACATGTCAGAAGTGCAGTTTGTCACATTAAAAATCACCATTAGTGCTGTATTTAGTATATATATTATGACAGCTGTCATGAGTGCTTTACGATGCTGCCGTAGCGTCGCAATAACCTGCTATAATAGAGTTTGTAATCACTTTTTTTGTATTTATGAAATATTTTTTTATGCTGTGATTATCAGTGAATCATGACAGTATATTCTAATGACATTACATGGCTTAAAATAACCTGTTGCAGTAACCTGTCATAAGCGTGAAGTAATGAAATGTATATTAACCTTTTTTACCAAATATAATTAGTACCTGACATAGAAGTTTAGATCATAAAATAATCATATGCCAGCTGTGATGGGAGCTGTGTACCTCGTGGTTATGTCACTCTTATGACGCAGGGTTTTTGCGTTACCTCACACTTTGCGGTAAACAGTTGTGTTTGTGCCGCACTGCCATCTTTAGGCTGTGTTGAACCCAACGCAGAGGAAAATGGCGCCTACAGCTCCAACAAAGGAGGACGTGAGCTCAGAGAGAGTGGCTCATATTTCACTCAAAGAGTTCTCCTTTGAGTATTTCAGGTAACGACTCTACCTCAATAGCATTAAATGGTGTTAGACGAGACAATCTGATGATCTGCTCTGGGACAGAAACGCTTAGGACAGTTTCTGGTTCAATATGATATGATTCGGAGTCATTGGTGGTATGCTGGTGTGTTGTTTCGCAGAGAGCCGGGTAAGGAAGGAGGGCGTCCCGGTAAAGCCGGGGTGCGAGAGAAACTGTGGGCCCGAACGAAGGAACCGCTCAAACAGCCGCTAATGAAGAGTCTGCAGAAAAACTCTGAGCTCAGCCAACTGGCCTGCAACTCCTTCACCGATATCCTTCCTGATCGCTGAAACAGTCACAGCCCTTCCACACTCACCAGACACACACCAACACACTTCAGTACTCCAGAGGAAACAGTGACAGGATTCCCAAGTTCATGGCTCACTACACTCTATGTCCAAAAGCCGTGCGAGAGCAGCTTGTCCCGGACAACTACTGGACCTCAGGCGTTATTAAGTGAACAGAAATATCAAAATAAGTGCATTTGTAGTTTATGGCAGTCTGGATATGTTTTCCTGTTCAGTAAACCTCAAACATAAGAACATAGGACACTGGGATTATAAGAATCTTGGGACACAAGGACATGGGGACATAGGAACCTGGGAACATAGGACCCTACCATTAGCTGTGGGAGCTTAGTTCCTTCAAGTCACAGGGCCGTAGGAATACGTTTTTTAATAGAATATTTTTAGAAGAGCGTGAATACAGCGCCTTGGGAATATAGAGTTCTGGGAATATAGGACCCTGGAAACATGGGGCTCTCTGAAGAGGTCCACAGGTTTGCTCCCCATTCATCTCAAGCCACATTAGCATTACTGTCAAGTTACCAGCTTCAGAACCACAGCTACCTTTAAACCCTCATCATTGTTTGTTGTTTTGTTTTAAATCCACAAATTACAATAGTGTTTGGCTAATGTGGTGCATTGGAAGCGTTTTCCTTAATGTTCCTGTACCTATTCTCAAGTATATGGGTGACTATCCCATCAAAAGCACGAGGAACACCGTGGAGCTGACAGACCAGATCTTTGGACCTGCGCTGCAGCACCCTGACCTCAGAGATGAACTTTACTGCCAGATCATGAAGCAGCTCACCAACAATAACAACGGGTCAGTCAAAAATCCATAGATACATGTATATTTGTTTTATGTGTTCCAAAAATTGGAACGTAAGCCATTAATTGCTTGAACACAGTAGGATTGTGTATGTATTACCCATAATGCACTGTGACCTGCAAGCTTCAAAAGTAACATCCAAATAATTATCTTATAAAGGTTTTTAGCTCCCTTGTGCTGTATTCCTTTTTTGGCTTACAGCTTGAGTGGCGAGCGAGGCTGGCAGCTGCTGTGGCTTTGTTCTGGACTTTTTCCTCCCAGTCAGGCTTTACTGAAACACACCCAGCGCTTCTTAGAGTCCAGACCCAGAGAGCCGCTAGCAGCCGACTGCCTGCAGAGACTACAGGGGATGCTCAGGTAGGCCATCAGCAAGCCACAGGCGCTCGGACTGAGCCCGAATCTCCCACCAGTCACCTGAATAAACGTGTTTAACCCCCTTTTACAGAATAGAAGCCAGAACGATGGCCCCTCATCATGTGGAAGTGGACGCCATCGAGCAAAACAGCTCCCAGATCTTCCATAAAGTTCATTTCCCTGATAATACAGCAGACGTACGGAAGCATCTTTCTGGAAAGATATTATTTCACTTCCACCTTCTAATAACTCACTTAATAGGATTTTTTTTTCTTCCTTAGATCTTTGAAGTCGCCTCCACTACGAGGATCCGTGATCTGTGTCGCAGTGTCGCCAATAATCTCATGCTCTCTTCTGCCGATGGCTACAGTCTGTTCGTCAAAACGGCAAACAAGGTTTGCAGATCGGGGCGGGGTTTCTACACTATTTACACCTGACAGTTTCACGTGTTCCCTAGGTCCGAGAAGAGTTTAAGCAGATGTATTTACACGCCTAAACTCTTATTATTGTATCACAGAGCATGTGTAGCTCAGCTCGTAACACTTTTTACCAACTTCACGTATCTTTTTTATTTCCTGTGGCGCCCCCGTGTGGCCAATTGAGGTAAAATCTCGTTAACTCGTTAGCAGATGATCCGGGTCTTAACATATCCTCAAAAGTGATTGTTTCTACAACTGGCTCTAGACAGAATTTATTGCTACATTTCATGTTGTAGCTTATTAGCTAGTAGAAATGCTAATCAGCTGCAAAAGTTGGAAAACCAGCTTTGCTACATGAATATAATTCAGACACATGACTAGCCCTGGAACGATCAGGTGTAAATGAGGGCTTTCATGATATTCCTGCTTTCAGAAGAAACTCCACGTGCTGAAACTTTCCGTCGCTTTATTTCAGGTCGTGAGCATGAGCGAGCAGCACTACTTCTTCGACAACCTGAAGGAGCTCACAGACGCTCCCAAGAAAGGAAAGAAACCCAAAGAGGGTGGGTTTTACAGACACGCTACAGACATGCGACAGTATGAATCTTGAGAATGGGGTGAAGGAGTCCGTATTTTTACATTTTTTTACAGTTATTCTGCTTCACAACGTGCAATTAGGGTCTGATTTGATAATATTATATAAATATTGAGATAAATTGTTAGAAAGGATGTATGTATCTTTGGCCCACATTGTTAAATCACATTTTTAGACTGTCGACTGATTGAAAGCAGCTAGATAGATGTTTAGGTTTTATATCGTTTTGAATCTTTTAAATTTAAATTTCCTTTTTATTGAAATATTCATTGTTTCATAAATAAATAATACATTTCTGGAGACATTAAATGAAGTCGTTTCTATGCTTTTTAACCTTGTTTGTTTGTTTTTTTTTACACCCAAAATGTATTCTCTGTTTTTTTCTCGTGTAAATCAGGACGTATGTATATTGTGTACGGTAGAAATATCACGAAAGTAGCGTTCTATTTTTATCACAAGTTTTCATTTGTAAAATGAACAGATATTCCCGTTTGTTTAAAAAAGCCATGTTAAAATGATAAAACGGAGTTTTGTTCTCAGAATCTGTGCTGTTTGAAACAATTAGCATTTCTTTTTATTCCATTCAGCAACTCCCACGACTGTTCCTTATCTGGTGCTGTTCATGAGGAAGCTCTGGTTTAACGTGATTCCAGGGAAAGATCTGAAGGCTGACCTCATGTTCCACTTTCCCCAGGTGAGTGTAGCACTTCCTCCCGTGCAGGTTATCCACAGGAAGCGCAAGTCCTCTGAGATTTGGGTGAAATCAAAGTTTCACGTGTGTATGTGTGTATACTCTATCCTTTTGGTTCATTTGATTTTATTTTTTGCTTGGCCAAATGCTGTAAAAAATCTGTTCACTTGTGGAAAATCCTCAGCAATATTTCATATGATGAGTTTCTAATTCCGACCTGCATCGTTATTACAGCATCGCTATACTCTGCGATTAAACTATTTTATTGTGTGATTTTAGTGCATGATGCTTTATAAGCAGAGACGCTACTTTGATACTGTTACTGAAATCTTGACCTTCGACTGATATCCAAACTACAAGGCTTTTAACATTTTTTTTTTTTTTACCTGAAGCACTTAAATACCAGGGAATAAAATACACAGCTATTCAATTCA
>JAQQZU010000003.1:1147313-1161617 GCA_030068025.1 Parauchenoglanis punctatus | reverse complement strand
CACACACACACACACACACACTCACACACACACACACACACACACACTCACACACATACACACATATGCATTTATTTGCGGCCGAATGACGTTTTTGCTCTGGTGATGACAATAACGCCTCTGTTCATTACATACTGCTGTGTGTGTGTGTGTGTGTGTGTGTGTGTGTGTGCTTGACATGAGGCCCAATGGGTGTTAAAGCTGTGTGTGTTTGATCCGGAGCATGTGTTTACTGCACAGTGGTTTTATATTACACAATAAAAGACCAGAGTGTTTTTAGTCTTTAGTTAGTTGTGTGTGTGGGTGTGGGTGTGGGTGTGTGTGTGTGTATGTGTGTGTGTGTCTTCTGTTGTATCTGTATACACTGCACATGAGAATGCAGAATGTATTATTGCACAAAAATTCCTTCCAGCTGTTCTATCTTTATTTGTCATCTGTCTGTCTGTCTGTCTGTCTGTCCAGCTCTCTTTCTGTTTGTTGTCTGTCTGTCTATCCAGCCATGTTTATCTATCAATCTGAGTGTCTGTCAATCTCTCTGTCTGCCTGTCTGTCTGACACACATCAATACTGCCCAGCCAGAAGTGAAAAAAATATCAATGTTCTGTCTGACCAACCCGAGAGAGAGAGAGAGATTTTTGTTCCAGTATGAATATGTAAATATATGCTAATGAGGTGATATTGTTTATACAGAGATGGGTTACTGTCTCAGAAGAACCTGACCCACGCTGGTTAATCAGGTTCCAGGTTGTTTTTGTGTTGATCTTCAGATTCCAGTTGAGAGGGTTCAGTCTCTTACACACGTCTGAGATTCAGCGTGTCACGTCATTAACGTGGCTTTGGCTCTGAGTCGCTGCTGTTTACCTGCTGAAGTGTGAAACGCACAAACACACGATCCGCAAGTAGGTCAAGGTCCCGAGCTTCACCTGCTGCGCACCATTTTATCATCAAGTCACCGATGTTGAAGGGTTTTATTCTCTTCTTTTACACAAAAATATCTTTCGTTCCTGATTCTCTGAGTTGTCTGAAACTTCATATAATACACAAATACACATCGCAAAAATATGATCCAGCTTCGTAAAAAAAACAAAAAAAAAAAACAGTATTATAATAAGTTCCTTTTACAGTCACACTAAGAAATACATTATATTTCATGGGAAATTTGTATTCCTGACTCCACATTTAACAACTTGTCAGTTTTGTTTTGTTTTTATTTTCATGAGCTATTCCGGAATCAGACACGCGTCACCGAGCCGGTTTACTTGCCCAGTCCGAGGAATTCTAGACTTGAACAAACAAGTATCAGGCATCAAAGGAATTTTTCATTACAGACAGTAGAACATGCTAAAAATACTAATCAGTTTATTAAAAGAAACAAACAAGCAAACAAGAAATCTTTTTCTTATTAATGGGGAAAAATAAGTTCCTTAACGTCATGTAACACTTTCAGGTCTTCTTTGTTTGTGTTTGTTTTCCACTTGATTTCTGAGGCTGCATAAAACACTATATTGCACACTGCAAAAGAAATGATTGTGCGGGGAAATATTGCTTCAGGTCTCTAAGATTGTCAAAATCCACACCACAAAACAGAAAAAAATTGCTTTATGGCTGTATATATTTTTTCTCTTTTTTTCTTTTCTTTTCTTTTCTTTTTTTTTTTTTTTTTTAAACAAAACTGAAGAAAAAAATGTAAATAACAAGCTTTTTGTTTATTCCTGATTTATAAGTAGAGTGTAAAGAGTACAGTAAAGAGATAAAAATGTTTTTTTTATATATTGAACATTCTCTGTGAAGAGTAAGAGGTTTATATGCTAAATAAACACAAATTTAAAGCATTTAATTCAGTACAAAAACGAATTATTTAATGAAATGATTTCGAATCTAGTTGGGTTTCTGTAACAAGTCTCGCAGTGAAGATGAGCTGAAGATGTGTGTATCTCCACGGGTAGAATGAGGTCAAACTCCTTCGGTGACGCCTCACACACGAGTGCGTGTCAGAGGAGGTAAATAAAAACTCGTCCACACACAGGACAGGTGAGTGTGTTCATCTCTTGATTATCACTGAGGTAATAGCATGCGCCACTGCTCGGAGATATAAACCCTTCTTTGTTTTACTTCAGATTTAAGACTCTGTTACAGAAGTGTGAAATCAGCAGGTACGTTTTTCCTGCATTTTAGACTTTCTGTGGTTCTGCTGCACAGAGTTATACTATCTTTTGGGGTGAAAATAACGTTGTATATTGTACATAAAGTACAGTACAGTACAGAATACTACAGTATGGATATAAGCTGTACAGATCTCAGCTCCAGAAGATGACAGAATGGAACTAAGTGCACTAATCTGCTTGTTTTGACCTTCCTGTCACACTGTATGGATTTGGTTCAATTTGTAGAACATTTTTTTTTTTTTGCCCAAAAAACCACAAAGGCTTATTGTTACCATTTTTGGATGAAAATTAGGACGTTCTCAGATCCTCACTAAATTGCCCCTGCATGTTAAGGTGTTCAGTTTGAACATGAAAGTGCATTTAGCTTTGCCCTATCACACTACAGAGCTGAGATATACTCTAGTATATTACAGTATACTACAGTACAGAACAGTATGGATATAAGAGGCACAAATCTCATCTCTGGAGCATGATAGACTGAAACTTGAATGCACCCCTGTGTTCATCTTGACCTTCCTATCACACGGGATGAATTTGGTGAAAATCTAAGAACAACTATTTTTTTGTCCAGAAAAACGACTATTTTTTGGATGAAAATTTTAACCTTCTAAGATCTTCACCAAATTCACCGTGTGCTTTAGGGCAGGCAAGCCTAACACAAAGCTGAGGTATAATATAGTTTAATACAGTACAGTGCAGTATAGTGTAGTACAGTATAGTATGGAAATGTGACGCTCAGGTCTCAGCTGTGGAACATGATAGGGACAAAACAAAGTGCACCCCTGTGTTCATCTTGACCGTCCTATCACACGGTATGAATTTGGAGAAATTTGGAGAACATCACATTTTTAGCCATAAAAACACATTTATTTGGATGAAAAATGTGGCATCCTCATATCTTCACCAAATTCACGCTGCATGTCACGGCGGTCAAGTCCAATATAAGAGTGCAATTAATTTTGTCCTATCACATTCCAAAGCTGAGATATAATATAGTATATTATAGTATAGTACACTACAGTACACCAGTACAGTATCTTCACCAAACATTCCTGTGTGTTTCGGCAGAAAAGCCTAACACAGTTAGTTTCATCCTATCACACTCCAAAGCTAAGATACAGTACAGTACACAACAGTATAGCATAGCATGATATGGTATAGTATAGTGTAGTGTAGTATGATATGGTATAGTATAGTATAGCACATAGCACAGCATAGTATAGTATAGTGCAGTATAGTATAGCACAGTATGGTATAGTGCACTACAGCACAGTATGGTATAGTGCACTACAGCACAGTATAGTATAGTGCAGTATAGTATAGCACAGTATGGTATAGTGCACTACAGCACAGTATAGTATAGTGCAGCACAGTATAGCACATAGCACAGTATGGTATAGTGCACTACAGCACAGTATAGTATAGTGCAGCACAGTATAGTGCAGTATAGTATAGTACGGAAATGAGAGGCTCAGGTCTCAGATATTTAACCTGATAGGACAAACAGAGTGCACTACTGAGTGCGTCTTGATGTTTCTAATGTGCGGTATGGATTTGATTAAAGTTGGAGAATGTGGATTTTTTTGCCCCAAAACAAAAAGGCTTACTTACCCCTTGCCATTTCGTTTGGGTGAAAATGTCTAACCTGGCATGTTAAGTTGTTCAGGTCAAACATGTGTGTGTAATTAGTTTTGCCCTATCACACTCCAAAGCTGAGATATAATATAGTCTGTTTTAGCATAAGTACAGTACTGTATCGTTTCCTACAGCATGTAAATATGCGGCACAGACCTCAGCTCTGGAACATGATAGAAAGAAACTAAGTACATCTTAACCTTCTTAATGTCCAGCGAGAAGTGTCACATTTTTGGCCAAAAAAATCCCTCAAAGACATTTTTTTTTATTGTAATTGTAATTAATTGAGAAAATTTTTATGTTCTCAGACCTTCACTAAATTTGCCCTGTATTTTAGGGCAGTCAAGCCTAACACTTGAGGATAATTAGTTTTGTCATGTCACACTCTAAACCTGAAATATAATACATTATATTACAGTATAGTGTAGTACAGCACAGTATAGTACAGTATAGTGTAGTACAGTATGGAAATGAGATGCTCAGTCTCAGTTCTGAAACATGATAGGACATAACTAAGTGCACTACTGTTGTCATTTTGACCTTCCCAACACACAGTATGAATTTGGTAAAAATCAAAGAACATCGCTTTTTTGCCCAGAAAAACACAAGGCTAACCCCCTTACCATTTTTTTGGGTGAAAAATGTGACGTTCTCCGCTCTCCACGAAATTCTCCCAGTGTGTTAAGGTGTTCAAGTCAAACATGAAAGTATGATTTGTTTTGTCCTATCACTCTCCAAAGCTGAAATATAAAAGAGTATATTATATTATAGTACACTACAGTACAGTGTAGAAATTAGAGGCACAGATCTCAGCTCTGGAACATGATAGAAAGAAACTAAGTGCACTTTTGTATTCGTCTTGACCTTACTAATGCTAGCTGTGAATTTGGTTAGAATCAGAGAATGTTACATTTTTTGCCAAAAATCACCCTTAACGTTTTTTGGAATGAAAAATGTGACGTTCTCAGATCTTCACCGAATCTGCCTTTTGTGTTATGGCAGTCAAGGCTAGTGAGAATACAATTAGCTTTTCCCTACAGTACAGTACAGTACAGCATAGCATTGTACAGTGTACTGTAGTGTAGTGTAGTATAGTATAGTGTGGCAAAGAATAGTATAGTATACTGTAGTATGGAATAGAGTAGTATAGCACAGTACAGTAGTACAGTACAACACAGCATAGCATTGAATTGTATTGTGTAGTATAGTATAGTGTAGCATAACAAAGCATAGCATAGTACAGCGTAGTGTAGTACAGCGTAGTGTGGTATAGAATATTATAGTATACTGTAGTTTAGAATAGAGTAGTATACTGTTGTATAGTATAGTGTAGTATAATATAGAGGCTGAGAGATCTCAGCTGTGGAACATGATAGAACAAAACTAAGTATATTACTGTGTTCATTCTGACCTTCCTAAAATTTCACATTCTTTGTTGAAACTCAAGCAATGTTAAATAAAATAAAAATAAAGAAAAGCTCACTTTGGGTGAAAAATGTGACTCTCAGGTCTTTACAAATTTGTCCTGCACTTTAGGACAGTGAAGCCTAACATGGGGTGCACTTAGTTTTGTTCTATCACACACCAAATCTGGAATGTTGTGTAGTGTGTTGTGTTGTGTTGTGTTGTAGTATTTCTTTGTTGAGTAAACAGCGCTTCAGTTTATTATGTGGAGTATCTGCCCTGTGAATGAGCTCATATAGAGAAACAATAACGTATTAGAAGAAACACATTAGTGTCAGAATTGCTGTTATAAAAGATTAATCAACACCTTCTCTCCAATCAGAGCCCAGTTCCCAACAGCGCTGTGGTGTAAGACTACATGAAAGTTTAATACCAGTATAATTCTGATGACGTGTTCGATATTGGATACAGGTGGAGCTGTGTTGTGGTTAATGGCTTGGCGTTGAGTGGGAACGTTCCTCAGGGCCATTACAATTAAAATTACTCATCAGTCATGAACAGGTTTCAGTCAACATGAGTCAGAGACGTGTCATGCAGACGTGACGAGCTATTTACACTCATATTTTACATTTCATTCAGTGTGAATGAAAAAAAGAAGACAGAGACATTTTTAAAAAGACAGTTAAATATATTAACACCTTTATTTATTTATTTTTACACATGTGAAATGTTCCAGAACGTTCACATCTTTTATAAGAGCTGGAATGAACAAGTTTGGTATTAGATCCACTAATATAAAATAGCAAATATATTACTCTTACATCATATGTTACAACATGGTAAACAAAATATATGAAGAAAGCGCAGCTTGGCGTGATTGTGTGTACGACACACTGACCAGCAGATGCGTTGTGCAACGGAAAAACAATACAATTTCATCATTTTGTGTACATTTTCTTTAAAATCATTACGCGACAGGCCTCTCCGAGTACACTGAGGTGTTTTTCCTCAAGCTTCAGGGAGATGGAGAGAAAGAAATGAGAAGAATGCACAGGAAAGGTGGAGCTGTAAAAACCACAACAGTTTCAGCCTCCAAAAGAAATTCAACAGAATAACAATGTGGTGAGATCAACGATGAGTGTGTGTGTGTGTGTGTGTGTGTGTCTGTCCGTCCTTCATTTAGGGAGGAAAAAAAAAGCAAGTGAAAGACAAACAGACCCAGATAGCATTCTTAAATACATGAAAGGTTTAACATGAAGAGATGTGTTCTTGTCAAATCCATAATCAGATTTATAAATGTACCAGGTGTTAAGTTAACTTAATAGCTGCATGATATTTTACAGCTACTGGTTTAACATTTGAACATTTTTACATTTTAAGGGGCAGGGTCACAGTGAGACCTAAGTGAGCTGAGGGGGCGGGGCTAAAAAGTTGCCCGAGTTAGTGTAGCTGAAGCCTGAAGCTCTCTGATTTGCAGCAACATGTAAAGTATGAATTTGACCTGTGAATAACGACTCAGAAATATTTACGCACAGATTTACACAACTGACTTTGGATTTGCGATTTATAAGTTATATTCCTGTACAATTAATTTAAAGTCTGTTTTATTTCTCAGTTCCGGTCCTCAGTGATTCATCTGAATCACAAAACAACACTCTCGTTTCTTCAAGCAGTTCACAAATGTCCACATTTTTTCCCTTCAAAGAGCCGCTTGAGCTTATAGAGTGGTCCACGAGCGAGAGGAAAGCTTAGCTTGAGATCCTCCGGACAGCTCGGTGTCTCTCTTTGTGCTTTTCATTTTCACGGCTTTGCAGAGTTCCAGCACTCCGTCAGCGCTCAGATGAAGATTTCCACTGTCTCAGCTTCTACGCTGTCCAGACCTTTGAATGGATTCACAGCCTTATGTTTGCTGCTTTCTGTGAAAAAAAAAATTCAGTGTCATGAGGACACGTAACGTGGACAGTGATAGTTCAGTGGTTAAGCTGTTGGACTAGTGATCGGAAGATTGTGAGTTCAAATCCCAGCACTGCCAAGCTTGAGCAAGGCCCTTAACCCTCAACTGCTCAATTGTATAAAAATGTAAGTTGGGTGTCTAGTAAATGACATAAATGTAAGTAAAGGAAGCATCTCTTCTGTAAATGCATACCAAAGCATACTTTTTTGTTGTAGACATGTCTTGGCTAATGTGAGCTACACTTAGGCCCAATAATCTGTTATAATCTGACTGAGATCTCCATCAGAATAGAATAAATCGATTAAGATGAATTAAATTTCTATCCAATCGAAGAAGTTTTGCAATCTGCTAAAAAAATAGTACATAATTGCAGTGTAAGCCTGCGTGTTTATCAGAATCTTAGCCTGTAGCTCATGCTACAGTTCCAAAACTATTTCATATAATTATGAGGGTGTGATGGATGTCCAACTAATGATTTGAGGCAGCTAAGGAATTTTTTAATATTCTTTTTTAATATTTGCCAGAAATTCAGTGAAGGTTCTGAATATTTTGAGAACAATGAGAAATATTAGATCGTTCCGTCAGTTGTCAATCTGCACTCGTACTGAATTCAGTCAGACTGGTAAAAATATTTCCACGTAAACATACACAAAAAATGTCCTTTTTAAAAAAAAACAATCCATTCCTTTGAGACTGTAAATATTTCTTCAGGTCAGTGAGCTAACATGCTGCTGTGTACGCACTCACATACACACGCGCAGTGGTAAATCAATAACCACTGGAATGCAGCTCAAGTCTAATCGATGTGTACCATGCTGTCCGACTCTGTGCAGTGATCCATGCAGCGTTCATACTAATCACTAACTCATTCTGTTTTTCCATTCCTCATCATGTTTGCGTGTGTGCGTGTGTGTGTGTGTGTGTGTGTGTGCGTATGCGTATGTGCGTATGTGAGTGAGAGAGAGTGGGTACTGACCCAGGCTGCTGAGAGGTTGCTCTGCAGTTGGTGGTGTGTGTGTCGTGGGCTCAGCCTGGCTTACAGCGGCCTTACACACCGCATCAGCAACACGTAGAAAACTCGATGTGTTTCCTGTCTGCTCATCTGTGACATACTTTCCTGGAGCAAAATAAAGAAAAGAACATTTTTATTTTAAATGTCTCTAAAAATATCAATGTATGTATTAGCAATATTAGCATTACTACTACTAGTATTACATTCTTACCTTTATAGTAGGAGGAGCTTGGGCCAGACTGGGAGGGGCAACCCAATGACACACCCTCGCCCTCTTCATCTTTCTCCTGTTCCTGCTGGAGCCGGTAATGAAGAACGCTAATCACGGCATCCTTCTCCATGATCTGCCCATACAGATCACGGATCCTGATCAAACACAAGACGTATTTCAGGATCTTTTATCACAGATTGCATTTTTCATTAAATCTGTTTAATTCTATAGACAATAGCGATTGTGTGTTTCAATTACACATTTGAAATATCAAACCACGCATGATATCATACCTGTTCTCTACTTCCTGGTTATGAATCTCAGCACGAGGCAGATCCTCGCTGAAGCTGGTTTTAGATGAATGGCAGGGCGAGCGGTTGTTGATGATGGAAGTATCTCTGTGAAAACGAAATAAAAACCCAATACACGTAAGATAAATCATCACAGATTCTGACATACATCTACATTTATATTGAAGGCTACATTTATTCAAGGTCTTCACCTCTGAGCTGCAGCGGTGGCCGCTTTGTCCATGGCAAACTCCATCATGGTTTTCTCCTCCAGGTATTTCTGCTCCCAGCGAGTCATGTCAGCCTCCAGGGACAAAATCCGTTCCTCTCGCTCCCTCAGGCGCTCCAGCAGGGCGCTCACGTTCGCTGAGGATGCCGAGACACTGGAGATTCCTGGACACGTTTGGGTCTGCCTCTATTGGAATAGAATCAGAGAAATACTGTGTTTACTGTGATTAAAATCATTAACCTCAACCATTTTTATCTACGATCATCCTAATATTGAGAAAAAAAATTACAATATAATTCATATTCATGCACACACCTGTTGGTTCCTGAGCATGCGCAGCTCCGCTTCGAGCCGTGTGCGCAGACGAAACTCCAAGCCCTCTCTCTTCTCACAGGTGGTTTGTAACTGAGCCAGCGCCCCCTGCAGACGCTCCACCCGCTGCACATATGCGCTCTTCCTGTGCAGCTCGGCCTGCAGCTGCCGACTGCGATCCTGCGCAGAGCTTGTCTCCTCATGTAAGAGCTGCACCTCGCGTTCCAGTCGTACACACTGCAACTTCTGCTCCTCATCTGAGAGACAAAGCGAGACACACTGATTACACATTCAATAAACAAACTTAAAAGTGTTTAGGGATCAGTGTTCTTTGAATAATGTTCATTTGTCTTCATACTTCATCCTCCTACACAATGTGTATTTTATGTGCTTAGCTGCATTATCGCTGTATTCAACCTATCTTAATTTGTCGTAACTTGGAATTACAGCATTTTCCGACCTCTGTGCATTTGAGCTACAAGTGGAGGGAAAAGCCTGGAATGAAGTTTATATTCCTCCTCGAAACAGTGAACTGTATAGTCAATGTTAAAAAATTTAACTAGTGAATATGTATGCTACAAGATTTGGCGTCACTTGCTGGACTCGAGGTTGATGTGACCATCATGAGAATTCAAAAATACAAGTAGCAATTAGTTGAGGGGACATTTTCATTCATTTTCTTTTAACAACCTTTATTTGAACGCAATATTAGAAGCTGTAAATTTTTCATATTGCCATTTAGAGGAAAAAAACTGTCATTGAAATAAGAATTAGGATAGCTTAGGAAAAGTAAAATCTTATTAATTAATATAAATGTCTAAAGTTGTATATGTAAACATAATTTATGAGATTAGGTAGTTTATATTGTATTTTAGTCCATGTGTTTTTGGTCGGCCTGTATTTTGACACCAGCTCTGGACTTTGATTACATTCTCTGATTAAGCGTAATAAACACATCAAATCCCTGGCTTATTCAGTTATTCATCTTATTAAGCAGATTATTTAGTAACTACCATGAATAATTCAGTAACTACAGGCAAGCTAATAAGAATGGTGTGTATTTAAAAGACTGAGGAACAGCTACAAAAGCCAAAAAAAAACAAGCCTTTTCCTGGGACACCATGTTTGTGTTGAGGCTTCCTGCTCATATCCAAAGAATTCGGTTGCAAAATACGGATCGTGTCGCTTTTACGCAACAGGCCATGGAATGCGAAGAAAAAAGGAGAAGTAGTCACCCTCCCTCTGACACACATCCTCGAAGCTTTACATTCCTTTATCTGTTTCCCACGGTTAAAAAGCCAGTCAGAGTGAAAGAGGAGTCCGTTATAAACAACGAAAAAAACTGAGGGTCGCTGAACAGTGTTGAACTTCTCGTTCTACTTTCAAGACAAAGGTCATGTGTGGTGTCTGAACCAAATTCCTGAGCTGAAGGCTGCAATCTCGCTTCCTGTTTGATCTTAAGTGAGTTAACAGAGACGCAGCTACGAGAGACCGTGTTTACAGTGATTTTAGCAGCTCTGCACCTTTAAACATTCACATGTATTTTAATAATTATTAAAAATCCTGTAGTTTTTACTGCAAGAGAATTTCTGCATGTTCAGTCTAGTGTGCGACAAAACCACATTTGACTTTAGATTTTCTCTATGCCTACACAAACTGCTGATTTTACTCACTCTGCATGCGAAGTTTAGCGATGACCTGCTCATTACGGTCAGCAGCTTTCACGTCTTTCGCCGCCTGAATGCTGCTGCTCTCCAGACTCTCTGTAAAACAAATAAACAAGCACATGAGCATCGATTCTCCGCAGGAATACGGATGAGTTAAGGTATCTCAGGTTTTGTCAAATGATATACAGTATGACTGCTGCAATGCTTTATATGTTAATTATTCTACAGAACCAGCTAAAACAAACCCGCCTATGCTTTCAGTACCTCTCAAGTCCGTGTTAACGTCCTGAAGCCTCTTAATTTCAGCCATCAGCTTGTTCCTGAGCGTCTGCTCCAGTGTTTCTCTCTTCACGCAGCCCTGCATCAAAGTGTCATATGCCTCGGAGATCCGCTGGATTTCCTGCTCCAGCTGCCAGAGAGAGAGAAATGGAGGAAATAGTTTTATTTACAATATGCTGCACATGCACTACTCATCGATTACATCATATACTGTATACAAAATTTATTCTGTAAAGTGTGGTGAGGGCTGGGGTTAAATAAAATTAAATTAAGTTATTAAAATATAATATATAATATAACAGATGAATAAAAAATAATTAGAACCTAGTAAAGAGAGTGAGTGAATATACAGATAAATAAACATAATAAAATAAAACACATAAATAATATGAATCGTATGAATAGAATTGAATAAAAATGGAGGAAGGAATGAATGAATAAAATAATAAAATGATAAAAAAATATATATATATAGAGAGAGAGAGAGAAAGAGTGACTGTTTTGGATGAATGTACAGATAAATAAATAAAATAAATGAATACATTAAATAATGCAAATGAATGCATAAGTAAAATAAAATGGAAATAAGCACACCGATAACTAAAGTAAATAGAATGAAAATAATAATAAATAAAATAATGTAGACAAATCCATCACTCCACTTTTAAAAAGTCTAATAAAATGTAAAATAATAAAAGTCTTTCTAGAGATTATCCTGTATGAAAGTTGATTAGACCAGTTGTAACAGACCCTGCCCAGCCATGCCTCCTGATCTATAATACCTGATTAATTATGCATATACTCATGTGTAACTGCATCATGTATAATGTTGTTACTTGCTGTAAGTGTCTCTTCCCATGGCCCTGACTGATACATTCCTGTCTGAAATCTCTACACACACACACACACACACACACACGCCTAATTGTACTCATATGGAAACAGTGAAGCATTATTCACCCCAGGTGAGTTTACACAAGGCGGTGCCGCTCTTTCCCCAGCAATTATCATTCCATTGGAGTGAGAGAACGCTAAGCTATGTTGACGCAACCCTTGAAAAAAGGGAAAGGTTTATGGGCACTCTGAGTTAAGATAAAGTTAAACCGAATAATTCGGTCACCTGAGCCAGCTGGAGCTACACAGTGATGTCATCACTTAATAACTTAAAGGACGTTTTCTTTTCTCCTAAAAAAGTACCTTTAGAAGGCAGATGATGTTCTGCCACCCTCTAAACGTGAACAACATTATCTCAGACAAAAATATTCCACCTACCTAGAGCCTCCTCCCGAATGCACTAAATAACCAATTAGTGTTAGGTCATGACCATCGCAGAATGCTTGGTATGTCAACAATTAGCATAGCATAGCGCATATTTATTTACAAATTCATGTAAAGAAACACAGCAGGTAACACGGGTGTGGGCCGGTACAGGTAGGGCGGCTCCTTTTAATTAACGTGTCGTTTGTCATGATAAAAAAATGTTCATAATAGCCTACGTGTATAAAAAACAGTTATGTGAAATAAGGATTATGGAAAGGTGAAATTATTTTACCTTCTGAATCCTGAGCGCCTTTTCTGCGTGGCCTTCCAGCTCCTGCTTCAGCCTCTCGTTCTCCTTCATCAGCAGCTCCATTTGTGAGGAGACCTCCTTGCCAGCAGGAGGCGTACTGCAAAAAACGTGGCGTGCTTCAGGTGACGGCACAGGTGGGATGAGTCTAAAGATAAATAAATAAAGATTGGACTGTTAGTTTATAATGATGAAACTGTGATTATTCATCTAAAGCTAAAACACCAAGAGAACCAAGATCTAAAGCTAATTAACCTGTACAAATTATGATTCCGACATCAGAATGTAACAGGATATGAATACTTTATTCACAACAAACCGATCAAAACAGATACAAGTACAGATGCACTATTTGTATATGCCTAGATTAATGGTTTTCAAACATTTTGTAGGTAGGGACTCCTTAAATTCCCACGGACCACCTTAGTATGAATTAACATTATATATTAATTTCCGAACAATATTTTCTTGAAGCCTTTCTATGCTTGAACTGTCCACTGATAGAACACATTAGTCCTGATTTGACTTTGATGCTTGGACCCCTTAATATAATAACTTTGATAATGTGGGTTGCGATTTTGAACCAAATCCAAGTTTTGGAGCCCTAAATAGACATGTACAATGGCATTAAATAGATATGGCAAAATATGGCAGCCAGTGTAAATTAAATTCAAATTTGTATATGATATAATAACGGCTGTAATTGCGACAGCGGTAATGTAACCGGAGGTTTCATTAGTATTACCTGGTGTGTTGGGAGTGGAAAGGTGGTGGAGGTTTTGGGTAGAATGTTTCAAACTCGTGAGTGTGATCAGACGTGGATATGTGAGGCTGAAATCCCAAATGATGCTGTCTAACTTGATAGCCGGCTATCTGCGGGTAGCTATACGAAGAGCTTGCGGAGAGCGACTCTGCATTAATGTCTTTGCGAAGCAGCGAGAGCTGCATGAGACGCTCGCTGAGTGACCTGACGTGACTCGGTTTCATGTCATCCTCTGCGTAAAGCTGCCTGTCCTGGTACCACTGAGAGGCCACGAGCTGCGAATTCGCTTTAGCCTCCTCGTAAGTTGGCAGTTGCTCATGGTGGTAGGGAAGATAGATTTCAGAGTGCTGGAAGTCGACATGATGCTCTTGGCCCTGAGGTTCCTGACGTTCCTCCTGAGAGAGGCTGCCGGAAGAGGGTGGACTTCCGGCTCCTCCGCTCACCGCACTCCGTAGGGCCTGCTGCTGGATGGCCAGAAGGATGCGAGCGTCCGTGGGGTTTCCATAACGCAGCTGCTCCTGGATCAGTCGGTGCAGCACTGTGCTTGACACCTCCTCCGTTCGCATTTTTGTTTGGGATGAAGGTGAAGTATTGCTTGGATCAGTGCAAACTAGAGACCTGAACAGAGACATAGAGGAGAGTTGAGAAATATTCAGTAGTAAAGGAGGGTATTGATATATAACAATATGATATTTACAGTATATCATAATTATTTAAGGCACAATACTTTCTGAGTATCGGAGGTGTCAAGAACTTTGACACAAATAATTAACTCCAAAGCCCCTCACTGTAATCTACGTGTGTGTGAATATATAT
>JAQQZU010000003.1:1107486-1133984 GCA_030068025.1 Parauchenoglanis punctatus | reverse complement strand
GGGTGACCCGGGGATCGAACCCAGGACCTTCTTGCTGTGAGGCGACAGTGCTAACCACCGCACCACCGTGCCGCCGCTGTTGTATTCAAACACCTCTATTGTTGTCGTAATCAACACATATGCTACAGATGAAGTTGATAAAGATTATGTTAAAAACTGATTAACTAAGTATGCTTAAATTCTTACCAATATTAGAAGCCTTCTAGTTAATTCTGTAGCCTTGATGGCCATCTTGGTGACGCAGCCATACAAGACCAGGTTCCTATTTATCTGGATAAAAAGAGACATAAACCAAAAGCAAATGGATTTGAACTGGTTGTAAGTCTGACAAAGAATGGTGTACATAATATGTGCTCCTTGCTCTATTTCCAAGAAAAATATGCATTTCTCATCCCTAATATAGCAAAGTGACGTTTACTAATGAGATCTTTTACCTTCTTAATTTGTCTTGAAATAGAGAGGAAACAGGCCATAACTGGCCATGAAACTGCGTATCAGTCATCCCATTACTTTTCAGCCTGTAAAAATGGAGGGATTGTGTAAAAAATAAATGGCTGTAATTGTTACACAGTTAACACAGTATTTTTGTTAAACCCCTTAAATTAATGCTGAAAGACACTTCAATCGCATCTTGATGGCTTCAAGATTGTGTCACTGGTCCAATACTTTTGGAGGGGGCTGTATACGCGCGTGTCAGTGTGGGACTCTGATAGGCTGCATGTTAACCACTCACATTTTTACCAACAGGGTGATTGGCTCTTTTTACCAAGGGGCGGGACTTACATAATACAGATGCCATTTTGGAGGTTATCTCTGTTAAAATCTCTCCTCACACCTTCTTGACCAACATGGACCACCCATCATCATAGAAACTTAACCTGACACATTATTATACTCCTATTTATTAATTAAGCTTGCATCACCAATGTATCATTTTCTACTACTATTGCTTTGTCAGCTGTTTTGTTTATTTGTTACATGCTACCAGGGTCAGACTGGGACTCTTAATTGTACTGGGAAATTACAGCTTCCAACAGCCCACAGCGCATTGAGAGGCATTACCATGCCAATACCACAAAGTACCATGCCCAAGTTTCCAGTATCATGTATGGACATGTATCTTTTCATCATCATTTCTGAACAAAGGCTTGGTTTTAGAAATGGTCCTGGAAGATGCTAGACTGGCCGTCACTGTGGCCTGACTTGAACCTCATAGAAAATCTCTGGTGGGATTTGAAGGAGGTGGTTGCTGCACACAAATCCAAGAATACAACTGAGCTGGAGGCCATTACCCATGAGGACTGCGCTAAGATTCCTCAGGAACGCTGCCAGAAGCTGGTGTCCGGCTCTGCATCATGATTGCAGCAGGTCATAACAGCAAAACGGTGCTCTACTAAGTACTAAAGATGCTCGTCTTGAAGGAGTTGAATAATTTTGAAACTGCAGCAGTCATTAAAAGTGGCATTTTGTATTGAATGTGAAGAAACCACTTGTAATAGTCGTTGTGTTGAGCTATTTTATTTGATTTCTTTATTGCAAACAGCTTAAAGTTTGTAAGTTTGCAGTCGGGGTTGAATCATTTTGGTGCAGATGTATGTAGCAGTGCTCACACTTAAAAATAAAAAATGTTAATAAGAAAACACTTGAATTGAATTAGGTCTTACGTAGTTTTGCGGGACCAATGGCAGTCAGCTGCACACAAAGAAAAGTACTAAAGTCTTCGACAGATTGTTTGGTCCGAGGAATCACGTAAGCCAACCATTTGGATTTTTTGCTTTTCGGAGTTATAGCTTTTAAAAAATGAATAGCATTGAGAAAATTTGCTTCATTGTTTGTCTTTCACACACACAAAGATAATGAATGATAATCTGTTGCCTTTTTTCACACGCTAATGTAGTCAGGGTAATGCTTCATCATTTTGCGTTTAGCCAGCCTTGATTTGTCACACATTCTGTAAATAGCAGCATATTTTGCTTCAGCAGGGAGCAAGTATGTAACACTGCTTCCTCTTCATAACAATGAAACATCAGCATGGGGTCAGAGCTCAAATCGGTCCTAAACACAAAAGGATATCTGTCTCATGCAGAATTAGAGCCAGTGTGACTTTTATTTGATAAAATTTCAAGCACAAACTACGCTCTCGCTCTAACCCTGACCATTCATATCCTCTCATAAAAAGTGGATCAGGCAAATTCTCAGGAATCTGCAATCAGGACTCCACGTTGGGCAGGAATGTTTCATTAAGCTAAACAAATTGGCAAAGTGTGGGAACGTGCAGGAATGTCAGGGTCACGGCCCATAACACATCACAGGAAGCGCAATCTGTTTTTTCAGATCGAAACTTTTGCAATCAGCTCTCAAAGTCCACAAGAGGAGATGGTTCACCAAGTGTCAAAGCTGATAATATGCATGTGAACGTGTTTCAGGGTGAAAGATGAGACGGTGCATGACCCAGAGCTCCCATGATGCCTTGCATCGCTCAGAAGTTCTTGCTGTTCTCAAGGTCTTAGTGGAAATACAGTACACAGTTCATCACTTGGTAAAAAGGTCCCTCTTAGAAAGAGCTTCAGAGAACCTCTTAAAGGATCTCCCAGAGAGCCAAGCTGAAGAGCCCTTTGGGGTGTTATCTATCTAAACTGTTTTCCTGAAAGTGTTTACTTCTAGCTAGTTTCATTACTGGTTGTTTAATTTTGATTGGCTGCTTGATGGTTGGTGGTTCCAACAGTTATTTTAGAAATTTTTGAGATCTGTTCCAGAGAAACAACGCACCAAATTTTAACATCTTACATCAAACTGCTGTGTATTTATGAGCATTTTCAAGTTGCTCATTTTCAAATGTCAAATTTTCAGTTGCAAAAGTGAGAAAATGCATTTGTCTCATGATAGTAATCCAGTAATTAATCTTAATTTGTTGAATGAGTCACTAGATATAGTAATTAAGCTACAATAAGGCGATCAGGCAGCTCAGTGTGCCTTTAGCGTTAAAAATACAGCTAAAATACCAAGCATGAGGTTTGCGTTTGTTTGTTTTCCTCATAGCTGTAGTGCACCGCCGTGTCTTTTTATAGCCTGGTGCTGAAGGAGGCTGCATACCGACAGAATCTTGGCTCTACAGCTAGAAAGAAAACAAACAGAGGGAAATATCAGGAACCTCACGCCCGAGCCAAATGCAATCTCTGAGAAACATCTGGTATGTAATCAGGTAATCTGCACTGAGGTTGGTTTTTTAATATTACAATTCCATATGAAAAACAATCCCCAGGTCCACAAACACATTGTCATTTCGAGTGCTTTATTTCTCCCAAATTCAGACCATATGGTTGATTTCTGAACTGCAGGATTTACATGTTGTCATTTAACTTTGATCCAAAAAGGATTACGGGGGATCCATCCATCCCTACATCTCTATACCCATCCATCCATCCCTACATCTCTATACCCATCCATCCATCCCTACACCCATCCATCCATCGCTACATCCCTATACCAATCCATCCATCCCTATAGCCGTCCATCCATCCATCCATCCCTACATCCACCCATCCCTACATCCATCTATCCATCCATCCCTACATCCATCCATCCCTACACCCATCCATCCATCCATCCACTCATCCCTACATCCATCTATCCATCCATCCCTACATCCACCCATCCCTACACCCATCCCTACATCCATCCATCCCTACATCCACCCATCCCTACATCCATCCCTAATAAAATCCATCCCTACACCCATCCTTCCTTCCATCCATCCGGGAGTGCTAATCCCAGGTGTATGAAGCCTCCTGCGTGCTGGCATTCAAGCAGCTTCTCCCCCTCCTCTAGTTGTCCTGCTTTCTTTTACTTTTGTTTGGTATGCTGGGTATTTGTGTTATGTTGGAATTTTTTTTTTTTTAATAAATGTATTCTTGGTAAAAGTTTTTACTTGGTAAAACATTTTGCATGGTCTGCCCTCTTTGGTCACTTCTTTGAGCCGGGTCGTGACACTAGAAACAACCAAAATGAGCTAAAATTCCCAAAATTTAAAACTTGAAATGATTTTTTTTTATCTAAAAACAGGCAGAATAATCTTGAATAACAATGCCATCTTCAGTAATGCCCATGTTCAAGATATTGTAACTTGCTGAGATATTTCTTCCACTTGGATGGTTTTCAGTACCTGCTGTACATCAGCATGAACAGGAACAAACAAACTCTGACACATTTTATATACTCAGACACTTTTGTTTACAATGTCTTCCTTCTAATTGTTTTCCCTTTCAATCTTAATTTTTCAAAATTCATTTCTTAATTTTCTCATGTTGCTTTGTAATTATTTATGAATGAATGACATTTAATGTATGAATGGTGATATACAAATAAAGTATACATAAATAAATAAAAATAATAATAATAATTATTATTATAAATTATTATTATTATTATTATTATTATTATTATTATTATTATTAAAACAGATTTATTGGTGCTTTGTTCAACTATCAAAGCCAGCATTGTACTGCTTTATTTTTTTAACCTACACAGATGTTTTAAGTTTAATTCTTTTTAAATTGCAAACATCAGGCCTCATTTATCGAGCAGGATACAAAGTCATTTAGTCGTAAATCGTTCACAGGAGCGTTTACACAAGAAATGTGGTGTTCATGAAAATCCAGTTAGATGGGGAAAAACATTTGTTACCTACATAAGGTCCTGAGTTTCTGTAAATTTCCATTAAACAAACAGCTACCAGCTGCTCAAACACAGCCCGAGCTGTTCAGACTGGTCGACCAACTCTGTCAGCTACCTGATGAAGACCGTTTCAGAATTAGCGCTAATAATGCTACATCCTAAACAAGTTATTCTGAAGGAAACAGCAAGAGAAAATCTGACCATTTTCAACATGTAATGAGGAAGCTGTAATAATGAAACGTCCCCGCTTTGCACCGGTTGGACCAGCTCAGCCTGTAGGAATGATTGGTGATGGGGTTTTATATTTTTTTCTTTATTTCCTGGTCTGCTGGAAATTCCAAACACTTCAGAGCCATCATACACATACCATACTCTCCAGCTCCCCAGTAGCTCCGTCACGTTCTCCACTGAAAGCTTTAGAAGGTGAAAATTTAAAGCTTCTCAAATCAAAGCCAAAAACTCTTAATCTCTCCATTTCATTACTTCCAGCAGGCACTTTTTCTGCACCGCTTAATGCACCGGA
This sequence comes from Parauchenoglanis punctatus, assembly GCA_030068025.1. NCBI lineage: Eukaryota > Metazoa > Chordata > Actinopteri > Siluriformes > Auchenoglanididae > Parauchenoglanis > Parauchenoglanis punctatus. The sequence goes on along the minus strand of JAQQZU010000003.1, from coordinate 1,128,787 downwards.
GGCTAAAGAACGCTTGTGCTTACAGGATGAGCTGTTTCTCTTCTGCATGCTGAAAGCAGATGTGTTTTATTTGATACCTGAGCTGGAGCTGAGGTCAGGAAGTCCTTGCTAACTGCACATTTTCTTACAGCGATGTCATCAGCGCCTGGTTCAGGCTGATTGTTCATTTTTATACCCTGGTGACATTCTTACTCTGATGTCTGGTGTCATGCTCATGGCTGACTTTCATTTTCTAGAAAGTGAAACTTCTCATTTTTGCACTCTGCTAGTTTTAATGCCCTGTCGTCATGCTAACTGTTGACATTCTTATCTTGATGTCTGAGGAAATGCCAATTGTTGACTTTCACACCCTGACGATATGTCCTTTATATACTGTGTGTGGATTGGCTGCACCTGCATGTGATCCGTAATCAGGTGATTTCGAGTGCGGGACGGTGTCGGCCATGTTTTCTGTGTGCATGGGCTCAAGGGAATTGGAGTCTAATTCAGGTAGAGCGGGTGCGACATTTTGAGTGTGTTTACAGGTGGGGAGTTGGAGTGGGAGGAGTCTAAGGAGTGCTAATCGCAGGTGTATGAAGCCTCCTGCGTTCTGGCGTTCAAGCGGTGACTTTTTAACCTCCTCTAGTTGCCCTGCATTCTTTTTCTTTTACTAGGTTTGTTGGTTATTTGTGTTATGTTGGAATTTTAAAAAATAAATGTATTCTTGGAAAAACCTTTTGCGTGGTCAGTGACCCTCCTTGGTCACTTCTTTAGCAGTGATTAAATTATAGCCTTATTAGTGAATGTAATGAAGTCACTTTTGGTAGATGGAGAGCAGACAAATAAAAAAATACCATGTAGAAAAAATTAACCTTATTAACCTTATTTATAGCTATTTAAATAAGAAAATAGGAATTATTTTGTGAAGCATGGTGGTGGGTGCATCACAGTTTGGACCTGCTTTACTTCTTCGGGGTGTGTGGAGGTGGTTGTTGTTGCTGTTGAAGAGACAATGAACTCAAAACTGTATAAAAAGAGAGTCCAGGTAGTGGAATCACCAGAATCTTAATAAAAGTTTTATCGCAATGTCTTGCAATCGCAATTGTATCGCAATTTATCTTGCAGACAAACGTATTTAATTTGGTCTACTTTGGTCCGCTATATTTGTATATATATTTCAGTTCCACATATTGTTTTCAATTGCACAACTTTAGCCATCATTTATTGAATCTACAACTAAAACTGACCACTTTTGGCTCCAAACCCAGACTTTCCTGATCCTCTTTTATCGATCATGACATCTCTATATATCTCTTCGACAGCACATCTTGTAATCCTTAACAGTGTTTTAGCTCCTGCAGGGACGAAAACAGAACCAGGGAGACTGACATTGTAATTCCTGGTGATCTACACCACCTGCCCTGCCAAAAATAAAAAAAACCATCTGGTCACATGAAAACATTTTCCTTCATGCTCCATTGGAAGTTAACGACTAGCACAGGATTCCTCACGCGGTATTTGTTGGGTCTTAAAAAATTCGTAACCATGGCGACTGTTAAAAAATATCTTTCTGACACAACACCTGGAGAATGAAAGACAAATCAACGCAAATCCAGCTGACAGATCAGTTATTTCCCATCTGTCTTTTTCATCCAAAAGCTGCAGATCTCTGGCCACGACTGCACGAATGCAAAATTCCCAAAACTCGCATGGTTGTCATTAACATTCCACATGTGCTCTTTTTCGCTTTCTCTCTCTCTAGGAGCTTGACAGTTTTGGCTCGCTACCATAAAGTGTCCTTGAGAGAACTTTGACTAGGCTTCCTAGAAATACCACATACACTAGGGAACCTTTGGGATTAAGAGAATCCATTTATAATCATACCAAGGAGATAAACATTAACAGACGTATAAAGCTTGACGTTTACCATGACTCCTTTTTTGTCATCATGTCGATATTAACACCACAGCAGGGAGATAAAGACTTTTTACGAGGGCCATCAAGTTCAAGATCTACATGCAGGCAGACATTTGGGGAATTTTAATTTTCTTTCACTTTATAGCTAGCGCAAATCAAATTGAAAGCATCTGTGATTGTCGAATGTCTTTATAAGCTGAGGTACGTCGCAGTCAAGCGGATAAAAAACCGTATATAAAAAACAAACGAATACATCGGTGTTTGGCTCAGTTACACATATTTCATTTCCTATTAAACATTTCTTAGTTAAGCTTGCCACAAAAAAACGTTTTTCTTAAGTAAATATGTCACACGCTACATTTCTAACCGTGTCATCCTTTCTGCATTATCCCTTTTACCACTTACATGATTAAATACACGTCTGGAAGATGTCCTCTAAATTAAGGGCAAGATAAAAGCCGAAACATTAGGCAAAGCTTTTAAAGGAGAAAATAATGCGTTCACTGTGGTACAGGACGTTCTAGAGCCATAATCCTCCATGTTTAATCTGTGAAGCGTAGCCAAAGGGTCTGCCATGTTTTTTGTATTGTTTTGTTACAGTGCTGGAAATCACAATCTAACATCATCAAAATGATCATTATTATTGCATCGTTCTTATAGACTTGGCTGCTCAGGTGAATTGCAGGCGTTTCATCCAAACCTTAAAAACATCTCAAAATCCTGTAGACCTATAAATGATGTCAATTTCAATCTACTAAAAGTTGTACAAAAATGTATTATATAAGTGTGAACTTCAGGAATGAAAAGCTCTAAATAGCCGGGATATTGCTGTACACGTTTAAATAATAAGGCTAATATTACAGACAGTTGGGCCATGTTAAAAAAAAAAAAAAAATCTGTCAGAAAAAATTCAGATCATTCACATCTGAAGTGGCGTGTGGAATTCTGTTTATAAAAAAGGAGAAAGGGCTCTGGAGCTGCAAAACATTCCTGAATGAGCATGTAGTGAATTTTTATTATTTTTTATATATTATTGTTCATTGTTTGGAAGCTTTGGAAACAGGAAAGCAGCCCCAAACAAGGGGGGATGAGGTCATGTTTTAGGTATGCAGCGCATGTTTCTTTCAGAACATAGAATTATGCATTGCTGCTACTTTTGTCCGTCGCAGAACATCCAGGTTGCCTTTGCTAATTGAAATGTGCACCAAAGTTTGGCGAGCAGAGACTTCCTGTGAAGCATGGCGGCGGGTGCATCGTGGTGTGGGTTAGGAAGGTTAGGATCGTTTACAAACAATGAATGCAAAATTGCATAAAACAATCTTTACAGGAGAATGGCATGGAACAATCTTTTCACTTTAAGCTTAAGAGAACAGAGCTGGTGCAAGAGGACAATGACCCAAAGCATGCAAGTAAATCAACTACAGAGTCCACGCTGTAGCGTGACCTGAAGAGGGCTGTTCATGAAAAAAAATACCAGAAATATAGGAGATGTGGGTCTAAAATTCCTTCTCACTGTTGTGCAAGTCTGATCAGCGGCTCCAGGAAAATATTCAGTGGAGGCAACAGAGGCTCGACTCATTATTAAACTGTGCTCACATAGAACTGTGGTAACTCCAGCACTGCTTTCCTCTTACCATACGCAAACATAATGAGGATTCTAATGAACACAGGAAATTTATATTTGCATAAAAGATTTATGCTTAAGAGGAACATTTCATACACGGGTCCTGGAATCATACAGAACGTTCACAAAAACTTTCAGCAGGAATATTGTCTTCAATCAATGTCTTCATTCTGTTACATGAAAATCTCAGGATTGCTGAGCTAAGTGTGTGTGTGTGTGTGTGTGTTGTATTTCCTGTGCTGTAGCTCATTAGATCTTACAGTCACTGGAAGTAGCCCTGAGACTCAGAGAGAGGCCGAGAGATATTATGAAAAGCCCACTGCAGGATCCCATCGATGGAAGTCTAGGAGAACCCAAACACACACACATACACACACCCACACACACAGAAATGCATACTGATGAGGTGTAGACAGTGGGACAGCTGGTTTATGTCAAACACTAATTACCCTGTGTAATGTCGCACACCAGACGTTATTATTCCAAATCCCGATTTTACAAAGCAACATCACGCTAACTGCTGGGTTTCAAACCTCACACGTAAAATCTTTGCTCATTAGCTCATATATGACTCTAACACCATTCATATTCAATTAAATTCAATTCTATTTGTAAAGCACTTTCAGCAATGGACATTGCCACAAAGCAGCTTTACAGAAATATATAAATTCCAGGTATAACTTTTAAACATATGGATTTCTAAATTTATTGCAAACTGTGGTGACCGTGGCAAAGAAAAACCCCCTGAAACAACATGAGGAAGGAACCTTGAGAGGAACCAGCCTCAAAAGGGAACCCATCCTCATTAGTGCGATTACAAATAACTGATGATCAAAATGTACAATTGCGTAAACAGAAAATTAAGTATAGTCTTAGCATGAAGTCTATTTTGTTGAAGTTATCAACTGTTTACTGATGGAGAACTGAGTGCCAAAACCGTTTATGGCAATTGCAGCCCTAATGTTATCATGGCAACTGTACGCCTAAGACATCATAGTAAAAAATATATAAGTCCCAGAGAACCTTAATTTATTTGATTAGAAAAAAAACAAAAACATTGGCCTCATAATCTGCTGTGCAAAGTGTTTTTCCAATATCTTCATTAACCTCAGAGTAAAGTTTACATCTCTTTTACCACCAATTAAAGGTCTGATGCCACTTGTTTCTTCTACATGAATATAACAAGCAAACTCTTAAGTGTAGTTTCTGGTTTCATTGAGCTTAAATATCGTGAAATCCAGTTATGTTTCGTGGATTATAGGCATTGGGCTGAATATAAGGCAACTAGAACTAGTTTAAAAAAATACTAGACCTAAAACAGAACCTTGTGGGATGCCATATTGTACATTTTTATATTCTCAAAAATCAACATCAACACTAACACACTGGTGGCTGGTCAGGTAAGACCTAAAGCTGGCTAGAACTTGTCTCAATAAGTCCAACAGCATCAGCACAGAAACACACCGCATGCTCAATCTGAGGCAAGCAGCAGGTCATTGACCACTTTAACCAGCGCTGATTCTGTGCATGTCCGAAAACAAAATACATCATGCTTGTTTCCTCTCCTGGGGTGCGAATGAGGGAAGCTCTCTTAGGGTTTAGTAGTCATGTGACATGCAAAATAAAATCATGTGAAATATGTCTATGTGATCAAATTATGAAGATATATATGTAGGATTGACTGGTTTGCAGGTTTTCTATGGATTTTCTGAATATGTGAGCAATTGCAGGCAATTATTATTGTGTGTGTGTGTGTGTGTGTGTGTGTGTGTGTGGGGGTGTGTGTGTGTACACACCTCTCCCACATAGGAGTCCAGCTCATCTTTGTTAAGAATCTGCTGTTCGGAGTGAGCTGATCCCTGATCAGTACAATGCTGAGCCACCTGAAGACAATACAGCAGACAGATACCAGCCTTAGAAACATCTGTTAACTAGCTAACTGTAACCATAGAAACACGTTGTGTGTATGTGTGTGTGTATGCGCGTGTGTGTACCTGCAGATCTCTAGATGCTGCCTCCGTCTCTGTTGCCATCCAAGATCTCAAGCACGTCCTGCATCTCGCTCTCCCGCTGGGAAAATAAAATTATTCACCAAATAATTTACATAAAGCCTCTTAAAGTGATACTGACATTCTGTCTATTAATCTCTCTCCATCTTTACTCTCACTTACGAGAAACCCAAAGGATAATGCATAATGCAATTTACAATAACAATTTCCATAACAAATGTACTATTTTAACTGTAAACAAATTCCCATATCCACTTTATTTAGCTGTTATTTAGATTATTTAGATGTGCCAAAAAGGGTAACATATGAAGAAATAATTGGCTATGAGTGGTATTAGTTTGTTATACCATGTTTCGCCACAAGGGGCAGCTATTTTTTTCCTCCTCAGCCTCAGAGTGTCAGGTGTGTGCGGAATAAAATATACAAGTGATAAATGCATATAACTAACTATTAACATGTCATACCGGTTTCAACCACTAGGGGCAGATGATTCATGAAAAAGATCTCAGCATAATGGCTAGCTATCACAAAAAAACCCTACTTTATTTAGCAACAAAAAGGATTAACGTAGCTGTCTTTTATGCTTTTTACATCTTGATATTTTTCATACGTCACCCAGCGTGCCTTACAGCAGAACAAATCAAGCAGGGAAAATTAATTTTACAGCTAAAATGTTCAAATTAGTGCTGGATTTTTTTGTTGTTATTTAAAAACTTGTGGAACTTTGACAGAGAAACAAGCATTTTTACCCTTCAGGGTTTCCATATTTTCCATATTAGCATTTTCCATCTGTTTATTTACAGACACGGCAGTAAAGGGAGCATTAATGTTTAACGTGAACGTGGTGTTACTTGGGGAAGTTGCAGTGTGTGTGGAAGCTCTGCAGACACTCAGGGCAGACGACCAGCTCTCCGCGGCTCAGGTGGCAAATCCCACACCACTTCCTGATGCCCACCAGCTCCGAGTCTGGGTTCTAAGAATAGGAATATAACCCCAAAAGTTCCTGAAATTTCTGTACTATTCTCACAACTTCTCAGAACTGCCAGAACTCACATTTTTTCTTAAAGTGGAAGCTTGGAAAAATGAAAAGTACATGAAGTCCCTCATCATCTAATCGAATCAATCTGAAGTGGTATGGTTGATGTCAGAAGAGAAGTATTCAAGAGGGATCACTTTCTTTCTTGCTCATCACACACATTCTTAAAAAATGGTTCTTTAAGAGTTCCTTAAATGTTCATCGGATAATTGTGTGTTCTTAGTTTAAAATGGTCATTCCTAGGAACTTATCTCTCTGTTGTGGGGTTCTACATAGAACCTTTTAAGGACTCCTCTAAAGGAGCACCTTGAGAAAATTTAAGGGTTCTAGATTTTATGTCACCTGGCATGAGCCTCACTCTCAGGATAGGAAGAACCTTTAAAGAGTTCTTCTCAGAATTATTTCTGATACTCTGCTTCTACATAAAACTGAAAAATCTAAAAAAAAAATTTAAAAAAAACTCTTCAACAACCGAAAAGCGGTTCTTCCCTTTCTGAGAAGGAACAACTCTGTTGTGGGGTTCTTCACAATATCTTTCACATTTCCTCCTTAGAGGCAACTTAAGAATCATAAGGGTTTTTAACTAACTAGAATCCTTTCTGAATAGGACTCTGTTATAGGATTCTACATGTGCTTAAACATTAAGGGTTCCCTCACAAGAAACCTTTTTTGATATAGCAACACTTTGGTGTACGGTCCTGCATAGAATCTTTAACGATTCCCCCCAAAATGACAACCAAATGAGGCTTCAGGGCTCATAGGTATCTAAAATGGTTCCACTTGGAACAGTTTCTGATAATGAAACACTTTGTAGTAAGGTTCAACATAGAACTTTTAAGGGTTTTCCAACAGAGACAAACAAAGAATCCTTTGGGTAGTTCTTACCTTTCTGATAGAGTTCTTGGAACCTTTTCTGAAATGTAAACTCTGTCAATGATTCTATATAGAACCTTTAAGGGTTCCCTGATGGACAACGGAAGAATGCTTAAGAGCTCTTGGCTTTCTAAAAGGGTTTCTCTTAAGGATCTTTGAAGGCTCCGCAAGGTTTTTTAAGTCTTCTAAAGGGTTCTTCTTGGAATCCTTACTGATAGGGAAGCACTCTGTTGAAGAGTTCTACATAGAACCTTTAAACCTAACAATCAGTAAGAGCTCATATTTTTCTAAAATGGTTCTTTACTGACAGGGAAACGGAGTAGAACCTTTAATGATTCCCCTACAGCTACAAACCAAGAATCTGTAAGCGTTCTACATTTTTCAAGAACGTGGATTGGTGACACATTACACCAGCCTCAGTCTCAGGTAGGGGGCGTGGCCTAAAGTCTGACACTGGAGATGGTATTTATTGAATTACTGTAGATGGTGCAGTGTACACGATGCTCAACTGGTGGTTATAAGCTTTCATTACTTAGCTACATTAGCCTCATAGCTCTAATGCATGTCTCAGCTGTCTACATTTGAGGTTCAAGAGGAACTTTGTGTCTATTTCATGATCCGTTTGTGTTACAGTAGAACCGAAGCTGGAACCTGGAAGGCTGCGGGCTGTGTGTTCGTGCTGCTCGTGAGCGTGGAGAGCGAGGTGGAGGAGAAGAAGGAGAAATCCACCGTGGAGTTGGAGCTGCTCTCCGTTAGAGGAGGGGGAGGAGGAGGAGACTGTGACATGATGACATCATGTTTAGTATCAGCTATACGTGATGTGATGTAGTTATGACAGGAATAGTGTTTATTTGTGTGTTAATGCACCTGCGCAGACGTGTACGTCTTCTCAGCTATCGCTCTGCTGCCGTTACACAGCCTACAGCGCCACGAACCGCTAAAGCAAACCATAAACAATTAACTCATCATTGTTGCTATGGTTATGTATCACACCGTTCTTGTTGCTTTTCATTTCTCTCACACACACACACACACACACACGCGCGCGCGCACACACACACACACACACACACACACTGTAGCCCATAATTACAATTTTTGCATTTTTTATATACAGTTAAACTGTAAATACAGGTCTGGCCTAGACCATTATTAATCATCGTTGTCATGGTTACATTCCAACATAATATAAGTATTGTTTGTTTAGAAATTCTATTAAATTTGACTTAATTTGTTACAAATTTAATAATAATAATAATAATGAAATTCCACTGATAAGTGTATGAAGTTAATGAAGTAGTGTGTGTGTGTGTGTGTGTGTGTGTGTGTGTGTGTGTGTGTGTGTGTGTGTGTGTGAGCAGGGCACCTGGGTATGGAGGTGAGTGGAGGCACCAGGCAGGTGAAGTGAAAGGCTCGAGGACATCCGTCACAACAAATCAGCTCACCGCCGTCTTTACACACTGCACACTCATCATCGTTATGTTCCACCTGAACACACACACACACACACACACACACACACACACACACACACATGGACACACACATACAAACTTCATACACTTCACAATGGTATTTCATTCTCTTCTTGTTCTTCTTCTTCTTCTTCTTCTTCTTATTATTATTATTATTATGTCTGTTCCCTCAGTATCTCTCACTCTTGAGCTCAGTCTTGCGCTTTGTGTCTGTCTGCCTGTCTGTCTGTCTGCCTTCCCCTTCTGTCTCGCTCTTGCTTTCTCTCTCTAATGGTTTAACGATTCAGGCTGCAGTACTCACATCCATCAGTCGGGTGTGTGCCTCCCCCTGCTGGTGACTCTGACTTTGTTCTGTCTGGGTCATGTGACCACTCGCCGTCTCCTCCAGCGTAGAGGAGGAATAAAACTCTCCTCCGACCTTGATGCACTTCTTGGCTCCACCTGTGAGAGGAAAGCAGCAGCTCAGTGGTTTAAATGCGCTGTGCTGCTGAGCTCAAATCCATTCAAGGAATAGCCTTTATTAAAAAATGTGTAAATGTGGAGGATGGCGAGCTGCACATCATGATCACTCTTCAGTACAACAACGATGGGAAAGAAAGGAGTCACAAAACCCATCCATCGATCTATCCGTCCATCCCTCTCACCACTCTCGATGACTTGTTGGATGAGAATCTCCTCCACAGGAAGTTCCCCAGCAGACAGAGTGACAGCATGCTGGACTGACGTGGACACCGACTGCACGCCTGCGCAGACACACACCACAATCTGTATGGGAAGGACTGCACAATTCACTAACACATACACACTCTCTGAATTCTTCACAAACAGCAACAACAAAGAGAAACAGGTGTTTACCGTTGCTTACTGAAACCTGAGAGACAGACGCGCTGTCCGGCTTCCTCAGGGGCTTTCCTTTGCCTCCTGGAACATGACCGACACATTCACTCAAACAAATGATCAGATCGTAATCAAACCCTCAGCTTAATTATGTCTGTTAGAGCAAGACCAGACTCTGGAGCCTCCATCCTGTGCACGTTGATGGTGATGTTGATGATGTTGGTACCTGAGCGGATGTGCAGAGCTTTCTTGCCATAATTCTGAGCTCGTAGTGCCAGTTGTTTCTCCCCGATTCCTCTCTTCTTGCTGGGATGAGTCCGACTCTGCAGCTCAGGTCTAGGGCTTCTGACAGGCCTGCTTCCCAAACTCAGCCCTGTCAGAGATTAGGCAAACTCAGGCAGGAATCTCAAATGTCAAAATTAACTATATCCTTTTGTTTGTTTGATTGATTCTGTGTTATTTATCTTACACCACAGCTATTTCCAACACTTACCAGTTAATAAACAACATGCCATGCCTTTTTAACCATTTATAGTTTAACCTCTTGAAATTAATAAGACAAAAAATGCTGCTTGTCATGTTAAACTCATCTGTGCTGAAGATGTCAGAAAATTTCACCGTATCAATGATTACGCACATTTTTGTAATATGCTTATGAGGCATGTCTGCTATATGAGTCCCTGTGAATGAGCTGTTACTATGGAAATGATAACGTATTACGATGAGTGCATTAATATGAACCTGTGATTTGCAGCTGCAGTGCTGTCCGAGCTGCTGTCCGAGCTGCTGTTATAGAAAACTAATCAACACCTTCAGGTTTAAACTCTTAAGCATCAGCTAGTTTTTTGGTTTTTCAATAATCAGTCTTAGGCACATGCAAAGAAATGCGGTAAAGTAAAGACGACTTCAAAAATAATTAAATTAACCTTTTCTGCTTAAAAGAAAAATACTACACAGTGCAGTAAACAGTAATACAGTAAACATAGACAGTATTTGGTGTGACGACCCTTTCTTTTTTTGCTACTAGTCCCAGGTACACTGTGTGCAGTTTTATAAGGAAATGAGCTGTAGGTGTTTCGGAGTATCTTGGAGAAACTGCCACAGCTCTTCTGGAGACTCTGACTGTCGCTATCGCATCATCTTTTTGAGGGAAATCCAATTCATTACGATTTTTGCCTGAAAAGTGCTCTCTTACATAATATACTACTTTCTTTACTCACATACAAACATTTTTCAAATACATACTATTTTTTTGGAAAAGTAATGTTAGGAAATGTAAAATGATTCTGTACTGACTCAATGATGCAGAACCCATACCACAAAATAAATATCTATAACAAAATTTGTACTGAAAAAGAAAATCGGGTGCCTAAGTCTTTTCCACAGTACTGTACATTAAAATCCCATTCAGTGAAGTACCTTTAGGTAAATTAGCGAAGAGGTGTTGCAGTTTGGGGTAACTCTCCTGATTGTACTCTTTGGACAGATTGTTCCAGAAGGCCTGAAGGATGGAGGAGTCCTGCTCCAGGAGCCATGTTAGGAGGGAATACACTGCTTTATGGATCCCATCTTTTTTCTTTCTCTCCAGAGTTTCCTTAGAAATACACAGAACGCAGCAGTGCACGGGTAGCGCAATACTGAATCATAAGCACTAATCTGGATCATAAGAACTAGTGTTATACCTCTGAAGACACCTTTTCACTGGTTGCACCTTAGTGAATAAAAAAATTACAGATAGCTATTTTGTCCTGACAAAGTAGGATTAATAAAATAGAACTGGACCCAGAATTGAGCCTTGTGGGACACCTATAGTAACACTGAAGATATAACTTTACTCTCACCCCGAGGAGTCGGTCGGAGATGATGTCATGATCTGCCAAGCCATACAGCAGCGGGAAAGCGTCGTGGACGGCCATTGCGATTTCTGTTCTGGATGCTTTGAGCTGAGATCGAAGCTCAGACTCTCCAAAATCCTCCGCTTGAGTCATGCTGCCTGGAAGGTGACAAACAGAGCATTCAGAGATAAGGTTTTTCTTAAAGGTTAGCCAGAATGTAACTGGATATGATATCTTAGGCTGTATGATGGTTCTACATGGTTCTAGTCTGCTTACCTGAGTCGCAGGTGATGAGAAGTGATTAGATGGCGCTTCACTTTCTCCATCATTGCTATTTATTTGCTGCTGTGTATTATGACCAGTGGGAATCTCTTTGGTGACCTTTGGCCTTTAAGCCTCAGCCCTTCAGGGACCCAGCGATGTTGGCGGAGCATGGGAAAATTCCTCTGGAATGCACAGTTTGAAATCCTGTGGGAGGCATTTTAACACACTGATGCTGGGTCAAAGTCTGGCGAGATAATTTCTGGGTGTAGTTTTGGAAAGTCCACAGTTGGGCAATAAGACACTTCTACTTTTCTCTACGCAAAAGTGTTGCTCTTTCTCTCTCACCTGTTCCTCTACAGGGCTAACTGAAGTGTGTGTTCTGGCCAGGGGAACCCCACACACACCCTCCACAACACACAGCCGAGCTCTCACACACTATATATAGTGTATATAAACACTTTGGTTTCGGTTAACACAAACTAAAGGTCAATGGCAAAAATGTAATGCAAGTAAACACGCCCCATGAAATGTCCGTGTGTGTGTGTGTGTGTGGGTGAATTTATTCATTTATTTATTAAGACAACTGGTCTGGCAGGAATCACTGCGTTTTTTTAATTACACGTAGATTTAAATATTTTGCAGACTTCTTTTTACAAAACTCTTTCTTAACAGAACTATGTAATGGTCGAGTTTGAAGTTAATTTTATGCCAAAAAGCAAAACTATTAACATGACAAAAAATATATTGCAAAGAATTAAATATATCATAATAAAAGATAATAAATGTAATAAAAATATATAGTAAAATAACTCCCATTGCTTTTTTCAGGTGGCTAGGGATCAGATGACTTCTTGCTCCAAACAGTAGTTCACCAATAGACCAATTTTTTAAAGCCTTTAACAGCAAAAATGTAAAGATCTGTCACTAAAATATATTTCCTAGTAGTAGATTCAAGAAATGTACATCTCATACAACAATTTCATTATAACTAAAAGCAGCAAAAGATCCTCTCTTGTGCCTGAATATTAATTTGTGGGCGTGTTGTAGCATAATGATTGACAGCGGTGCTTCCCAGGCCACGTAAATAGCTCTTGAAATGCTAGAAAAGCTTTAGTTTCTCAGCAGTTTTTTTCCTTCTGATTCATGAATGTTGCGTGATGTGGCGTGTCAGATGCAGGGTGAAATTATCCAGCTTTCTGATGGTATACATGTGAACGTTGCCACTGGTTGAGGCTCTTTTGGTCATCCTGAAGGAAACGTTATTTTTTTCAGATTATAGATGGTCTTTGGAATAGTGAACTTGTCCACGCTGGAAAAGAAAGTTTAAAACTTAAAACTCTACAAAGTCCTAGGTAAAAGCTTACAACAGCATTTCCCTATCAGACACGGTTCCTTGGGGGAAAATTTTTGGAGGCTAGGAATCCTTAACTATCCAAAGAACCAATGAGGAACCTTCAAACAATTTCAAAGCTCAGAAGATTTCTGAATTTAGCACAATGTTCCTGATCTGTTCATACAAGCAAGTGACAAATCACTCAGCATGTCGCTTATATTTCATCTCTTGTAGACGTGTAGCGATCGCTTAAACAGGAACTAACGGCGGATACATAGTACAGTTCCTAAAGTCATTGGAGAACTGAAGGAACATTTGACTTCATGCACCATAGAATTATTCTGAGGAATCATTAGAGCCAATCATTTGGATTTGTCATGTTTCCATGTCATACCTAAATTGTAGAATATCTCAACTGAAATTGAACTGAAATTCACACTGTTCCTGAAATCACAGCTCCATGTCACACTCTTATGTAAAAATAAATTTCTCTGTTGCTTTGTCACTTGCTTATGTAACTGTAGTATTATTTGCCTAACCAGCCATATGTACAATAACGACAATGTTCTCAAACTAAATGAGCGTTTGCCCTGTTGAATGCCAAGTCTGCCACGTACATTTTGGCCAATCACAAACGTTCTTTGGTCATAGCTTACGGAGCGACTCAAAATGGTGGACAGATATAGAAATTCAAATAGCATCGTAAAATCGGATCGGAAAATGTCGTAAAAATGACATCTTTTTATTCTTTCAGAATAGTTTTGTATGTGAAGTAATAACGATAGAGCTAAATGGTTACCTTACATACAGGTTTATCTCAAAGTGTTCAGTTTTTTAGTTGTTGACAGTCGAAGCTAAACCCAGCGACATTGTAAACATTTGGCCTACAACACATCTTCGGTGAATTCTTGTAACAGTAAAGCAACACGCTCCTGACTGCCATCTTTAAAATGCTATTCGCCAACGGCGAGTTCAATAACATCTACCTCATGTGACTTGTGAAAAACGCTCGCCGTAATGAACGCACGGCTGATCACAGGTTTATGTCAAGCTAAGAATTTTAGATTAGCAAAAACTGTTTAGCAAAATGCTTATGTTTTATAAACATTATGGGTTGTGAATGTTGGAAATGTTCCTTCAAAAAACAAGGATTGAAATGACATCATCATATCCTTCTTTACGTTTGTAAAAAGTTTAGATATAAGGCTACATTACATTTAGTCCAATATCCAAAATAGTCACTTTATAGACCTTTTAACACATCAACAGCTCCACTTCAGTGTCTTCATGTATCAGTATTTACCCTAAAGGTACATTCTAAAGACACAGATTACGCACCCACAACACAGATAAACAGATTGCGATTCATTACCAAAGAAACACCTGAATTTCCGAATTACTTTCCAAAACCAGTTTGTAGCATTTCAACTTATAAGTTATTGGATCTCGTTGGGATTAAGTGTCATGAATCTAGATAAAATAGTCCTAACGTGGAACGAGGGAGAAAAACTAATGTAGCAAATGTTAACAATAAATATTGTGGTTGCATAAGTATTCACCCCCTCTGAGCTCATGTGAAACCTTTACAAGTGTTCTTTTAGAAAGAAGCACGGTTACAACGTCAACGTTTTAGCTTTTTAATGAAGAAATACACATTAGTACATTCTGAGTTTGTGGTGCTGAGATTATTGATCTATTTTGCCTCCTAGTGGAGTAACTGAGACTTTTTTCTGATTATTTTAAGTAGTGGAGGAAATGTGATGTCCTCATGTGAAGACAAGAAAAGTATATTGCACAAGCTTCCTAACTTCCAAAATCTTAAATCAACCCTTCTAACTTTAGGGATCCTATCTTATCCAAGTTAGAACATCCTACATACTCAATCTGACATCAGTTATCAACTGTCATGTCTGTTACCTAGCAACTGATGCCACATTTCTCATCTCATTTTGATGTTTTGCAACCCATTAGATTTGATCATTGTTCCAAAGAAGAAAAAAAATGGAGCAAAAACAATGACGGGGACTAAACTTCAGGACAGATGAGTTAGAAGTGTTGGCATAATCTGTAGAGGAATCCAAAGATGTTCTTGTTGGGAACTTTATGACAACGCTAACCACGACGTCGGCCACTTAGCTTTAAAAATCACGCTTAGAGAATTGGACCATGGCCCGGGGAAGCCTGTATCTACTACAGAGCGTTTGTGTCACCACATGGCAACCCATAGTTAGGGTCGTCAAGCCGCCTCTCAGTGACTTATGTTCAGCCTGGTGACATTTCATTGGTTGTATAAAAGCAAAGTAAAAGAGCAGACGTACAGATTAAACAACATGGCTAACACTGTGGTGGAGAAGTGACAGTTAGGACAGCTTAACGGTTATCCTAAAGTAGGAGGGTTTACTGAAGATTTTGTGCTCGTGTAATATACTTTTCTTATCTTAAGTTAGGATAGGAACTTTGACTTAGGAACTGTTTATCTGCTTTTCTCCTAAATTAGGTCCTAACTCTAATTACCATAGTTACCAAATAGTAAAGTTAGGATTTGCTTCTGTAATACCAAATTGGAAAAAATCCTCTTATACTCTTCCTATCTTAACACCCAAGTTAGGAAGTTTCTGTAACATGGCCCCGGTTCCGTGGAACCTTTGCGCAGCTGTCTCAAACGTTTGTGTTTTTGCGCATCATGATGTTGCATCATGGTCCTGGAGAAACTACACTTCGTCGCAATATATACAAGCTATACAAGTGTGTGTGTGTTAATTGTGTTAAAGTGTGTTAGTTGTAAGCGCTCAATCCAGTGCCACCCAGATGAGGATGGGATCCCTTTTGATTCTTCCTCTTGTCGTCTCGGGGAGTTTTTCCTCGCCGCCATCGCCACAGGCTGCTCATTAAGGAGATATATAGATACATTTATAGATTCATAAGTTTAAATTCAGAATTTATATACTTCTGTGAAGCTGCTTTGTGACAATATCCGTTGTTAAAAGTGCTATACAAATAAAATTGAATTTAATTGAAATGAATATTGACAATAAAAAGCACTTGAATTTGGATGAGGAGGATTTAATGGCTCAGTGTGCATTAATATGTGAGAAGAAAATAAAGTTAAATCAAACCAGAGAGTCTGTATCAGTGTGAGAGTTTAACACAGTTTATTAATCTTTTCAGACAGATGTCATGCTCATAAATGGCTTCACAGAATGAACTGTAGTGTTCAGCTCGACCCAACGCCAACAGGTCCGATAACGGCCCTGCACAGACTATACATAAAAAACTGACCTGAAATGCCTCTTCACCTCGTCGGTGCGCCATGAAAATACACACCTACATCACAAATAGATCAATGTTGCTTCAGAAATGACGATTGCTCATCGTCTGTCTTACGCTGCGTTCAGATGGAGTCGTGCGTTTCTTCACCCACCGTCTTCATGAACAGCTCCCTCTGGTGGTATTCATAACGAATGGAATTTGGTTTATGCCAAGTATAAAAATTGCGTAATTTCTTTCCTAAAAAAATTTTTTTTTTTAGGAATTTACCAACACATCTGAGAGAAATGTTGGTATTTCTGATAGTCTGGACTCCTTTCCATTTTTACATCATCTTTCTAAACGACTTAACAACTATGCAGAGGCTAGAACAATCGCTAATCAGTCATTAGCTAGCTCACACCTAGCAGGATTGTGTCCATGACTACCATCTGAACGCATCGTATTTAACGTACATTTGCATTTTGGTGTTAGATTAACAGAAGGCACACTAGTGTCACAAAAAAGTGGAAGGTGATAAAGTAAAAGCGCACGCTTCACGTGAGAGACGAACCATTATGTAAGAAGTTAATCTGAACTCCGTTTACTTCAGAGGCGTTCCGTAATTGTCTGCTGCGTTCATAAATACAATATTAGAGATTTCCTAATAATTCCTGATTACCGTCACAATGGCGGCTATTTTTAAAATGCTAATATCTTATATGTAACTAGACCCGGGATAAAATAGCTGAAATTAAATAATAAATGTCTACACACAGTGGTGTCAGTGCATTCGGGTAAACGTAAGACAACATTATCAGAAAATCTTTAAGATACTATTACTACTGTAGTAAGTAAACATTTCACATTCCTTTAACATGAATATTACAGCGTGGACGTGAGTCACGACGCTTCCGTACATTCTCCATGATCATAAGAACCGTAACATTCATCTGATAAACAGTGGTCATCTGGGTCATACGCTAATGTGCTCAGTGTGATGCTAATCATTACACATTTCTTAACTCTATGACACAAACAAAGTGCAACCTAAAAAAGATCACTCACCATGTTTTATGATGCTATTATGACAGGAGAGGAAGTAAAAAAAAAGTTTTAAAAAGCTTAAAATCCTTCAACCTAGGCACACTGTAGCTAATGCTAACCTGAGGTAAATGTTGCTGTAGAATAAAGTTAGCCATGTTTTGTCTGCCTTTGTCTCAAACCTACTTTTTTTTTTTTTAAAGACTAGCGGTATTTGTCAATAAAACAAAACCTGATATCATCATTAGTTTTCATAATTTATATCTATTACTCTCAGCTAACTGACAATGATGATTTAGCTAGCTAAAATTACCTCAGAATGTTTTGGCTAACTGGAGCCGTGTCCTGATAAACGACTTTCCTTAACTTAGGTTTAATTAACATGCTAACTTGGCTAGCTATTAAAGAGCATGTAAAGCTTTATCAAAGGTCTTTGTTAATCAGGCAACTAATCTCCTGAGGAATGTTTAAATAAAATGCTAACTTATCTAGCTCCCAATTAAAGTTACAATTAGGGATTGCTTGTACATGTAACTTCTATATATCACTTATTTCCCATCTCACCTTTCCAGAATAACAAAAACACAATGTTTAGCTCAAATAAAACTACCAAAAACTCACCTCGTCCACTGTTGCTTTGAATTTTGGGTCTTTGTGTTGGACTTGTTCATGAGTCACTAATAACAAGTCACCCTTAATATCTAAGATGGATCAAAAACACACAGTGTGCAGTGTGTATGTACCAGCCTTTAGCTTAAGTACTAGCAGCTTCAAGTTCACAATGCATAACTAGTTAGCTAGTGGACATTATTGCTAGCTAACTTGACTAAACGGACAACATTGCTCCAATTTTGAACGACTGTATTCCCAAAATTTTGTCTTGTTTTCTTGCAGAATCTATTCAATCGCACTGTTTAGCTAAATTAGCTAAAAACTAAAATTCTTCTTGTCCTCATGGATAAGTAATAAAACATGACATCAATGTTTGAGTTCATTTTGTTCAGTCAGTTCTAGCAGCTTTCAATTTCAGAATCCAAGATATCCTACAATGCTAACACAGCTAGCTCTCTAAAGTCACGGGAGGTAATTGCTTGGCAGAAGGAGAATCACTAATCAACACATCTTCAATATTTGAGAAGGATCAAAAAGACAGAAGTATGCGTCATATTGCTAGCTAGCTAGCTACCTTATATAGCCTTCTTCTGACAAATGTTGGAATAAATATGCAAGTTAAGTGTAGCCAGAACTGAGCTGCCCCTCAACCCCAATTATACCTCTCAAGCTGCCGACCACAAGGGGGCGCACTATGAAAGTCATGATAAAATATATTACTACAATAAAATCTTACAGGGCCCCCTGGTGGCTCGGAGGCTATAAGACACTGTTTTCAAACTAACCCTTGTAGCTAAAAATGGCTGTGATGGTACCAAAGCTTCTTTTACCTCTACTGATTCTGAAATCAGTACACTGTTTATATGAAAATAAATAAACAGAAAATAGCTACGATTCTCCTTGTCCACCATCGCCATTTTATTGCAATGGATTATTGTAGAGTTTATTATTTGTTCTTAATCACTGACTGATCTACTCTTGATATTTGGACAGGATCGAGAACACTTGAGAATTTTAGATGTTCTCTTTGCCTATGTATTGGAGCTGACACGAAGCTGGAATAGTCGGAAACGTAATGAACGTTAATAATGTGTGTGGGAGAGAACGAAACGGAGTGAAGCCCTTATTATATCGAAAAGTAAATTTACACACACACATCACGTCTAATGATGGGTGTTCATGATAATAGAAATACTATTTACAATACAGTACAGCGTGGCAGACCTCAGCGTGGACACTCGGCGCTAACGAAAGTGCATCGGGTCTTTTTAAACAGCACTATTGTACTTTAACTTACCAAAGCAGACAAAGCATGCGAAAGAGAATTCCGTTATTGGTGGAAATAAATAAATAAATCGGTGCAAGGTGATTCCTTATCGCATCGTTAAGATTACAGTGGCCATCTGAGGTCTTTTTATGTGATTGCTGACGATATGCAGGGGACGTGACTGACTCCAGAACATGCATTGTGGGAATAAAGACGTGACCCTACACATTGCTGTTACTTCCTGTTCTAAATCTCGTTCGACGTAGAAAACTGAAAAACGCAACAAAACGTAACATTTCTTAAAACATTATAATGGCATCACTTTGTCCTTTATCAATCTAACAGCTTGTTTCTGTTTTAATTATTTACATTAGGTTGTTATTGGATGGATTTTTTTGAGAGCTTTAATCACTTTCAGTTCAGTGGGATGTAGAAAGCCTGCGTCCACTCGGGATGCTGAGCCACGGGAAGCAACAGAACGAGCAGGTGTGTAAGTGGAGGTGTCCATGAGGGGGCGCTGTACTAACACGAGCAGCTGCTCTCGCTGGCAGGAGGCTCCTGGGCTTTGTCCAGCTTGATGTCAATCACTGAAAGGTTCAGAGTTAAAGGAAATATTTCTTAAACAGAAAAACAGCTGCTAAATGCTAACGGTGTGTATTTATCTTTACGAGAGAATATCGTTAGGAAAACAAATTACAGGACTGATGAATATGAATATTTCGAATAATGTTCTCATGTGTCAAAAACAGCAGCATCTCTAGGCTCCACACGATATAATTTAGAGCTATTATTATGCAATATGATGTGATAAAACGTGAGTTAGTGTTGTGTGTGGTGAAAAAAAATTAATGATACGTGACCCGTCACATCAAATCAGGTATTAAGTCTCATTTTGGGTGATTTGAGTTCTGCATATTTTCAGATTCTTGGTTCAATAAGCTCTATTCTTGCATCATGTCCATATGTCACCATAGCAACAGTGCGACTTTGTTTACAAGGAGGGCCTCGGAAAACTCCATCGGAATCTTAGTTTTAGAATATTTAAATGAGGAATACATGATGTAATAAAAGAGAGGGAATCCTCAGCCTCATTCTGACACCAGGACGTCCTGTTACCCCTAAAAATAACTTCACCAGCGGCGCGGATTTAGAGCAAAAACATGGAGGCTTTGCTGTCAAAACTGGAGTAACAGCTTGGATAGTGTTCATTAAAGTGCTTTACAACAAAGTTTAGGATTAATATTTCTCAATTCTGTTGAAGGATCAGAAACATAAGGCATTTATTAACTGATGTTTGCCTAAATAGAAAATTTGAACGATTTGACCTCCCGCACCTTACTGGCCAGAGCGCGAGGCTCACCTGTGAGACTTAACACCTGACTCGATATGACGGCTCACAGATCTCTTCTCTTCTTTGATTGAACATTTTTATACACATTTAATTACATGAAGTCAGTATTATCCACATGACTGCATTCACATCTACTTTCTCAGTTTATGTCTCTGTCTTGTTCTTGACAGAAACCTTTGTTCCCAAACTGAACTGATGCACTATGTTATTTCTGTATTGCTGACTTCTACGAAATTTAGGGTCAATGTTCCAGACAGTGCAGCTTCGCCCTGACATTTTCCACAAAAATGTGTTTAGGTCTCTTTTCCCATAGATTAAAAATCCCTGGCTTTTAGAGCACATTAGGATGAGAGAATACAGCACTTATAGAAATGTTATTTGTGAGCAGGTCTCATGTGTATAAATACTCTCTGTAAGTAAGACATGGTCATGGTCTGACATGGTCAAGGTGTAACTCGTTTCTTAAGAATCAGTTCAGCAAAGAGTTAACTTGTTTATATCAGCTTGGTGTCTCCTAATTTCTTACAGCTGGATTTCCACGACATTGTGCTAATGTTACAAAAGGAGTTTATGGATTGTGATGGCCACGCCTCCTTCAA
>JAQQZU010000003.1:1030834-1043914 GCA_030068025.1 Parauchenoglanis punctatus | reverse complement strand
CCACAATATCATCAAGCTCAATGGGGGCGACTTTGAAGAATCTAAAATATGAAACATATTTTGTTTGGTTTTTTTTTTTTTACACTTTTTTGTTCACTATATAATTAAGTATATGTGTTGCTTCGTAGTTTGAGGTATTCAGTGTTGTTCTACAATGTAGAAAACAAAAAAAAAGAAAAACCTATGAAAGAGAAGGTGTGTCCAAACTTTTGACTGGTAGTGTACATACACACACTCTCAGAGACAAAAATCACACACTCAGACAACGTGGCACTCGATTCCACATAAGTACACAGCGGAATTCTTGGTACTAATGGAATTTTATAATGATTTTTAGGGCTGTTATAAAATCTGGACAGTCACATAAGCACAGAGCGACTCAGACAAGCGCTGTTGTGTGTATCAGGGGAAAGGAGAAGCTCAGCTGCTGCGTCCCAAAGCACTGAGAAGCGTGGCACACACACACACACACACACACACACACACACACACATACACACACACACATCGGTACTGACCTCCCGACGAGGCGGAACCAGGGGAAGCGATCATAGAAGGGGTCACCGCCAGTCAAGGCGTGGTCACTGTCCTCCACGGTGCTGCTGGGAATATCGGCTGCTCGATCATACATCTCCCTCATCAGGTCCAACCTCTGCCTTAAAATATACACTCCAGATTATTGTCTTGAACAGTGTTAATTTGGTGGCTATAAGCAAGGGCTAATTATTACATATCACCATTCGCATTTTCACCAAACGATATATATCACCATATAGTGGTTTACTAAGAAACTTCCAGAAAAACTTAATAAATAATTAACTGTACTGCTGCATTAAAATGGTTTTGTTTGTTTGTTTGTTTTTTACTTTTATTTAATAAACTAAACAATAAAAACAATAGAATAAAATTAATTTAATAAAAATGTCTCATTTATTTTCAAAAAATGTAAACTTTAATTCAAAACTTTAACATCAAATCATCTCATAATTATTTTTTAAATAATAAATAAATAATTAAATAAAAATGATAACTGTATAAAAAAGTATAACTGTGAAAGTGTTTATCACAGTATGGATATTAGATCATCAGCCCTACTATAAGCTTCCATTATTAAAATAATCCTGAAATTAATGCATAGCTAAAGGCTAAACATCTTGTCCATTGCTCAGTTTGTCTTTTTTTTATTATTATTTGCAGAGACGGCTTTGAACCTGAAGAGTAAAATAAAAATGATAAAAATGCAAAGGTGACCATACTGTCAGCGGTTATAATTAGCAACATTAGCATCATAGCATTAGCATTTTAGTCATGCTACTACTAAGCCCACATCTCCAAACTTTTTTTTATTTCATCAGTTATCAAAAATTAAAATATAACTATACATAACAGAACTCAATACCTTAATTTTTCTAAGGTCCAGTAATGAGTGGCCCCGTTCTTCTGATCCTGCACCTCCACAGCTACAATAGTGCGAGGGAAAGGTCTCTTCTCCCGGTCTTTAGCAATGTTGGGAGGCAGGAGATCAGGAGGGAGCGGAGAGTAAAGCGTGTCCGTCAGTAAAACAAACTGGAACTGAACCTGGAGATACACACCAAGCAAAAACAGCTGTTGTGGAATATTTTCCTATAACAGAACAACCTATCATGATTTACTTCTTACAGGACACACAGTTATAATATATCTATAAGTTAATATATAGGTGGTGTTGGTGATCATCTGAAGCTGTCAGAATTGTGATTTTCTCCCACCTTCTTCTTGAGTTCGACGCTGATGGCATTGGCCTCTTTGAGGAAAATGGCGTTGCCCCACAGCAGGTCTCGCAGTGATGTGAACTGGTAGAAGCGCCATTTCCGGAAACCCCAGAGTGCCAGCTCAGTTTCCCGCTTAGTCCACGGCACTGCACGAGATGGAAACATGCAACACTTTAAAGCTATCACTACTTTTAGACTATTAACATCAATGGCTTCACTTTTCTCTTGCTCAAAACAGGTGTTTCTGACTTGCAACACGAATCTGTAGGCAAGTGTATTGTTTTTCAAATAATCTCAGCTTGTACAATCTCATTTTAAGATCCAAACACAAAGCAACATATCTAACATTTGTGTGTTCTTCTACATCCATAGATCACTATATTCTTCTAGATAGATTATAAAATGTGACTTCTTTATGACTACAAAAATAAAGTCTAGTGTTCCACAAGGCTCTGTTTTAGGCCCACTGATTTTTCCCCTATTTATTATACCTCAGAGCAAAATAATTCATAAACATGGTATTAGTTTCCACTGCTATGCTGATGATACACAGCTATATGTTTTAATCAAACCAAATACTATGAGCTTAATAAAGTTGAGGAAATTGTTAAAGACATTAAAAAAAAGATGCTTAGTAATTTCTACCTATTTCATTTTGAACAGACAGAAGCTTTTCTACTAAGGCCACAGGCAGCAAGAATTTTGATGTAGTACCTCTTGAACTATAGGTGTGATTATTGCTGCCAGTCATTAGTTTGAAGCTCAATATAACTAAATCTTCATTAGAGGATGTAGAAACCCTTGGCCATGCTTTTATTACCTCTAGATTGGATTAGTGTAATGCCTAGCTGATGTTTGGTGATTAAAAAAGCTCCAGCTCATACCAGAAGTGGAAAGAATAATTATATAATCCATTTGTTATTGAAGCTACAGAGGCTGATTATAAAATACTACCACAAATCCATAAGGCATTGAATGCCAGGTATCTCCAATATTGATACCTGAAAGGCTTGCACTGCCTAAAAATATTATATGTACTGCATGGCCATTGACTGTAAAGACTGTATATCATGCTGAAGTCACACAGATGAAGACAGGTTCCATTTTGTGTCTGGTTCCTCTCAAGGTTTGCTCCTCAACTCATGTCAGGAAATTTCTCCTTATCAATGTTACCCATAACTTGCTCATTAAAGACCACATTTATGTAACTCTGGAGGCTTGAAACGGTTCATGTACTCTGTTTTCTCTTTACCCTATACAATTGACCAAAAGTATGTGTACACCTGCTTGTCACACTCATTCAATTTCAAATTTATTTTGTGTAGAGCTTTTAACAACAGACATTATCACAAAGCAGCTCATATGTGTTTGTTGAACATCCTATTCTAAAGGCATGTCATTAATATGGAGTTGACCTCCCCTTTGCTACAATAACAGCTTTCACTCTTCTTGAAAGGTTTTCTACTAGATTTTGGAATGTTGTTGTGCCCATTCAGCCACAAGAGCATTAGTGAGGTCAGGCAAGGAGGCCTGGGGTGCAGTCAGTGTTATAGTTCATCCCAAATGTGTTCAACAGGGTCAAGATCAGGGTTCTGCTCAGGACACTTATGTTCTTTCACTCCAACCTTGGCAAACCATGTCTTCATGGAGCTCACTTGGGGCATTGTCATGCTGGATTTGGGCCTCTTAGTTCCAGTGAAGGGAAATAATAATGCTACAGCATACAAAGACATTCTAGACAATCATGTGGGTGTCATGGTCAGGCATCCACATATTTTTGGTCGTATAGGGTATTTAGCACTGGTGCATAGTTGACTGTGTTTTGTGAGCATCCTTACATTAATGCCAGGATGATCTTTTCTCACCTTCTTCTTCCAGTTCTTCTTCCTCCTCTGTAGTTTCTGGGTAATATCGGGAGTCGACCTGCCTCTGAAGGGCCTCCAACTTACTCTCATAGTCCTGAAAGACAAAGTACAGGTTAAAACTTGCATTTTCCACAGTCCCTTACCTTTTGTCAGACTTGCTAGCACTGCTCACCAGTCTCTGCTGTTCCAGAAGGTTGCTTGCCTCCTCTCGCTCTCTGCGGTACTGATCCTCTAGCTCTTGCAGTCTGAAGATAACACAAACATGACAGTACATTGGGGATAACCACTAAACCATGCCTGATTGATCATGAATATGCACATCTCTATCTTGGCTTGCTTTGTAATGCTGTTATTATTTTGGTTGCCATACCTCTGCTCCATCTCCTGTTTCATATCTATGCCCTGTTTCTCCAGAAGCTCCCGCTGAGCAAAGGCCCAGTCCACGGGCTCCATGGGTGTCTCAGCGCATGGTGTCCGCTCCCGTTCCTGCCTTGCCTGCTCTGGGTCATTAAATCGGAACACGTGGCTCTTTCCCATGATGATACGATTACCTAAGAGAAACACCATACACAGCTGAAGGCTACCAGTTGAAGGTACCATCTTTTGAAGTTATTTTTTCATTTTGGAACAAATCCCAATCCTGCTCCCAGTTATATGGATTTTTAAGGTATTGCTGCTGCACCTGAATTAAATCATCTCACTATTGAGACCATTAAAAGCTTTGTAAAGCCGATATACTCCATGCCAATTGGTTACCAAAGGTTAATCTCATACTCCTAAAGGATTCGTTGTTTGATTCTCTGGGGTGTAATCCAAAAAAGGTCTGTGCAGAACAACAGAATGGATCTTAACCTTTAACTATCCAAAGGACCAGTGAAAAAAATGTTTTAAAATCATATCTAACAAAGGTACTCCATATGGGATAACCACGCTTTTAAAAAAAGGAACATTTGAATTTCCTCAACCAGGAGCTTTAAGTCCCTTGGTTGTGTCCAAGGGTCCAGGAATAAAGACAGCATAGACAAATGAAAAGCTCCTGAAACCACAAACAAAGACTTGAAATTAACTGGAACCATGGTGGAGGATCTAAAAGATCCTGCAACTGTGGTCAAGGAACTTAAATCTCCGGGAAACACATTTGAGAAATCCAAAAAGTTCTGAAACCTCAGTTAAGGAGGTATAAAAGCTCCTGGTAATACAGTTGAGGAACTAGAAGGTTCTGGAACTACATTTGTGGAAAGAGAAGCTCCTGCAACCAAAGAGCTTGTAATTACTACTCCTTCACAAACTTCAAATAATGACTGACCTTGCATCAGTAAAACATTTGAATGTTTCTTCTGTTTTTATGGAAGATATAACTTCAAAACACAAAAGGTTTATAATTTGTACATTTGTAATGGATTGATTTTCAGTACTGTTTTCAGTACGTCGGTATTTGTTTTTTAAAAAGCTACATTAATGTAAACACCAGATTTATATGACAAATCAAAATAGCAAACAACAAAACATCTTTGCAAACCTCCTTCACAGATGACTATGTCATAGTTCCTGCAATGATACACTAAGACAGAACAGGAACTTATCCAGTAGGATTCACCTGATCTGAGAACTGTGGGCTCAGTCACTTTCTTGCCGTTGACGTATGTCTCGGCATCCTCACATGGATCCAGTACCACCACTCCCTCTCCTGATGGTCCAGTGCTGCTTGTGAATATGCAGTGCTCTTCTTTAATGAAGTGTCCACTCAGGACAATGTCCTGCCTACAGCTAGCATCCTCACGGCCCACCCTGGAAAAAACGAGTCAGTGGTTGGTAGAGGTAGATTTCACAATTTGACTGCACATATCAATGAACGACTCTTACTTGGTGGTTCCGTCTTTGATGTAGTAGAGTAAACACTCGGACATCAGCGGGTCTTCGTTCAGATTGACCAGATGTGGCGTCTGAAATTTTATATCACGAACAATGCGAAATTCTCAATCCATCAGTTATAACAGGAATGCTAAGATCTGAGAATCTAGAGTTTCCTCTGACCTTTTTGGGTGAAAACACTCCAACGGTGCCTCCATCTTCCCTCATGGCCACGCCCATTTCAGCCAGAAGAGCCTCCCTATAGAGAAAAATTCACACTTTTGCACAAAT
The DNA here is from genome assembly GCA_030068025.1 of Parauchenoglanis punctatus. Lineage (NCBI taxonomy): Eukaryota > Metazoa > Chordata > Actinopteri > Siluriformes > Auchenoglanididae > Parauchenoglanis > Parauchenoglanis punctatus. Next base: position 1,038,156 of record JAQQZU010000003.1, on the reverse strand, counting down.
ATCTGATCATATGCAATTTTATTAGAATTTTATATAACTTACTAGATCATTTTACTTTCTATTTTATACTAAGGTATTACTTGTATTGCTAGAGTTAAGCTTGATTAGTTTCAGATGTAACTGTAGGCAGTTGTCATGGTAACTGGAAAAGCTAAATGCATAGCTCGCTAGACAGCATGTGTATGGTATATGCAGGGATTACGTATAGAAAACATTGCAACCATTTCCATATGGATTGATATCACACTTTAAAGAGGTGTAACAGGTGACCCATGACTCAGGACTGACTCTGCTGCTGTTTACTGGATGGGATTATGGGTTCTACAGGACTAATGGGATCCTAATGGGATTTTAAGGGTTCTACAGGACTTTGATGTTTTCTGATGGTGACACTGTGATTCAATGGTGATTGGTGGTCTAATGGACTTCTCTAACTGATGTACTGTATAACTGTAATTCAAATGATGACACATTGGATAAATTCTGGATCCGTAGCTGAATCCATAATGATTGGAGTCTTAAAGACTGTTAAAACTCAGTGTTGAAGTGTTCAGTGTTCAGCCGATTAGAAACTGAATCAAACACAGTTGGGGGTTACATTTGTAATTAGCGGGTCATAAGTGTCTGCTAGTGTAGATGGCACATTATTATGGCACAGTAGTTTAATCTTGGGCATGGCCACCAGGAAAGCTTGACTGTTAAAACATAAATAGTACATTCTGTACTGACCTCTCCATCCGGATGGCCTCAGTGCGCCGCAGTTTCTCCTCCCACGTCTCATTGAGCTCTGCAATGATCTTCTCCGTTTCCTAAAGGCAACACATAAAATGAAACTTGTGGCTTAATATCTTAAGGTCTTAAAGTCTGAATCTAGCACCAAAATCTGCTTTAATCTAGGTGTATCCATCCATCCATTCATTTATCTCACCATTCATCCATCTGTTCATCCATCCATCCATCCATTCACTTATCCAGCTATTCATCCATACGTATATGCATACATCAATCTGGCCATCCATCCATTCATGCAACTATCCATCCATCTCATTGATACAGAAACTTACTCATCTAATCCTCCACCCATCCATCCTAACCATCCATACATCCACCATTCCATCCATCCATCCATCCAACATCCGTTCATCCATCTACCAATCCATACTTTGTGCATCCTTTCATCTATCCATCCATTAATCCATCCAGTATATTTTACGTGTGTCATCCATAACTGTAAATCATTACTTTACCCATCCATCAATGATCCGACAATTCATCCATTTATATGCTTTTCTATTCATCCCTCCATCCACAATCCCTTCTTTACCTTAAGCCTCTCGATGGCTTCCTCACTGCCGGGGGTGAATATGATCCGGTCGTGTAGGTTACTGATGGAGCCGGCTCGGCTGGAGAGAGCCGAGAGAGAGGGAGAGGGACTCATCCCTGTCATCGCATTGGTCACTGTGAAGAGATCACGGCTTTGATTGACAGCCCAGAGACTACTCATATTAGCGTTGTAGTTGGACAAGTCTGTCCAGAAATGTTTTGGAAAAGAGAAAGAGAACAACAGGAGTACGAGGCAGGAGAGATACAGGATAGAGTGGAGGTCAGAGAAATGGATAAATATGGATACAGGGAATAAGAGAGAAGAAGAAGAGTAAAAAAATCATGAAATGTAGCTTTGGCATTTCATTACAGAGCCAGTACGAAGCAAAACAACAAGGATAAATTTGAGGACTCTACATTAACTACACGCATTCAGACCAGAAGAGTGTCCAGACATTCAGAACAGTGTTACTGCTAAAAGGTTATCAGTCTTTAATTTTATGCCTCAAATTCATTTCAAGGTTGTAACCATGCCTTGGCCATGACAAGTGCTGTTCATGAGGCCAGAGCTCATCCGCTTTTGAGATGCTACGTTCACATTAGCAAGTGACAGGTGATCAGGGATTATTTATAAACTAGGTGACTCAGAGATGCAATTCTGCTAACAGATTGGTTAAGAAAGTGTGAAAGCAATAAGGTCAAATGATTGGCTCCAGAAATTCTTCAAACCACAAATCTACTCTTCCCTTAACTGTAGTCAATCAGCCAGAACATGCTTGATGTCTCTTTTAGGTTTGTGAACTACAAGGCTAATGCTGCTAAGGACTAAAATCTTTTGTGTCACATGCTGATGTGGTTTAGGACACAGTGGGACTTACAGTGAACTGAACTTCACCATGTTACTGAACACTGGAATGTTATGAGGGCCGCCATGTAGACAACCAAAATCACTTTTTTCCTTTGATGGTGGAACTATAGCAGAAAGCTTAAAAGTGTAACTATAGACAATCACTGCTATTTTAAAATTAAAATTTAAAAAATGTGTTATGGCTCTTAATCATAACATTTGTAGCAAATTAATTCTTAGCACCATTAGTCTCATAGATATATACAAAATGTAAAAAAACATACATATCTTGGCTGAGAAACTACATTTGCTTTAAACTAAAATAATAATGATACGATTATAAACACTTTCTAGCTCGGTTTTCTGATGAAATGAAGCCTAGCCAGCTTTACTATTGCTAAATAAAAGCATTAAATATATAGAGCACTTTTCTTCTTCCTGACTAGCTTCTAAACAAAAGTGGGAATGCACATGATCGGAGAGTCATCAATTAATATCGACTATTAATAAGACATTTACATTTATCTTATAGTAGTGAAAGAAGTATTAAAGATATTATGATCAAAGCGTGTAACAGTAATAACATTAAAAACTAAGTAAGATATCAGCGACTCATCTTCTAATGTGAACGTAGGCTGAGAGAGAGAGCAAAGGGCCAAGCCAGTTGCTAACTACCAAGCCTTGCCTTAATGAACAAAAATGAGCTGGAAGCATGTACAAGAGAACAGAGCGACCCGGGAGCACCACAGTGTGTTCCATTGCATTTCAGAACATTAGGAGTGTTTGTGGTGGTCCTGAGCCTCTGCTATGGGCTTAATTACGCTGCAAGGCACTGGGGTGCAGAAATACACACATTTCATAGCAGGTATTCCAGGACCAGTAGCTCGATAAGCTGAGGAAAAGAGAGAGAGGAAAAGAAATGCATCCCTCGGATATCATCATCTGGCACCCATAGTCCTGACTTTAGCCACAGAAGCAAGAAGATAAATGCAGTGTTCCTTGTCCTTCCTTGTCTATTCCTAGTTTCCATTGTGTTTTGTCTGCCTTGTTCAAAGTGATTACAAATTCCTAGGATTCTGCTATATACTGTACATACTGTATATGCATAGCTAAAATGAAAGTACATATGTTCCCAGAGTCCTACCTTTGTTTCCAGGGTCCTGCGTTCCCAGCGTCTTATATTCCTTGAGCTCTACGTTCCCGCAGTCATACACTTCCTAGAGTCCAATGTTTCTAAAGACCTATACTCCCAGGGCCTATAGTTCCCAGAAACATATGTTCCTTGGGATTGATATTCAGTAAATCCTATATTCCCAGAGTCATATGTTTTCAGAGTCCTCTGTTCCTAAAGCCCTACCTCACAAGGTTCCCAGGGTCTTATGTTCCCAGAGTCCTCCTTTCCTAGTGTCCTATGTTCCCAGAATCATATCATATATTCCCAAAGTCTTGTGCTCCCTAGCTCCTATATTTCAATAATCCTATCTTCCCAGAGTCTTATCTTCACAGGGCTTTGTATTCCCAGTGCCCTATGTTCCCAGGTTCCTTGATTTCATGCGTCATGTATTCTGATAATTCAATGTTTCCAGAATCTTGTGTTGCCAGGGTCATATATTCCCAGAGTCCTATCTGCCCAAAGCCCAATATTCCCAGAGCATTTATTCCTAGAGGCCTATATTCTTTGGGTCTTATATAACCAAACCATATGTCTCTCAGGGGTCCATCCTCCCAGGCTCATTTGCTCATAGGTTCTATGTTCTCAGATCCCTCTATTCACATGGGGTTCCAGGGGCCTGATGTTCCTATGGCTGTATCTTTTGATATATTCCCAAGACTCAAGGTCATATTTTTTCAGGGCCCTATATTCACTCATTGAAATTTTTCTGGAAACAACCCCATGTCTCTTTGTTTCAGCCCTATGTTTCCTCAATCCCTTCCTTTTTCTAACAAGAGACAAAGTCTAACATTTTCTAAAATTTACATACATACACACATACATACATACTGTATTCCCATGTAAATCCCATGGGATTCACTATGGAATTCACCTGTGTGAATAATCATTATTAATAATAAAATATGATGGTGACTCACTCTCGATGATATCGCCGAGGCCTTGGGCGTACAGTAGGTCCTTCAGACGAGCCACTTCCTCCTTCAGCTCACGCACCAAACGGTTGTTGGGGTCCTCATTAATGACGGCGTTGCAACGAATCTGTTTCGCACGATCAGCATATCTGAGTACATAACAACAAAACATAACCTTGATATGTGTATACTTACTGACTGTAAAAATGTAGACCCTCTGCTGCGCTTCACAAAATCTCAATTCATGGGAAAAGTGCAGGAGGGAGACACTATATGGCCAGACGTTCGTAAACCCCTGACCACACCCATATGTGGTTCTTACACAAACTGTTGGCACAAAGTTGGCACAGCCACACTCCAATATCTAGTGGGAAGATTTCCCATTATTATAACCGCAAAGGAGGGACACCAGGTCATTATTAATGCTGATGGGTTTGGAAAGGAATGTTTTTTGGACAGTTATGGGTGTGATGGTTAGGTGTCTACAAACATTTGGCCATATAGTGTACAATAAAATTTGGATTTTATTGTTTTAGCGAATCCAGACCTACCTGAGAGTGCTGAGAGTCTCGTCATAGTTAATATCTGCAGGACTCAGAGCTGCGACCATGGCAGTACGCGAGTTTCCACCTGATCACATACAGTGTAGTTCAGTTTTTAGGGCTACAACAGTTTTGCTTTATATTAACTGGTATATAATTATGATCATACAGAATGATAAGCTGGTAAAAATGACTACCAATAGTGGGATTCAGAAGCTTTGGCATTCTTAGTATACCACAGTGTGGTTTATATTTTCATATTATTGTGCTTGTTCTAATACACTGTTTCTTTAGTAACAGCTTATTTAGCTGTTTATTTGGTAATAACATTTGTTATTGGTAATATGACAAGCCTTTTTTGTCTTATTAACTTCAAGAGAGACAATAAAGGGAGACCGGTGAGAGAGTGACTGTTTATAGCTGCTATAACGTAAGTAAGCACGAGAACTAACGTGTTTCATGGACGCTCCAAAAAGTTTAATGTATTCAATGTATGTAATGTCAATAAAAGTAATAAAACACTTCAGTATATGCTGTTATAGTAAAATAATTTGGCAACACACTACCCATGAACTGACTGCTTTAACAGCATATATGCAATGCAGTGTTTCTTACTTGTCCAGATTTGAATTGGAAATAAGTAATACATCAACACTACATCATTCTAATATCTACATGTTTAATAAAATAATAGTAATAATAGAAATAATTATTGTTATTATGGGATGTCAAATGGCATGTACCGAGGTTCTCCCTGAGGAGCCAGGTGAGTACAGAGTCTCTGTAGGGGATGAAGCTTTCCACCTTCTTCTTCTTCTTGTTCTACAGACAGAGAAAAATAACTAAAATGAATTATTGTTTTATTATCATTAATTGTTATATAAATGATAACGCCATGGTAAAAGTATAACTGACTCAGCAAAAGTATAAACTGATTCAGTATCTCACCTTGTTTGGTAACGAGTCCTACAGATAAGCACAAAGGAAAACACATTATACCATTACAATCACTTCCACTTAGCAATACAGATAATATAATATCATGTCCTCAGTACACAGTACAAGCTGCTCTAAATTTCTCACCACTTCAGCTAAGGCAGAAATCACTTTGCCGAGTGTGGTCAGGGATTTATTAATGTTCGCTCCTTCCTACAGACAGAAAAACCACAATTAAAATTATAACGTCTTATAAAAAAAGCATTTTCTGTCAGTCCTTTCACTACTGTTATACAGTCATGTGCTAATAACTGATTATATAAACACAATACACAACAATATTCAACAGCCATGTTATTATAGCATTATTATCATATACACTTATCATCAGTAGAAGTGATATGACTTGTATATCTGAATTGCGGTGATTTTTAAAGCTTAGCAAAAATGAAATTTAATTTGCGTATGCTTATTTAGGCTGTCATGTTGACCAAAATAAAGAAACCTGAAACAAATGTATTTGAAAAGATGAGTAGTGAACTGTAATTCACGTGTCCAATGCCACTGTATGTAACGGGACCACAGTCCCCACCCCCAATTTTACTGCAATCAATCAGACCACAGTCCCGCTTCCGAAATTAGTCCAACCAGTCAAACCACAGCTTGCTCTCTTAATTACTGTAACCATTCAATCCATAGTCCCACCCCAATACCACTGAAAGCAACCAGACTACAGTTCTGACTCAATACCAGTGTAACCAACCAGACTACAGTCCTGACTCCATACCATTGTAACCAACAAGACCACAGTCCTGACCCAATACCAGTATAACCATCCAGACCACAGTCTTGACCCGATACCAGTATAACCAACCAGACCACAGTCCTGACCCGTTACCATTGTAACCAACCAGACCACAGTCCTGACCCGATACCATTGTAATCAACCAGACCACTGTCCTGACCCAATACCAGTATAACCATCTAGACCACAGTCTTGACCCGATACCAGTATAACCAACCAGACCACAGTCCTGACCCGATACCATTGTAATCAACCAGACCACTGCCCTGACCTGATACCAGTATAACCAACCAGACAACAGTCCTGACCCAATACCATTGTAACCAACCAGAGCACAGTCCTGACCCGATACCATTGTAACCAACCAGACCACAGGCTTGACTCGATACCATTGTAATCAACCAGACCACTGTCCTGACCCGATACCAGTGTAAACAACCAGACCACTGTCCTGACATAATACCAGTGTAAACAACCAGACCACTGTCCTGACTTAATACCACTGTAACCAACCAGACCACTGTCCTGACCCAATACTAGTGTAAACAACCAGACCACAGTCCTGACATAATACCAGTGTAAACAACCAGACCACAGTCCTGACCCAATACCACTGTAACCAACCAGACCACTGTCCTGACCCAATACCATTGTAAACAACCAGACCACTGTCCTGACATAATACCAGTGTAAACAACCAGACCACAGTCCTGACCCAATACCATTGTAAACAACCAGACCACTGTCCTGACATAATACCAGTGTAAACAACCAGACCACAGTC
>JAQQZU010000003.1:998662-1012379 GCA_030068025.1 Parauchenoglanis punctatus | reverse complement strand
AGTACTTTGTATAGCCGAGCTGCAGTCCTAGTGACAGAGCAACGACTTTAAGATCTCCACAGATATTCCAGTTGTACAGTGTTGAAGAAGCAGAAGGTGTTAAATAAGTGTACTTTGTACATTATGTTCTTATTAACTAAGTAAGATTTGGACACATTAGCTCTACTTTCACTTAAGTGTTATTTCTCAGTATTCGGTGCACGCTTGCTGATGTTTGAAGGCTGGAGGTTGGACGGGAGGACCTGAGCAGTGACGCATGACTGAGAGGTCAAAGACCCTGTTTGGTTTTAAATATTTGCTCTTCAGCTTTTCACTCCAGTCTCAGTGCGATCAGTAAAGTCAGATTAGCAGGGTCTCAGCATGTTACCGATGAGCTCGCTCCGCAGGGCCGTGCGCCTCTTGGCCCAGCAGCATGTTGCGGCTCTGGAGTGCTGCTCGGTGCCATGTATGCGTGCATCCTCATCCTCATCCTCGTGCTCATCCTCGCTGCATGTGCCTCCTCCTGCCTGCATGCTGCGCCCGCTCGAGGTCCCGTACCGATACCTGTTTGGACCCGGACCGTCTAACGTGCCGCCCCGCGTGCTGGCCGCTGGAGGAAGACCCATCATCGGTCACATGCATCCGGAAATGTACGAGGTGAGAACTCACACATCATTTTATATATTTAGTTGTTTGCTGACCCATGAGTGAGGGTTGTAAATCTAGTGGGGTTTTTAACCCATATTAACTCCATTCTCTGCTTTGTTGTTGTTGTTGTTGTTGTAGATTATGAATGACATCAAGGAGGGGATCCGCTACGCCTTTCAGACCACCAATCTCATGACGGTGGCGATGAGCGGCTCAGGTCACACGGCCATGGAGTGCGCAGTGTTTAACACGGTGGAACCGGGAGAGAGCGTGCTGGTGTGCATTAACGGCGTGTGGGGAGAACGCGTGGCGGAAATCGCAAGCAGAATGGGTACCACTTTAAATCTGGCTCTTACTGAACGCAATAGGACAGAAATATCATAATACTTGACATTATCATAACACACAGTATTTGGGGTTTGATAAAAAAGTAGCATCAAAAAATAAACAAACAAAACCAAAGAACATGAAAACATAAGAATATTTCTGTGATATTTGTATTTAATTTTTTTGAATGACGGCACCAATCTGTAATTTTCCTCATCACTTCACTGACGTCAAGACGATTCTGTACCCTCAGGGTGCATCTGTATACCTTTACAAATTAATTTACAGTACATATTTGGACCTTAAGAACCACTACACACACACACACACACACACACACACACACACACACACCTTCCCAGGAAAACACACTAAAGGAAATGTACCTTTGTTTCAGAGAGTGTATATAAGTACAGTGTCATTAAAGCAAGCTGTGACAGTGTTTACAATATCAGTAACATCATATCACTCACACCTGCTGCGCTAGAGATAAAGCTTACATTCCCATGTACACTGTGATTATTAAATTTATACAGTCACACCCGAGATTAGTAGATATTAAATGACAAAAATCGTAATTAATTACTAAATATGTATCTATAATATTTATAAATTAATTAGGGCAAAGTACACGTCAAAGATATAAAAGGGGTTTTAATTCAGGAATTAAGAAATAGACATTTTCTTAAAGTATTCTGCACAAAAGTCTTTTTTAAATTTGTAGGGTTTTTTTAAACACAAGGACAATATAGTAATTTATTGAACTTCTCTGTAAACACCTTTACAGGACAAGAAAGAGTAAAATATAAAAAAATAATAATTATGCATATTAAGAATTTTATAGTTTTCTGTGATGCACTGTTAATGTCTTCATTAATATTTTAAAATGGTACAAATTGTAAAAATAAAAAAAAATCTATAAAAATTTGACTGGTAGTGTGTGTGTGTGTGTGTGTGTGTGTGTGTGTGTACAAAGAACTTTGAAGTAACAGATACCATAATAAACTAGAATAATAAGAGAAGCAGCGATAAAATAATGATTATTTTATGCCTCGATTTAAACAGGAGCCAAAGTTCACACTCTGGTAAAAGCTCCAGGTGGATATTTCACAAATGAAGAAATCGAAAAGGTAAAAAGATCACTAGTTTTCTTAGTTAAAGAGCAAGTTCGGCTATTTAATATGAATCATAACATTAATATCATTTCTGTAACTGTATATTTTCTTATTGTCTGTTACAGGAGATTTCCAAACACAAACCCGTTCTGTTCTTCCTCACACACGGAGAATCCTCGGCTGGTCTCGTTCACCCTGTAGACGGAATCGGAGACATCTGCCGCCAGTGAGGACCTACACACACACACACACACACACACACACACACACACACACACACACACACACACACACACAAATACTACCACCACAGCTGTAACTGTCTCAGTGTTGAGAAAAAGACACTGAGAGAAACCAAACTGATCGCGCAGCAGATCCCTGAATCCTGTTAATCTAAAATCTATTTGTGTACGTTTACATAATAAATAAATAACAATGCTTCTGTAAGAAATTGTGACATCATACGCAAATGGCTGTCAGGAACAACAACAACTAAAACATAAATATAGTATAAACATAGCTACGATTCTTTTGCTGAATAAACACCTCTCACTGCCCGCTTCTCCCTAAACATCCTCGTCTGCACATTTCTGAAAAAATGTCACATGATTTTGAATTTTGAACATTTTGAAAGACGTGTCGCGTCCACTCGACTTGCGTGGAGACCAGAAAAAGGGTCTAACTCTGGAGTCTGGAGGTTTATCTCCAACCAAGGGATAAGATAACATGGCTTAAACATGAGCAGGAGGAGTGTTACACGCTCAGCATTGTGCTGATTAACCCCTGTATGCATGTGTGTGAAGACTTAGTGGAACAGTTTATCATTTACACACACATGGAGTCGGGACGATTTGCCTGGAGTGGTGTGTGGCTACACACTGTATGTCTTGCATTGTGTGTTCATTAGTTTCTGTGAGAGGCTGGTGAGGGAACGACCGTTTATAGCTGCTATAACATAAGCCAGAACAGGAACTAACGTGTTTCAAACGATGTTCTGCACCATAAATGTAACTATAATCAGATAAAAATAAATGATGTGAAGTTCTTTAATGGAAAATTGTAATTATTAGCAAATCGCTGTGGTGTATAAAGGGAATAAAACATGCTGTTACAGGAAAATAGTAATTTTCCTCTGTGTGATTACAGGTATAACTGCTTGTTCTTGGTGGACTCAGTGGCGTCTCTGGGAGCTTCACCTCTTCTCATGGACAAACAGAGTAATCAGAAACTTGTGTTTATATGTATATGCATATTTATATGTTCAGATTTGGACGCAGTGTAACGTCCGGTGTGTCTCTGTTCTCTTGATGCAGAGATCGATATTCTGTACACGGGCTCACAGAAAGCCTTAAACGCTCCTCCAGGCACAGCACCGATTTCATTCAACGAAAGGGCATGGTGAGTGTGTGTGTGTGTGTGTTGAAACAGGAATTTGTTTGTAACTGCAAATTCTACGAGTATTCTGATCTGATATTGTGGGGGGTGGGGGTAATTTATTATTATTATTATTATTATTATTATTATTATTATTATTATTATTATTACTATTATTATTATTATTATAACAATAAGAACAATAATGTATATGTTTGTAAACATTTTATAATAAATGATAAACCTATTTATAGAGCACTTTTTAAACATCCCATAGTTTAAAGTGCTGCACAAGCAAGCAGAAGCAAAATTAAAGAATAAAATTCATGAAGGTTTGAAAAACCCATCTTTGATCTGCATATGGCCCAGGAAATAGGCAGGGCAGGACAAGGCAGGAACCTGGACGTAAAAGAGGAAGTTAACACCTCCGGGCACTTCCTGTCTCTCAGGTGCAGACCTCCGTCAAAAAGGACAGCAGTCGACTCTTCCATGATCTGCAAATCTGCAACCACAACCACTTTATATGTCTGGATAGATTTCCAATGGAGTTCCATATTCCTACATTGGCTATGTTTTGTCACTATTGACCTTTACTGCCATCTACTGGATTTTAAGATATATAGCTTTGTTGAACTCAGACTCCCGCCAAGGCCAAATGTCATATCTTGCAACATTAGCGAAAGAGATGATGAATTCCTGTATCCACCCCGAGACTCGGTTCCACTTCAAATTTTACCAGGTTCTTCCTCAGTCCATTCTACACCCTGCCACCAAGTTCCACTGAAATCTGTTTCGTTGGTTTTGCATAATCCTGCTTACAATCTGCACTGAAAACATAGCCTCCTTTTTACTTAAACCGGGACAGAGAACAACAAAACAAGAACCTCGACAACATCTGCTTTTTAAATTTATCCATTAATTAGATCAGAAACAAAGCACATGGAATAATGAAACGTGAAGAACTGGAAATATTATAACGACCTGTATAAGTGTTCCATAAGTGTGTTTTTCTTCCTTTTATCTCGTGAAGTCAGAAGATGTTCAACAGGAAGACGAAGCCTGTGTCCTACCTGCTGGACATCACTCACCTGTCCAACTACTGGGGTAACGACGGTAAACCTGCCCGAGTGTGAGTGTGTTCAGTAAAAATGTCATCATGAGCTGGAAACAGCTGGAAAGCTGGCATCACGCTTCAGAAGAGGCAATGTGTGATCTCTGTTCCTCTCTGCTGCAGGTATCATCACACCGGCCCCGTGTCCGGATTCCTCACCCTGAGAGAGAGTCTTGCCATCCTCGCAGAGAAGGTCAGTGTGATGTCATCACTCCACCCACCCACACACGCGCACACACACCCACACACACACGGTAATGGTCACAGGAACACTCCGTAGCACATATCTCATGTTACTGTGATGTTGCAGTCAGGTGTGTTTGTTAGCTTCCAATGCTAAGGCTACTGGTTAGCGTTGTTTTAATTGCAAGTTGCTGAAAATGTCGTGATAGGCCCAGGCAGTCGTATCGGTTTGGTGTCTGTGTTCTCTCACAGCTTAATGCTCTCATAAGTGGTCTCCTGCTTATTTAGCACTATTCACCAGTTTCTCTTACAAAACAAACATTTAAGCACTGAAATAAGTGTGCACTGGTTCACCAAATATTTTATATTGTATCATATTTTGCTGAATACTTATGGCTGTAACTTAGGTCCTGTTTACACTTGGTTTTAAAATGTGTCTTGAGTGAACACCTGAGACACGTCGCCGTTTACACCTGTGTTTATCATGCGTCTCCATAGTGTCCAGCTGAGTGGTCCCCACTCAAAATTACATTAAAACATTAAACCTGCAACATACCTTCATTATTTTCTTGCACTCCAACCACGTACATCGCTGCTCCTCTCCATTTTTTCCTAACGTGTCGCGCTGTTACCAAAACAACCACCGCGTCCAGCATTAATGACATATTTTCCTGTTGCGTCCGTGTCGGGGACGCATCGGGACGCATTAGGGTTTACACTACAGACAATATGTGGTTAAATGCGTCCCAGACCACCTCGGCAAGTGGTTTGACTGAATGCATCTTGGAGGTTGTTTATTCTTTATTTAGCGCTGTCCAGTTGTGATCAGATTGCACAAGATGCATTTTAATACCAAGTGTAAACGAGGCGTGGCTTCTACACCGGTCTGTACCAGTTTAGGTGTGGCCTCTGCACCTGTCAGTCCCAATGAAGGAGGTGTGGCCTCTTTTTCAGTTTATCTGAAGGAGGCCTCTTTCCTTTTTTGATGTTTCAGATGTTGCTGTTTGCAAGAAATTACATTAAAATAGAGTTAAACGGTGTCGTATTGGATCACTGGCTGTAGTTTATACTGTATATTATATATAGACAGTGAGTCAGTACTGAGGAGGTTCTGTTCTTTCCTACAGGGCCTGGAGAACTCATGGAGACAGCACAGAGAGGTAGCAGAGTATCTGTGGAAGGGTTTAGAAGATCTCGGCCTTAAACTCTTCATCAAAGACAAGGTGAGGCGTTCGTTCATCACTTGATCATTTTAATCTCAAAGATTGATCACATGACTTGTTTCTGTTCAGGATTTCAGGCTGCCGTCAGTCACCACCATCACCATCCCTGAAGGATACGAGTGGAAGGAACTTCTAATGTACCTGATGAAACACCACCAGATGGAGATGACGGGAGGGCTGGGGCCATCCATTGGCATGGTGAGGAGAACGTCCGCCTGTACTAACTAATGTATACATCATGGCTAACTGCTAACATAACCGTCCTGTCACTAGCAGTATCTTTCTGATGTTAATTAGCTAACCAAGCTAACTAGTAAAGTAGCTAACATCAGATATGCTAGTTTACCGTATAATTAGTCAAATTCTCTAGCAATTTATAACTTTTTTACCTTTATCAGGGATGATGTTAAGCAGATCGATGCTAACCTAGGCTTTTAATGCAACAATGCATTTACACAGCTCGAGAGTTAAGACTAAACCAGAATTTGGTTAATATCTTTATGTGCCCTAGGTGATGCGATTGGGGCTGATGGGCTACAACTGCAGCACATCTAACGCTGATAAAGCTCTGGCAGCTCTGGCCGACGCCCTGAAACACTGCAAAAAATACAAGGCCTAAAAAGAGACGCATGACGTCGGACTCCTCGCTCGACTACAGGACTGCTGCATAGTCGGCAAACGCACCACAGAAGCCTTAAGATGATGTGTAAAATGTACAGAAAACTAAAAAAATATTCTCGTATTATTCTTCCTCCAATTTTTTTATTCAAAATGAATAGCACCAAGACTGGGCGGGGCTTATAATCTCAGGTTTGTGTGCACGTAGAAGAATTCCTTCTGAGCCGTAGATCACGTTTGTGCACTAGGTTCATCTGTTTGCTGGGTTTTTCATTATTTTCCTTTGGGACCAACCCTCAAGTGAAGAGCGCCAGAGGTTTTTGGATGTACAGCATGTCATCGTGCAGGAATATCACCAAACGTGGGGTGTTTTGCTATGTTCTGAGAGCAAGCTCTCATACCACAAAATAACTGGATAATGATTTAAACTTCTAGTCCCTGGGTTGAGGAGAGCTGGTTTATTCTTATCATTAGAACAGATATGATAAGTTATAAACAGAAAATACTGATGCACTAAATGGCTTGGCTAAGCAGTGTAACAGTTAGCTAAACAGTGAAGCGAATTTGGTGTCCATTTCATCTCCAAATTTGTATTTCTTTAGGTGTAATTACTCTTTTTTCCATGATATTGCATTTCTTCCCTTCTCTACAATAATATGCTGCGATTTAGAACTGAACTCCATCATGTTTGTGACTCTGAGCAGATGTGGGTGGAGTAAAGGGTCACTGGGGGCGTCTCCTGACGGGAGAGATGTAAATGATAAGTCTGGTATGGTTTAAGGTGATTTTTACATTTAAGTGTATAATACAGTTGCTTTGAAACAACAGTATCACCAGGTTCTCCAGAAACCTGTTATTCAGAAGCAGCAACTTTCTAAAGATGACATGGTGATCATCTGCTTGTCTTATGAGCCCTAAATAAATTTCTTACAAAAATGATGGATTTAGTATAAAATATCCCACAGCCCTCCCTGCTGGCAGCCCTGGGATTTTACATTTATGTCATTTGGCAGACACCCTTATCCACAGCGACTTACATATATCCCAGTTATACAGCTGAGCAGTTGAGGGATAAGGGCCTTGCTCAAGGGCCCATCAGCCATAGCTTGACCATGCTGGGATTTGAACTCACAACCTTCCGATCACCAGTCCAACACCTTAACCACCGAGCATTAGATGATGCATTAGATGATTGACATTATAACCTGCAGAACGAGTCATATGTTAACAGTTTCACTTTATTCACTTAGTAACACAAGAAAAATCTTCCAACCATCTGAGAGACTGAAAAGGGACTTTAAATGAACACTGATCCTAAATCAGACTTAAGCATTTTAGTAACTATGCAACAAAAAAACTAATTACAACAATCCAGCTAGAAACCAAACATCGACCACATCTACCTAAATCAGGCCTGTAAACCTGGAGGGAAAAAAAGTTTTAAAAAAAATTACCAAACATTTATTTCTAAATCAGAGAGGCCTCAGAATTTGTCCCGACTGGCTTTGTGGAAGCGTGCTTTTAATTTCTCCCTGCGGATCCGGATGTGAAGGTCGATCAGGAAGTAGAGCTGCATGTCCTGCATCCACACCAGGGTCATCTTCAGCTTCCCGTCGTTGTCTTCGCAACACAGCGAAAACTGCTTGCCGTCGTAGTTTTCACTCACCACGTAGGAGTGATTGGGGCGGAGCACAGTGGTCGAGCTGATGCACCACACTGGCGTCTGAGCCTCGTCCAGCACCGACACCGTCATTACGCAGCAGTTCTGCTCGCAAAACAACTTGAGGTTTAGGTCATGTACTGTACGTAATCTGATGATTATTCACTCAGTACGTTAAGGAAAAAAAACACACAGGCATTAATCTTTTTCCAGATATATAAACCATGCAATTCAAATACAGCATCATTCCAAACACTGGAATGTATTGCACGTAATATTCTACCTATAAACAACTTTAAAATCTTAAATATGACCAAAACAGCTCCTGAAATGCATTAAAGCTGCAGTATGCTACTTTTGGAGACTACAAGCAGCTCACTGTGAACTTCATCCTTTCCTGCGCAAATTATTCTGATGACTGCAAACAGAGCTACACATCACACCACAGCGCTGTTAAATCCTGGATTCTGACTGGCCAGAAGGTGTTGATTAATTTTCTGAAACGGCAGCTCTGACAGCAGTGCAGCTTCATATTAATGCGCTCGTTCTGATGCGTTATTGTTTCTATAGTAACAGCTTGTTTACAGGGACGTGTACAGCGGACGCTCCACGTAAACATTGTTATTCCTTACATACGGTCAGATCCATAAGTATTTGGACAGTAACACAACTTTGGTCATTTTTTTTGCATCTGTACACCACCACAATGGATTTGAGATGAAGCCATTAAGATGTGACTGAAGCGTAGACGTTCAGCTTTAATTCAAAGGTGTTACAAAAAGATCAGAAACCTTTTAGGAATTACAGACTTTCTTTTTTTACAGTCCCTCCATTTTCACAGGCTCAAAAATAACTGGACAAACTAACAATTATAAATATAAGCATCATTTTTAATACTTGCATACCCATAAGATACCAAGTCTGGAGCCCATGGACATCACCAAATGCTGAGTTTAATCCCTTAAGATGCTTTTCCAGGCCTTTACTGCAAACGTCTTCAGTTGATGCTTCTTTATCTGTCTATCTTTTGTCTTTAGTAACTGAAAAGCGGCTCAGCTAAATCGACTAATCTGGCCTTTCTGTTCTTGAGTGTTTGAGCGGTTTGCATCATGAGGTAAACCACTTGTATTTACATTCATGAAGGTGTCTCTTGATTGTAGACTTTGACAACGATAGGCCTACCTCCTTGAGCATGCTCTCGACTTGGCTAGATGTTGTGAAGGAGTTTTTCTTCACCAAGGAAAGAATTCTATCGTCATCCACTTTAGTTGTCTTCCGTGGTCTTCCGGGCCTTTCGGTGTTGCTGAGCTCACCAGCGCACTGCTTCTGCTTAAGAACGTAACAAATTGTTGATTTGGCCACTGCTAAAGTCTCTGCTATCTGCTCTCTGATAGGTCTGTTTTGTTTTTTTCAGTCTAATGATGGCCTCCTTCACGTTCAGCAACACCTCTGTGGACCACATATGAGAGTTCCCATAAACAGCTACCAAATGTATATTCAACACTGGGAATCGACTCCAGACCCTTTCTCTCATAAATGTGTAATGAAATAACAGTCAACTGTCCACATTACTTTTGAGCCTGTGAAAATGGAGGGACTATGGAAAAAATGGCTGTAATTCCTAATCGGTTAATGCAATATTTTTTATTAAACTCTTTGTATTAAAGCTGAAAGTCTGCAATTCATTCTCATCTTGATGGCTTCATTTCATATTCATTGTGGTGGCGTACAGAGAGAAATTAGGAAAACTGTCCAAATACTTATGGACCTGACAGTGAAATAGTACAACTGTTTATAAGTGAGCAGCGTGGTATTATGAATAATCTGAACATCATTCATTACAAGATGGCTGAAATACATCAGTGTTTAGGTTGTATATGGTGTTTGAAATGCATTTATTTCCGCATTTAAACCATCCGAGACAGATATTTTAGATTTAAATAAGCCGATTCCTCCCTCAGGTGAAGAATGTTACAACGGCTGAAGGTTTTATTTACCTTGATGTCTCCCTGCAGCTTGCCGGCCTTCCAGGGGAAACTGATCGTTTCCGAGATCGGTGTGTGTTTCTGAGACATGCTGATGTTCACAGGTTGGAGTTGCACAAATTCTCCATGAAGCTCGTCTGATGAGGATAAAATAAAAATGATGTTTAAGTGAACGTTCTGATTTTTATGTCTCTGAAGGTTTCCAGGTCATTCTGAAGGTGTAAGCGCAGAGTGAAGACCACCAACCTTCAATTCATAGACCAAAAAAAACTAATTTTTAGAAGCCTCCACATTGGGAGGCAGTTAGAAATGTACAGATGAAGGCAAAAGTTAGCGTCCCCGCAGTTTCTGAATGAAAGATCCTTTTTTATAAAAAAAAAAAAAAAACTAGAAAAGATACTTTATTTTCCAATTTACCAACTAAATATTGTAAAACATTACAATTAAAATATAGGTGTGATCTTTAATAAAACAATTCAAAATCAAGTTTAAAACTTTTTTTTCTTAACCAACATAAAATTATATCATTTAATTTGTTTCATCATTAACATTCATTTAAGCACAGTAAAATATCTTGTCAAGTATGTTTCCTTGCCTTCTCTATTGTGTCCTGGGGTGTGCAAACTTTTGCACTTGATTGTAAAGTCACAATCAATTGACTTGTTCACAAATCCTTATAAGTGAAGTACCTGGAAAATTAGCTGGGTTCTAGCTACCCATAAGGTTCACATATGCGTTTTGTCTGCATCGCCATAGAAACCCAAATCTCATATTTACACAAATTATTGCAATCTCTGAAATAAATATCAGAAGGTGTGAAACCCACTTAATTATTTCATGTGTGCATGTGTATGTGTGTTAGAATTGGATGCAGTAATCCATTTTTATCTACATGTCATTCCCCTAGACTCAGCGAACAGCTATTAGCATGAGCAGTGTTTAGAGAGGTTACCTCGGGTGCAGAGCACAGGTGAGATACGGCACTGCATGATGTGCCTCACCGAGTTGTGGAGCAGCACGAACACTGTATAACCATGAGCGCTGAAGCCCAGGGGAACGGCAGTGTCCAGGGGGCCGATCTCTTCTGGCCTGTAGGGGCTGGTGGGGGGGGGGCGAAAGTAAGCATCTGTAAGTTCCAGGTCTAAAGAAAAAGGAGTGGCCTCCATGCTTGACAGCGGAGGGGGCGTGGCTTCTGCCAGCCGCAGCGGAGGGGGCGTGGCTTCTGCCAGCCGCAGCGGAGGGGGCGTGGCTTTTGTCAGTCACAGTGAAGGAGGCGTGGCCTCTGTACCTGTCTCTAAAGAAGAAATTCAAACACTGATTTATTGTAAAAAGATAAACCAAGCAGCAGCGTACCAGAAGAGAGATCCGAGCACACTTCTCTCCACCAATCTGTGGAAGTGTAAGGTGGCCACGATGAAGGCGATTATCCACGTGCCCTACAGCCAAGCATGAAGTCAAATACATAAACAAATGCACAAAACACATACATTTTAAAGGGCTAAGCATGAAGTTACAGTTTTTTTATTGTGAATTTTAAACATGGCCGTACTCTCCATACTCCCACAGTGAGCCCTTCACCAAACTGTATCAGCTTCACCAGTCTGTCTATCCTGATATAGCTCCACCTCTTGCTCCTCCTCACCATCACTTTACTGATCAGAGAGCGCCACTGCGGCCTGGCACAGACACAAACACACGTTCAGGACCTTGCGTGATCTGCTTACAGGTTCATCTTTTCAAAACGGCATGACTCAACCATGTAATGCTCTGATTAGGGAAAAGCTTCCTGTAGGAGATTTATACTAGTCGTGACTAAAGCAGCTCGCTCACTTGGCTGCGATGGCTGTAGGGGAACCCAAGACTCCATGAAGCTGTATGCTAAAGATGTGGAAGATTTGTGGCCACACGCCGCCGCTCCAGTACACGGTGACGGACGAGTTGGAGAAGAAGGCTCGAGACTGCTCGTACACGCTGTGCTTCCCGCTCCTGTGGGACAGCGTGATCTCCCAGACGACACGCAGACTCCTGCAGCACACACCACCTTTAATCCGTACTCACATTTGCAATACTACTTTAAACAGGAAAATTAATTAACTCTACTTTTCCACTTGCACAAAACTTTCTCTTCCAGGCAGAATGTTATAAATTCAGTAATTCAGATATTCAGATATGTTAAAATATGATGTTCTAAAATTAGTTTGAATTTCAAGGAGGTTGAAACTGAAAACAAATAAATACAGATGTGCGGTTTTCAAGGCTATGGATTCAATGGCATTTAAATGTAATATCATTTATTAAGACTTCAAAGGTTTTTATCAATAAAATCTTAAAATACAGAATTGAGTTACACACGTAGTGAATTTTAATACAGAACTTTCATTTTTCTTTCAACTTTCAGACGATCCATTTTTTTTAACCACTATCCTGTATACGACCACTTTCACATCAAAGAAAAAAGTTCAGAGCTTCTAACATTTCTATTAACACTACAGGCTATTAACACAAACACTGCTGCACTTCTCTGCACAGCTTGTGTGTTTCTGGCTCTTTCACAGCACTCTCCTCCGCAGTATTCTACAGTGCTGTCCCTCAATGTCTCTCTTTTACTTCCTAATAAATTGATAACTCTGAGAGCACGAGGAACGTCTGACCTGAGGACCTGCTCCGTTCTCTCCGGCATGCCCGTGTTCAGGTTCACTCGTCTCAGCTCCTCCTTCCACACCATGTCATTGTGGTAGCCCATTTCACTGAACAGCATCTTCTTCCACACTGCCGCTGGTACGTCCTGAACATCAGCGCTCACGGAGTCCGCCGTCTCAAACAGCCTCTGCTTCCACTTCCTCCTGCTCATCTCACAGGAGTATAACTTGTACCACATCACACTGCGACACACAGCACAGGGGTTAAACCTGCATGCTTTCTTTCCGGCCGCCATCAACCCTATCTCCACACAAACAGAATAATAGAGTGAGGTTTTTCTCACACATCACCTACCTGTCATTAGCCAGCTTGTGAAATTGTCGGTTAACAAAGCCAACGCAGAAGAGAGATGCCGCGTCCAAATAAGAGAAGATCTTCAGGATGATCTCAGGTGGCAATCTGGTGAGAAATGATATGTTAAGAGTCCACTGATCTGTAATGAGTTAGGAAATCATTCAGGCCTGACATCTTGGAGACATTTACCTTTTAAAGTGATTTTCGCTGCAGGAGGAGGAAGGGGCAGGGAGCGACCTGGACTTGGCGGGGCAATAGACTGCTTGAGGGGGTGGTGGAGGCGGTTTGGTGCTCTCGTCCCTACGTCTGTTAAAAAATAAATAAATACATTTAAAAAAAGAGGGAACCCATCAAATTTCAGGGAAAATGTCTTTCAACACACAAATACCCCTGCCCCAAAGCCACAAATACCCTGAAACAAGGACAAATACCCCTGCCCCAAAGCCACAAATACCCTGAAACAAGGACAAATACCCCTGCCCCAAAGCCACAAATACCCT